>UFQX01000041.1:766264-842614 GCA_900497675.1 Arapaima gigas | reverse complement strand
GGCAGTAGGGGGACAGAAAAAAAAAAAAAAAAAAAAAAAAAGCGTAAAAGAATTGGGTCATACCATATCCAATAACCAGGATGACCAGCACAATCATGATCCACACCATTATTCCAGCCAGAAAGCGCAGGAGAACGATGAAGATAAGGCTGATGACCATGGCGATCACCAGGCCACTGCAAAGAACAAAGTGATGGGATGTAGGATCGTTCGTGATTCGAGGCAGCCCTGCCTTGTTCAGTACCAAATCTTGGGTGGGATTTAAAAGGAGCACTGAAAACAGCTAAACCACTCACATCAAGATCCAATACCAGGAATGAGTATAATCTTCAAAGATCCTCATAGCCAGCTGCTGTGTTTCCCTCACTATGGTGGCGTTCCTACAGAAACCACAAGGGCAACTGGGTCAATGCCACACTAGCTGTACCAATTGGAAATCACACATATGTAAAATAAATGTTGCTCTAAACACTAAAATGTTGATATAAACCACTACAGATATTATTATGACATTCTACACTTACCCAGCACCATACCGGAGGTCCTGGGCCGTCTTGATTTGGCCCATCCCATCATCGAATGTGGTCTGGTTACCCACAACAAGCACACCATTTTTCAAGCCAAATGCAGGGAAACATCTGCGAGACACTGGGATGAACAGAAAGAGGGGGTGGACTGGCAGGCACTACATCAGAGCCTGATGCAAATGTTCACATGCAAAACACACGTGGTTGGTGCGAAACCCTCTGGCTGTCCCTGACAGCCGTGTGAGGGAGAGCGCGGAGGAGGAGCACAGAGGAGACTTACGGGGCTTGCTGGGAAGAATCATAGCAGGACACAGTTGATCCTTCAGGATATTTGGAGCAGTCTGAGCATAACAACACAACCGAAGGATTGTTAAGTGCAAACCAAAAGCAGTTTGTCAAAATCAACAGGCCCAGAGTGCTGCATATTTTATGAAAGAATTGAGATTCACCATTTCAGAACACAGCCAGCTTTTATCTTTTAACACAGTAATGTAAAACGCATCCACTCTCTGACCAAATTCTCCTCCTGTTTTCTCCACAACCCTCCAAGTCCATCAAAAGCCAGTTGCTTACAAGTTTGGTCAAGTCGACGCCTTCTTTGCAGTACAGCTTGTAATAGTCCATTTCCTTACTGTTGAGGGCATTTATGAGGGTCAAGAAACGGTCCGGACACTTCTCCACACAGATCTGGTCAGAAAAATGTGCAGACGTGTTACCGCAAAAGTGGTTAAAAACGTCAACAACAAGCAGTACGCTTGCATGTTATAGAAACAAAATTTAAGAAGTGACACTTGAGGGGGGTAATAAATAGGAAAAGCTGGTCAAAAAAGAAAGGAAAGGAGGGGGCACAAATGCTACCTGCGGGGTGGGACACTGGAACTCGAGCAGCACCAAAGGGCTGGCACACTTCATGATGTTGAAGTAGAACAGGTTGGGCTTGTTCCTGCACAGCACATTACACAAAACACGTGTTAAACGGCCATGTCTGTCTCATCACTCCAGCTTCTGTGTTGAGAAAGACACTTTGAGAGCACGTTAATAAATGATGTAACTGTAATTACTGTAAGGATGAGAAAGAGGGAGATGAGGCACAAGACAGGAAGGATGACCCCAATGAGCGTGCATGTGTAAAAAGAAGAAGTTGGTCAAGGCTGGGAAACAACCCACAACCGAGCACAGCAGGGAATAGACAGAAGATGAAGACTTGAGGGCGGTACTAACTCCAGCGGTGTGCCTGCTTGTCCACAGAACTGTCCTCTGCTGTCGGTGGGGTAGATCACCTTCCTGGGGTCTCCCTGAGACCATGCTGAGGGACAGGCAGTGGACAATTTACGTCAAAGCATCACACTTCTCACACAGCCACAACCAAACAGAAAAGATGTCTCATTCACCTGCAGGCACAATGATCCACTTGGACTCCTTAATTCATACACACAACATAAAACTGAGCTGCTGTTACACTTGCATTTCTCTTTTCAGTCACTGTGCAAAAACAGCACAGTTAAGTCTTTTTCCAAAATGCCATATCTCCTTAATTAAAGCCTCTTACTGCTCACAATAGCAATTCTGCAACAATTTAACATGTTAAAATTCTATGTCAGATTATTCAACTGGCTTGTGACTCAAGATCACAGTTCTGGATGCCACAGGCAGCACAGCCACCTTGTTCTTAAAACACCAACACTTACCCAAAATGCCCACAGCAAAATATCCCAGTAACGCCAAAATGAAGAGGACACAGCAGATTATGTCAGTGCAGCCCCTGTTTTTGAGACGGGACACATGGCCATCAGACACCGCAAACACACACCTTTTGCTTTAAGCGAACAGACATTGCTGAAGAGGGTCTTCAATTACCTGTTATGAATGGGGCCATTGAACGTCGGATCATACTTCCTTGGTTCTCCTGTACCAAAAAAAGGTGTTTTGAGAACATGTAATCATGCATTTGGAGTCACAACCCACTGAAAATTGTGGACAAAGAAAAATGGAGACAAGACAATCCTACATTATTGTGTACACCGTATTTACCCAAATAGTGACATTTTATATCACAGGCCTTCATTCTTGGTCCAGGTTTTCATTCGTTCTAAAAACTGCCTGGTTGTTTCAGCGTGTCTATCACTTGTTTAAAGCGTAAAAAGCCTTTAAGTACGGTTTCTGGTTTCCTTAAGTGTGTGCACTGTTGTATTTTGCTGTATTCTACGAATTTATGGTGTGTCCTTTAAAGTGTATGACAGCACTTCCCTTAACATAATTTGATGTTGTGATTTGATGTCAAGTGAACTGTGAGAATGATGTATTATATTTGAAATTGTGTGATTTATGGATCCCGAATGGAAGACAACGAGGGTAACAAGGTTATCAGAACTTTGAATGTGAATTTTGGTTTCACGAACAAGTAAGCGATCTTTGCGGGACTTTTTTTTTTGCATCTTGAACATGTTGTTTTGCTGCTGAGGGCGTTTTAATATTTTACTGGCGTCTAATAAAGGATTGAAGTGGGAAAAAATAAGCATCCCTCGTTTAAAACGGACTGCATTTCAAAGGATGAAGGGGTGAGGATCAGGTGTTAAATTTGCCTGAAATTTTCAGTTAAAATATTAAATCCAAAGTTTGCGCGCTACTATGTTTTGAAAAGGTCCGAAAGAAAGTCGCCCTCGGGGGGGGGACACGCCTGACGATGGGCGACATTCCGACAACTGTGACTCACCGCACCCCACGCGGGGGAGCGCGAACTGCAGGACGGCTGCCGAGGGGCAGCGGCGCCCGCACCGCGCGCCACGCAAAAGCAAAACTTAACTACTTTTACAGGAAAACCCTTCTGCAAAGCCGGCAAAACATGTCAAGTTTTACTGAAACGCGCTTATACAACTCGCCAAACTCGTCCGTTTCAAAACTGCGTTTAGGAGCTCAACGCACACAGGAATATAAAGCAGACGTCGTTTTGAAATCCCGCACCTGCACACCCCGCGCTGGGAGTTCACCCAAGACACCGCAAAACACCGAAACCAAACTACCTACGCCGTCCAGGTAAGTCACAGACAACAAATAAACGCAGGGAAACGTTCGAAGGCACACCTGTACCTCAGCCCGTGGCCTTTTCAAAGACCCGCTGTTCGCCCCTTCGACACCTCGTCAAAGAAATAATTCGACAGTCTGAACAAATTCGGACGGAGCAAAAGTGAATCAACTAATAGTAATTATAATATATAAATATAATAAAAGTAATAAATTACCGTTCTTCCCGTAGTACTCCTCCTCAGGCATGTCTGCGGACTGCCGTCTTGCGCGCGCTCCGTGTGTAAGTGTGTGGCGCGCGCGTGCGTGCGTGCGTGCGTGCGCGCGCGGACCTGTCCGACCGGTCTCTCCGCACCCCACGGCTACCGCTGCTCCCACTGAGAGGTGTGACAAAGGCCCCCGTGTGTGTGGAGCCCTGCTGGGACTAACGCCGTACCGTATGTCGCTCCCCTAGTCGCCGCTGGCGGCTCTGCTGCACCTGAGCCCGGGTCTCCGCTTCCATTCCCTCCCCCTTTTCCTCCATCCCTCTCTTCATAGTGGAAAAATACATCAACATCCCTCTTTCCCCGAGGAAGGTATGTTGACACATGAGGGTGTGTGGCAGCAACAGCCACCTTCAACCCTTTTATCTCACTTCCTCCTCCCTTTTCTTTGCAGATCAAAAATAAATAACAGTAACAATATAAATAAAGCACATCCCCTCTCCTGCTGCAATACCAAAGTACCCAGCTGTATAAATGGTAAATAAGTGTAAAGTTGGTTTAAGTCTTGAAGAAGTCATCAGCTGAATAAGTTCATAACACATGGAAACACATGATAAGTGGAGCTGAAGTCCACTGACTGATTTTATTATTTAAAAATCAATCCCTCCATTCCTCTGTGATCTTTCTGACGCAAATCACCGACTTTACAAAAAGTTAGCCGGACTTCAGCAACAGGTCTGTCGAAATCAGTGCTTAAAGATAGAAACTAAAACCTTCTCACAAGCATATAAAACCAGTAATTTACAGTGGTGCTTGAAAGTTTGTGAACCCGTCAGAACTTTCTCTATTTCTGCATAAATCTGACCTAAAACTACATCAGATTTTCACACAAGTCCTAAAAGTAGATAAAGAGAACCAAATCAAACAAATGAGTTTAAAAAAATTAGACATGGACATTTATTTATTGAGGAAAATGATCCAATAACACATATCTGAGTGGCAAAAGTAAGTGAACCTTTGCTTTCAGTATCTGGTGTGACCCCCCCTGGCGCAGCAATAACTGCAAATAAACGTTTCCGGTAATTCCGGTGTTGACTAGTCCTGCACGTCAGCTTGGAGGAATTTTAGACCGTTCCTCCTTACAAAACAGCTTCAACTCTTATGTTAGTGGGTTTCCTCCCATGAACTGCTCACCTCAGGTCCTTCAACACTTGTATTGGATTAAGGTCAGCACTTGACCATTCCAAAACCTTAACTTTGTTCTTCTTTAACCATTCTTTGGTAGAACGATTTGTGTGCTTAGGGTCGTTGCCTTACTGTATGACCCACGTTCTCTTGAGATTCAGCTCACGGACAGATGTCCTGACATTTTCCTTTAGAATCTGCTGGTATAATTCAGAATTCATTGTTCCATCAGTGATGGCAAGCTGTCCTGGCCCAGATACAGCAAAATAAGCCCAGACCATGATACTACCACCACTGTGTTTCACAGGTGGTATGAGGTTTTTATGGTGGAAAGGAAAATACTGCATTCTCCAAACATAATGCTTCTCATTTAGACCAAAAAGCTCTATTTTGTTCTCATCCGTCCACAAAACATTGTTCCAATAGCCTTCTGGCTTGTCCAGGTGATTTTTAGCAAACTGCAGATGGGCAGCAGTGTTCTTTTTGGAGAGCAGCGGCTTTCTCCTTGTAATCCTACCATGCACACAATTGTTGTTCGGTGTCCTCCTGATGGTGGACTCATGAACATTAACATTAGCTAATGTGAGAAAGGCCTTTAGTTGCTTAGAGGTTACTTTGGGTTCCTTTGTGACTTTGCGGACTATTATACGCCTCGCTCCTGGCGTGATCTTTGTTGGTCGACCACTCCTGGGGAGGGTAATAATGGTCTTGAATTTCCTCCATTTGCACACAGTCTGTCTGACTGTGGATTGGTGGAGTCCAAACTCTTTCGAGATGGATTTGTAACCTTTTCCAGCCTGATGTGCATCAACAACTCTTGTTCTGAGGTCCTCAGAAATCTCATTTGTTTGTGCCATGATACACTTCCACAAACACGTGTTGGGAAGATCAGACTTTGATAGATCCCTGTTCTTTAAATAAATCAGGTCAACCACTCACACCTGATTGTCATCCCATTGACTGAAAACACCCGACTCTAATTTCACCTTCAAATTATCTGCTAATCCTAAAGGTTCACATACTTTTGCCACTCACAATGGATCATTTTCCTCAATAAATAAACGTCCATGTCTAATTTTTTTTTAACTCATTTGTTTGATTTGGTTCTTTATCTACTTTTAGGACTTGTGTGAAAATCTGATGTAGTTTTAGATCAAATTTATACAGAAATATAGAAAGTTCTGAAGGATTCACAAACTTTCAAGCACCACTGTACCTCAACGCACTTATTTTTCACATATAATTATACGTACAATTGACGTGAACGGGTTAATCTAAACATATCCCTGATATCTGCCTGTGTGAGACTGTTCTGCAGGGACCTGTGGTGCCCACTCACCCAGCTACTGAAAATGAATGAATGGATGGATGGTCTTTTTTCACCTTGTAGAAAATTCATCCTATTCATTCAGAGACGTCCCCCCATTTTTTGCCCTGTGGACATAATAAATCGTCCCTAAGAACAGGACATTTTTGCCTCCACAGTGACCCAAGGAACCTTCAGCAACTGTGACAATCCTTGCTGACAAATCTGTGCAGAGACACTCATCGGGACAGAAAGAAACTCCCATGACTCGCTTCACAAGGCCACATCTAATGGAACGTCAAGGACAGAATGTCTGAATAAGAGTCTTCCTGTCAAATTGTTCTTTCACAACTGTTTTCAAGTTTCAGAAACAAAAACATGGCATTGCCTTGCATAAAGAAATTCCTAAAAAGCTTGAGACACAGTCAAGGTCAAATAATGGACCAGATTAAAGCCATTGAAATAGAGCTTCCAGTATTTCTTTCCAAATATGTAAACATTTAAGTTAAAGTTAAGGTTTTAAATAAAGTGCACTGTTTAAAAAAACCATTAGGCTATTGCTCCCTTTAGCTTAGGCTGTGGATTAGTTGCAGTTTTAACAGTTTAACCTCCCAGCCAGACGCAGCGCAGTTCTCTTTTTTCATTAAAAGGCAAACAAAAAAGTTTGCTGCTGAAAAATGTTTTTGTTCAACAAAGATGTGTCTGAAACTGTTTTCGCCTTTATGCCAATAGTATAACAGAAACATAAGGCGTCTATATTAGTAAAATTCTACACTGGCATTCTACATTGGTGTTCTGTAGGTCTGGTCAGTTTCTCTAAATCTCTATATAAACCCTCTCTGACTTTGAAAATCAGATGCCTTAAAATTTTAAATGTGGAATTAAATACAAAACTGCCTTTGGTTCAAACTTATGTCAGAGTTGTCTACATAACCCCATAGGGGGTAAAATATTTTAAATATTTAAACTATCTGTTAAAATATTTAAGGTTTATTAAGGTTTAACAGGTTTATCTGAGTTGGAGATGTCTTCAAATGACTGAGGCCTTAGATTTCAAATCAACCATGTGTACAGCAGGTTGAAGATAAATCTCTGATAAAGCGACTTTTTCTGTCAGTTACATGATTTCTAAGTGACAGCAACCGGCTTTCTTTAAAAGTTAGGTGCACTTTAAAACACAGCAAGAGAGTTTAAGAAACCACGGGACTTTTTCCAATTTAAAATCATCTTAAACTCTAAACCGCAGCTGAGCTCATGACAGAACTGGGCCTACAGGGGTTTGACAGACACGCTTGTTTACCTCCCAAAAGAATAAAAATATTTCTAAAGTACGCTATATACTTATACACTGAAAAAGATCAAAGTGAATCTTTAGAGCTTTCAGTTATTTCTGTCCAAATATGTAAACAGTTATGTTAAGGGTAAGGTTTTAAATAATGTTTAATTTAAACATTGGGCTATTGCTTCATTGCAGATAAGCTGAACTTTAACAGTTCAACATTGCAGTCAGACCCAACGGATGCTAACATTGTGGATCCTGCGTTTCTCTTTTTTCATTATCATTTTCATTCTTAGCCTTTAATTAAAAATAAGATTCAGGGAGAACTTTGAAAACTGTTATTTTGGCAATATAAAGGTCATCTTTAAGCAAGGCCTTGCCAGACCGTCATTTCTGAAAACAAACTTTCTTTCACGTTTGTCAGAATCGTGAATAAACATAATTTAAATGCAATTTATTATATTCTGTATAAAAATATTTTATTAAGTGCATTATTTTACATATTCTGTATAGAGCATTATGGTCAAGTGAGGCATCGACATACAATGTGTCCCCTAAGTGGGACCTGAGTGTTGGATCATCACCTGAAAGGTTTATTAGGTTTATTATGCAGCTACACTCTGGTAAATACAGTGGTACTGGACTAAGTGGCTGGACTTCAACAATAGACTTCCTGTATTTCTCTCTTTATGTTAGTGAAAATGCACCTTCATTTTCTGCGATCATTGCCTGGGAGAAGACCATCTGCTAAATAAGTGAATGAATGTAAATGTAAATGCCAGCAGCCTGCAGTGAGCAGGTTGTGGAGACCAGGGCGACAGACTGCCCCTCTCTGTCTGTGGTGAGCCAGGATGCCTCGTGCATATACCTTCAAATATAAAATCGCAGTCACGGCGAGAGCTGGAGCCGGGTGCTGGCAAACTTAAGGCGGCGCTCAGTATTTGCTGTATCGGGAGGAACTGAGTGATGCTTTTGAAAGCTATTTGAATTGGAAATACTAAGTACTTCTCAAGAAAAAGTCTAGCAGCAAAACCTCTGCGACGTCAACATTTGTATGCTGAAGACCTGCTGTATATACCAAAGGGGAAGATAGCCTTGTGTCAAAAGAGGAAGCAGGTAGTTACACTTGTCTCAGCTATTAATTTCTCTGCACTCTCCCGTCTTGAGCTTTACACTGACGTGATGATGGTGAGCGATGTTTATCTAACGCTACAAAGACTTTTACTACATTCACTGACGTGAGCTCTCTGTCCGGCTGAGGAGGAACCTGGGCATCATGCTGGTCGCCAAGATGATCATGGGAGGGTAACAGGCCACGAGGCTCCTAACCAGAATCTCCTTCCCGTGATGCGAAGAATGATACACCAGGGCAAGAATGCAAAGGTTACTTCACTTCTTAAACAGGAAGGAGAAAATATTTTCTCTTCAAGTTAGTAAACAACATAACATCATTTCTACTTAAATTAGCTCTCTTTTAGCTGGCAGCCCAATCTGCACCATGTCCACAGTAATTCTTCCCAAATATTTAGGTGTTTACAGTATCTTTCAAATCTAGACCTCGGCAACAAAGCAAGAAATTATGCACTGGCGGTTCCATCTCGCCGACAGAAAACCCGCGACCCGCCCAACTCGGATTTTCAGAAAGCGGCGTCTTGACTGTGAAGGAAAGGGCCTAATTAGAAAGCACAACCTCCCGTTTCCATTTCGGCAAACGGCAGCAGAAAACCGATGTCAGGTGGACGGCGCCAAATTGCAAAACTAGGAAAAGGAGGGGAAAATGGGGGGAAATCGAGATCAAATTTCACATCACCTAAACACAACTCTTGGTGTCCTAATTACAGTACATGTAATTTGAGGCCGAACAAGAGCGTAGCCCAGCCTTTACCACCACGCGCTCCTGTTATTAAAGTTTCTTTTCATAGAGAATGCAAACCGGCACAAAGTACAAGCTGTAATTTAAAACAGAACTGCAATGCTGTGCACATGCCGCCTTACAAGAGCGCTGCGGTGGAATTACCGAACGCAGATGAAGATGCTTTTAAATTGTTGAAGTGAAGTATCTTTAAGACACTTGTAAATCTCTTCTCTTTAGCACAGCCCTGTTTCGGAAAACTGGGGTTGCTAAGAGGTCTGCCCAAGTGCCATTACTGTCAACAGCTAAACAGTGGGACTGTCTGACATAGAAACAGCTGACCTGAACCAACGACAATGTGGAGAATGGCCTGTGGGCCCCTGCGGTCCCCCCTTTACCCTATTAAGAACACATAACAAATGGGCACAAACACATGATTCGCAACACGGCTGTTGTTAAGCGTTGCTGAGTTAATGGCGACTCTTAGCAACCACATAAACAGTGTCGGTCACTTCTGTCCTTCTCTTGAGACGTGTCGGTTGTCACTGCGAACGAGTCCATCCATCTGCATGTCGGCCATTGTCTTCTTCCTTCAACTTTCTCAACTCAGCTTTCCCAAGCATTGCAGTCCATTCTGCAAATGATCCGTCCAAAGTGCTAAAACCTGAGTCTCGTCACTGATGCTCACTGTGCCTGTCCACAGCACGTTGTGAAATGTGTATTTTTGTCATATAAACAACATTCTATCAATGACAAGTCTCATACACGTGGTCCCTATATGAATTCTTTCCTTTGGGTGACTTTTTCTAGCCGTCATCCTGTTCTCTGCAAAGCTGTTGGTTCACAAGTCTCTCCTGGAAACATATGCAGTGGGAGGCAGGGTACACCCAGCATGGAAGGGGGCAATTAGGCGCAAACACACCGGGTAATTTACAGTAAGCCTTTCATATGAACACGTCTTTGGATTGGGGGAGGAAACCCACAGCGACAGGAGAACCAGCAAACTTCACAAAGAGAGTCCCAGATCGAAACCTACATCCAGATCACAATGTCCCCGCGGCTGCAATGCCGCGCCCCCCGTGCCACTCTGCGATACCATCGGTGCCAGGAAATTTGTAAACATTCCTCAAACCCAAGGTCTGCTTCTACCTGGCTCCAGTGAAAGCAAGCTTTTCAACACCATCTGCTCCAATGGACTCCACTTCCTGGCAATTTTGATTTGAGCTCCAAGCAAAGCACTCTGCTCAGGGAAGGGGTGGTAATCTTGTAATGATTCATTACAATAGTTATGTAAGCCTTCCTGTGCACAGAGCTGATGGAAGATCCATTACAGAGAAGAGCGCAGCTTGCGGCCAGAGCTATGATGTACAGGCAGCTCCGAGCTCCTGGGAGAGGAACTCCTGAACCAATTAGTGATCATGAGACAAGAAGGGGTGTGTGTGTGTGTGTGTGTGTGTGTGTGTGTTTTCTGTGTGTATAAAAGACAAAAGGAGCGGCTGGGCAGGGAAATATAGGTAATTTAACACAGAGGGGAAAAAACACCAGATGGAAAAACTGCCCATAACCAGTGTGAACATACTAATAATGGATTATTTTCCCATTTTATTTTCCTCAGTACGCACAAAATTGTTGCCTGGTGCCAGACATCTTTTTGCCAGATATCTGCCCTTTACAGGATTTTCATCACCTTGACTGTATAATATATTCATTGAACTGACACGCTTCTCTGAAACGACATAGAATATGATGTTTGTACACTGAGTTACGTACCATTGTTTGCATATTTATACAGCTGGGTATTTTATTCTCTGGAGCCATTCAGGAAGAGTACGCAGCTCAATGGCACTACAGCGAGAGCATGGGTTCGAAACGAGGGGCTACCACTGGAAGCTGCCTGCTGCCTCCGAACAGCGATTAAAAATTTCCCAAAATATTATCATGATTTCAGCAACTGGTTTGTTTAGTTCAAAAAAGGGAGGAAAAGCCATGCAGCAATTCAGCGACGTTTTGAAGTCAGTGGCAGACTTGACCACATGCTTTCCAGCCGCTCGGCTGGGTGTGCATGTAACACATGTGAATGAGTTGTTTATTTTTAGCCTCCAGCACAATCTGCCATCTCCCACCCCCCAAGTCAGTCTGTTTTTTTTTTTACAACGACTGTGAAACTGCCCCCCTGCCATTCGGGAGGTGAACTCTGACAGCTGCACTGAGTCAAGTGACAAGCCTGGGGAATTAAGGTAAAATCCCAGTCATCTTAAGATATTGCTACAGACTTCAAAAAACATTTACAAAAGAAACTATATTTAGCCAGTCATGAATGTGACGGCTATTTTCCGATTCTGTTGCTCAGTAAACAAACTAGTTTAAGCTAGTTTAATTGCTTTTTCCCATGTACAAAGTATTGGACTTTCTGCTTAGACCTTTAAATATTAACTAACTAAATAACTAAATATTTAACTAATATTTCAAACCACCCTTATATTTGCAGTATCAGCATGTCTGGAGAAAACAGCACTTTCAAATTTTCATTTGCATTTAACATGATAACAGGTGTTTGGAATCATTTTAATAACTCAAGTTTTGTTGCAGATTTTGAAATGAAAATGTTTAATAATATAAACCCTATATCCTGAATGATACTGTTTAGCTTTTTTACATTACATTTTTATACATGTTTTTTACCTTATTTATGCTACATTTTTCAATGACTCGCTTATTTTATGTCACAAGTTCTGACTTGGAAAATAAAATGTAATAATAAGCTATTACTTTGGAATCCAAATTCCAACAAGTTGGAGGGTTTTTTGTTCAAACAATAATTTAACCTACTATTTAATTCCACCTTCCTAGAAAACAAACTCACTGCTGACAGTCTCTCCTCAATTCTAGGAAAATGTTCAAGCCAAGAGCAACAAAAATCCCTAGTTGAATCCCCACACTGACCAGACCAACATCTGAGTGTGGGACACACAAGGTCCACACACTGACCAGACCAACATCTGAGTGTGGGACACACAAGATCCACACACTGACCAGACCAACATCTGAGTGTGGGACACACAAGGTCCACACTTTGAAAAGACCCACGACTCCGCTCGCCGTGTGAATTACCAGAGTAACAACCTCTTTGTTTACACTCCAGAAGAGCCAAGGTGAAACTCTTTTGCGTGGCTCCTTATTCCCTGGTATCCACAGCTAACGGTAAAACTTCACGCGCGCATCCGCGCACCTCCCGACCCGCGCCGTGATCTTTGCGTGAATCCAGTTTTAAGTCCCCCCAACCGAAACGACCTCTGCCCACGTATTTAAAGAGCAATAACAGCGTGTCACAGAGCGCCGCTGGTTTACCGTATTTCGAGTTCCTCTCTTGCAGCTCCATGTCGCGCTTGTGTGATTTTGTGTTAGTTTCGGCACAGAACGCAGCACTTCTGGGTCAGGGAAGGCTACACATGGTCACTGCGCCCACGGTGAACCGCGCGATTCCTCTACCGTTAGTTGCGTGTCTCTTCCACAGACCGCAACACGGGGGCGTGGCGCGGGCCACCAGCCAGAACCCCCATGGTAACGACAGCCAATAGGAAGCGAAGATGCTAATATAACAAACACTTAACCAATAGAAGCTGGAGGATTCTGGGACCGGCCGCTCAAAGTAGCTCGTCATTGGCTGTGAGGCGGGGACTGTGCATTTTTGTCGGGGTTTCGGGTCCGTGTGAAACCGCGGACTGAGACTGTTGTTTTAAACGCGTTATGAGAACCGCTCTTGGCGCCCAGTTTTGATTTTTTTTTCTCTTTGCCCAACCAGTAAAACAACGACGTGTATTATTAACGCTGTGTTGATAGTAATTAATAACTAATAACGCTCTATTACTGACCTCTCGTGACAGGAAGGCCGTAAAGGTGCAGGTCGCACCGGCGAACCGGACTCCTTAGGAGGTTGTGGAAACGACACCTTTTCCTCTTATTTTGTGTGTTTATATCTGAACGTTACCTCAAGTTTTCAAGAATTGTGAAATGTGTCTTACACATTTATTTTATTTATTATAGTTTCACCTGAGGTTTTCCAATAACCCAACCAGCGATTAAACCCACGGGCGTCTGTACTGTGTATCGACCGCGCTTTAATAGTAGCAATGACTGTTTTTATGAATTCATTTACAAATTACAGATTTTATTTGCGGAGACAGTGTATATTTTGCCACAACAGAAGTTGTTACGAGTCTTTTTTGGTATTTGCAAACTTACAGAAATAAAAGTTCTAAATGCTTTATGGTATTCTGAATTTAATACGCTCAATATGGAAATCCACTTTCACCGTACAATGATACTACATAATAAATAAGTTCAGTTCAATTTTTTTAAACGTTAAACTATATTGCTTGATTTTTAAATGTCTAACTTTTTAAATAACAATCAATACAATACAATCAATAACTTTTCAGATTTAAAATCTAACTGGTTATCATAATAAAGCGATCTAAATTCAGAGGGCACGTGGGCCTTAAATACACTTTGAAAAAGAACTAGTAACTTTGACAGAAAAAACTATTTTGTTTTCGTTTAAGTCACACGATTCGTTGCAATGAACATTTTACATTTTTCATGGCTCATAACTGCCTGCACTTAATTTAAGAGCAAAACGCGCCAAGGTGAATTCTGGAAAACTGCTGTTTTCTAATGTAAACTTCAGCCGAGTCCTCCGTAAATAGCCCTGACGCCGCATTCCAAAGCCAAACTCAGCCCTCCAATGGGCGTGTGGAACGTCGACACGCCCCCGAGAGTGAGCCAATCAGGCGTGCGGGCCAATCACCGTCCGTTTCGAACGGTCACCTAGGCTCACGGTCAACCTGGAATCTGTGCGTAAGAGGCGGCCATCTTGAGTGAGGCAAAACAATGTTGATATGTCCCAGTTTTTTTAAACTCTTTCAATTTTCTGTGTCTGTCAAACTGAATAAATAAACACGTTTTAAAAAATGATCAAACATACAAATATAATTAGCGGCGTGTTTTACCAAAATAAAAACCCTACTTTAAATGGTTAAAACCGCAGTCTGGAGATTCACTATTGTTTGTGTAGTTAACTGCGTAAATTTTATATCTTCGCTTCCTGGAGTTTTGCTCAGCGGAGCCGGCGTACGCTGCCGTTTACACACTCAAAATGGCCGCTCCGCGTCTCCCTCCCCTTCCATTGGTCTTTAACTTTACTGCTTCTTCGAAACGTCTGTCCTCGGTCTGCACGGGCTGCGAAGGGAGCGCTAGATCAAGGCTGTTAGTTACCTAAAAACCAGGTACGTCAATGTTTTCGCGTTTAAATTCTACAAGTTTTTTTGCGGATGTGTTCGAAATATTATCACAGTTCGTGCATAATACCTAGTAAACCAACTCGTGACTTGGCGTTAGAGAGAGCAGAGCCAAGGGCACCATACTTGTTACCTATAATGTGTCGTATTTCACATCTCGACTAGTCGTGTTGTGCTGATCACTAATAATGATAAAAGCAATATGTACGTGGTCTGTTGTATCTGCACAATAATACTTACTGTCATGGTGGCCCAGAAGTCACTGACTGGACAAAGCAGGACACTGCAGGGACCCAGAGATCTGCTTCGCTGTCGGCTGAAAAAGTCATGCAAAATCCCCCTTTTACACCCAGGCGAGGATGGGAACTGTTAGAGACAGATGTATAAGTAGCTGGTATGTACCTGAATGTCAGACTGTGGGAGACGTGTTTGTTATGGCCATGTTGTCTTCTTTTTCCTCAGAGTCAGTTGACATGGCTTTAAGGAGTGCGGCGGTCCGTCTTCTCCTGACCCCTCACAGATGTGCTCTGGTCTCTGCAGTGAGAGGACAGGGGACTGCAGCGACTGTGCGTTCAGGTGTGTGACACGGTGGTACGGCACTGATTTCCCACCTGCAACCGGTCACTTTGCAGACAAAACCTAGTCAGATTTTTCTTTCCCCAGATGCTGAGAAAGGGAGGGAGAATAAACCAGCCAAAGCAGGTATGTTGTCTTATCTCTTCATAGCTCTGTAAATCGTAAAACTCTCCTGTTCCTTTTTAAGCACAGTAACCTCTGTGACATCAGCCTTCTCCTCTGTCCTATAACTCCAGCTAAGGTCCCATTTAACTGGCAAGATGCCCTGGATCTGGAGGGGCAGCTGACAGAGGATGAGGTGATGATTCGGGACTCCTTCCGCACATACTGCCAGGAGAAACTCATGCCACGCATCCTGATGGCCAACAGACACGAGGGTAGGTGCCTATGTTTTATGGACGTGTGTCTGCGGTTGGGCCCCGTCTCTGAATGGTTGCATGTTTTAATATGGGCAATATAGTTTTTATTTCCCTGAAACTGAAGTGAAAAGTGCTTCAGCTGTAAACCGTGTGTTTCATAGTTTAAATGAGAACTACTGGGAGGGTGGTGTGAAACAAAAGCCTCAGAAACCACAGACTAAATTTGTCAGCTACAAAAATGTTTGTTTTGAAATGGACAAAGCCTTATGCAGTGATAGCTGGCTCTGAGCCTTGAGATTCTTACACTTTTTAAGTGGAATAGTTGTGAAATTATATTTAAAAATACAGTACAGAAAATCACTATAAAAAACCATTTTTTAAAAATGTACATTAAATTCCCCCCCTTTCTTTTTTAGTGTTCCACCCTGAGATTGTGTCAGAGATGGGGGAACTTGGAGTTTTGGGCCCCACTATCAAAGGTAAACTAACACACATCACGTGTCTTCTGTGTGAAGAGATGTACAGGACAACTAAGACCATGACGTGAATGATTACATCACTGCTTTTCATGCCCTCTGTTTTGGTACTTCTCAGTAGTTCAAACCCCGTTTTTTCCACCTCATGCCTTTTCCTGCTCTCTTTTTGCCTCCACCAGGGTACGGCTGTGCTGGCACAAGCTACGTAGCTTATGGTCTAATCGCAAGGGAGGTGGAAAGAGTAGACAGCAGCTACCGTTCCGTCCTGAGCGTGCAGTCGTCACTAGTCATGTACCCCATCCACACGTACGGCACAGAAGAGCAGAAGGAGAAGTACCTGCCGAGGCTGGGTGAGGTGCCATTCCAGTGCAGCTGTGGCTGTACTCAGCTGCTCCAGCATGCTGTCATTTTAAACAGGCCATTTGCTACCTGCCTTATTGTTCAGGACTGTGGTTTATGTTACCAAATCAAGTTCCCAGCAAAAAGTCTCTCAACCCATAGTTTAGACTATCAGCTGATGATCAAGCTAAGTTTTTTTTTTTTTGTACCTTTCATAAGTATTGGTACACTGAACTTGCGGCCGGAGCTATGAAAGTGCTTTTTTAACATGTTGGCCTTTTTACCTTTTTGGCATCAGCACGAGGTGAGATTATTGGCTGCTTCGGGCTCACAGAACCCAACCATGGCAGCGATCCAGGCGGCATGGAGACACGGGCCAAATACAATCCCTCCAGCCGCACTTTCACCCTTACAGGCTCCAAGACGTGGTGAGACAACTGCATGTGAATAGATATGGAAGTATAGCACCTTTATTCACCGTTTCCGGTTCATTTTCGGAGTCACTAGCTCAGTCAAAACCTGAGCGGTGCGAACAAATGTCAAGTCTGTGGTTTGAAAAACAAAGAAGTGTGTAAGGGACAGACAGACAGAGACTGAGGTCTATAAATGTAGAGATCAGCCAGCAGTCTGTCATTTTAACCTGCTAGACAAAGAATATTTCAAGTGATGTACAGACAAGTAGATTTTTCTTAGGTAACATGGTTAGAAGAGCTTGTTGTTGCCTGGGCCCAGGATCACCAGTTCCCCAGTGGCAGACATCTGTGTGGTGTGGGCCAAGTGTGACGATGGCAAAGTGCGGGGCTTCATCCTTGAGCGCGGTATGAAGGGCCTCAGCACTCCCAAGATCGAGGGCAAGTTCTCCTTGCGCGCCTCCCCCACAGGCATGATTGTGATGGACGATGTGGAGGTCCCAGAGGAGAACATGCTGCCTAATGCATCTGGATTGGCTGTAAGTGTATTCTTATGCATTTTGTGGCCTCCTATTAATTTAATTATTAAATGGTTTGACATTTATTACCAGAATACCTGTAATTCATTTTTGTACCGTGAATCTACCAGGGTCCTTTTGGTTGTCTTAACAACGCCCGCTATGGCATTGCCTGGGGCGCACTGGGGGCCGCCGAGTTCTGCTTTCACACAGCCCGCCAGTATACGCTAGACAGGTAAGGAGCTTGGGGACAAGCAGTAGAGACAGTGGTGCCTTTCAACAGAACTGTGCCGACTGTTGGGTCAATGCTCTCTTTGTTCTGTGACACATCAGGATCCAGTTTGGAGTCCCTCTGGCCAGGAACCAGCTGATGCAGAAGAAGATGGCAGACATGCTGACTGAGATCACTACTGGGCTCCAATCTTGTCTGCAGCTGGGCAGACTTATGGACAAAAACAAGTGAGCTTTCTGGCAGAGTTATGGCAGAGTTTAAGGATGGAAGTACAGCTGCCTCCATGCTGTAACATCAGCTTGGGAGAAGATTACTGACACACTTGAAATACTTAAAATGATATCTATACCCCATATCCTACACAAAAGTGTAGCCGAGCGCCTTAATTTAGAGATGTTAAGTATAATCTCTAGCCAGGCTTCGCTGCAATGCTACAAAAACTTCCCAGGAGCAAGCTGTGTGATGCATTCTTACATAAAAGTAAACCAGGGAAGTAAGAATTTAACACGCAGCAGTGTAAACTTCCTATCATGGAGTGCCGAGTCGAACCACTGTATTTGTCATTCGCCGGTCTAGTTTAAGTGTGACTTATTACAACTTGAATTTCAAATCATTTGTCTATAATTCAGAACCTCACAATGCGGGTTGTACTGGAGAAGGAGGCTGACCTCTGTCTGTTTCTGTGTCGTGCGACTTGCAGAGCAGCTCCGGAGATGATCTCCATGCTAAAACGGAACAGCTGTGGCAAAGCTCTGGACATTGCCCGACACGCGCGGGATATGCTTGGTGGTAACGGCATTGCAGACGAGTACCACGTAATCCGCCATGCCATGAACCTGGAGGCTGTCAACACGTACGAAGGTGAGTGGGGGATGACGACAACGTGCAGCTCTCAGTACGAACAGGAAGCTTTAGAGAGCTGAGTCCAAGACTGCAGCAAGAGTCACGAGTGCAAAAACAGGAATCGACGAAAGGTGTAAATGGGGATCATCTAGAGTGTGGAGCTGCAAAAATGTAGATCCTACTTACTGTAGAAGAACTATCCACAGTGGGTATACTACATTGTGTCACCAAGCAGAGGATAGTAAAGGCTCAGTTCCAACAAGTGCTTCGTAAAGCAGCTGGGAAACACTGGATTTGTTTAACCTGTTTTTCCTATGAACTGCTTTGTGATCCCATTAGTTTTTTTTTCCCAAGAATTAATTCAATATTTTTTAATTTACCAAGTACCAGTAACTGAAAGACGGATAACTGAAAAGTTATTTAACCATTCTGGCTTGAAGCAATAGAGTCAGTCAGCGATCACCGTCAAATGTGACTTTTTTTTTTTTAACGGGTTTGGTAACTGATTTCTCAATTTTTGATTTTCTTACAGGTACGCATGACATCCATGCCTTAATTTTAGGCAGAGCTATTACTGGACTGCAGTCGTTCACAGTGGAGAATTAGACATCACGTGAAGACGTGAACTCACGCGGCATTACCACCTGCTCCATTTATAGGAGATCAGTATCTAAATCGTATAAAACATGGTATTTCTGGCAAGCTTGTTTTCTTGGGTACCAGCAACTTTTTGTCCTGCGTAATTAAGTCACTTTTTTTTTAAATTAAGATTTATTCCAAGATAATGTCAAATAAATTGGGGAAATTTTGAAAATTAATTAAATGCAAAAATTAAATTTTAAACACTACAATTCATGCCCAGTTGTGCTTCTGATTGAAAAATGTTAAAATTTGTTGCTCATTATGTTAGCACTTTATTATATTGCCTCTGTCCCAAATTAAACTAATAGTTCTTTATTGTAATAGTCTGGTCCCAACCTGGAGGTAAATTAAGTTACTCTAACTGCAGGTTTTTGAGAGACACAGAAAAGTTATTATTGTTTATAGCCACTGTACCCATGATATCTTCTAATCTTTCTACACTACATTTTCAAATAGATTTGGATTGTATTTTAGTTGCGTGACCTGTGAAATGTTTAATATTTATCATTTTCAATGTTCAACAGCACGTCGATATATGTTGGGGGAAAAAAATTTAATGGAAAAATACAGTTGCCTTTGAACTCTTTAAAGACCTGTTGTGAAAAATTAAAACTAGATCAATGTTGTGCAACAAAGTTCTTACTCCAGTAACAAATTTAAGTTATACACATGCTAGTATTCTTTATGACAGAAAGTAAGTCTGGTGAACTGAGCTGAAATAAAGGGTGTGTTCACTGCGCTGCAGCCTGGTGCAGCCCCCTGCTGACGGCTGCCAGGGTCACACTAGCATTCTGCAGTTCAGCACTGAGCTCACTGCTCCTGTCCAGCACCTCCGAGAGCTCCATCAGGCTCATCTCCATGACACGACTGTTGTCCTCATACCGGCTGAACATCTGCTCTCGCACCTTCTGGCAAACCTCACTCACCTGCCGAGACAAGTGCTCCGTTTTGCTTAAGTACATTGTTTACAGCAATGGAGTTGTTATATGCAGGCCACATGCTATAAAAACGCTCCAAAAGTTATCTACTGGTCCCGAAGGAATTCTCCCCTTTCCAAATCTAATAATTTGTCATAGATTTTAAATAAATTTTCAGTTGAACATTGCTGCCCAGTGCTGCTGTTCAAGCTGTAGTTGATTTTTCAATTTAGTACTTTTGATGTACACAATAATGCATTATAAATGTACCTTCTTCATTAACTTTTCCTGGAAGTTGTTCAGAATTTCTTGGTCCACTGCACGGTTTTCATTTATCTTTTCTATCAGGTTCTGGGCTTTTTTCCCTATCTCATCTATCCTCGAAGTGAGAGCGGAGAAATAAACAGAGTTCTCAGCTTGGAGCTCACTGGACAGACTTTTGCTGGAGATGCTGATGCCAGAATCCTCGCTTAAGAGAAGCAAAGCGAAAAAGTTCTTGGAACAGTCAACCGATTACATTTGTGGTCAGTGCTGTTGAAATTTAACAAATATGAAAATCTAGCTCCCTATGCTTCTGAACTGAAATGCAAGTCTCTTCTCTTGAGAACACGTGACAAGGAAAGGAGGACTAGAGCTTCTTTCATTTTATCAAGACCCTTTCAGCAGTAACTGTTTCAACAAGAACCTCTTGAGAAACACTTAAAACCGATCTCCCACCTTGTTTCTTGGTCCTGATTTTCACTCAGGTTCAAGAATGAAGACATCCCTCCTGTTGTGTTGAAATCAGAATCCAGCCTTTCAGCAGATTCCTGAGCAAAAATGAGAAATAAGCACAACGAATTAGCTCTTCATTCATCCGCATATAAAAGAAAACCACTAAAAAATGCACCACTGTCTCACTGCTTGTAGATCTTATGTTCCTGAGCTCTTCACCTGTCCGGCGTCTACCCCCTGGCCCCCGGAGGCCGTAGGAGGGCTGGAGGCCATGTTGTCCAAGAAGAACTGCTCCATGTTCAAATGTTCACGTCCAAACGCTGTTTTAGCTGCTCACCTTCACCGACCTGCAACCAGCAAACCCTTAACAACAATCGCCACGCAACTTAAACACGTCCACTGGCAGTTAGCTAGTCGGCTAATAACCACAAATACACCCTCGGCACAGTAAATATCACCGCAAGTTTTATTCTCGCATTATCGCTTATATTTCCAAGATTTAACTAATATAAAACAGCACGTCTACGCTTTTCGTAAGCGACGTTTTAGCTGCAATTCGCTGACTAGTTTTCCTCACGAAGTGTCGACAAAGTTAATTCCTACGCATTTTACTGACTGACCTTACTCTTGCATGC
The DNA here is from genome assembly GCA_900497675.1 of Arapaima gigas. NCBI lineage: Eukaryota > Metazoa > Chordata > Actinopteri > Osteoglossiformes > Osteoglossidae > Arapaima > Arapaima gigas. The sequence goes on along the minus strand of UFQX01000041.1, from coordinate 821,283 downwards.
CGCATTATGGCCTTATAACCCAATAAATGTGAATTTACACTTTAAAATTGCATAATTGTATAGAAATATTACCAAAGCGTTCAAATGCGCGACTGAAGTTCATGCTCAACACCGACGGCGGGTGCGGCGCGCGCCGATCCCGGTGGCGGTTAGCGCGCGCGCGCTCCGCCTGCCTGTGTTCGACCGCTGTTCCTGTTTTTACTTTTTTATTTTATTTTATTTTATTTTACAAAAGCAATTTAGAGGCAAGGGCAGCAACGTGAGAAATAACAGTTACAGCATAAATTCTGTACAACAGTCCTAAAGAACCGTGCAGAGATCCTGCAGTTCACACATTCAATGTTGTCTTTCGCTGCGGGGACCGAAACGCTGCACACCTGTAGCGACCAGGGTTCGCAGGACCAGCGACGTCGAGCTCAGATAAAATAAGGACTCAGGTACAAAAAAATCCCAAAATTTAATGGATACAGCACAGTGAATTCATCGTGCATTTTAGGATTGAGATTATACTCTCAGAATAAAGACAGCCGCACAATACATCAGATGGCATCTCCAAACAATACTAATACCACAGTGAACAAGTTATTTTCCAAAGGTTATAAAAAGCAATCTATTTTGTGAAAAATAGCTAAATACTTCTCTGTCTGAACAATAAATTGGCTGGGTTGCCAACAATACAAGTAAATATTAAGCCTACAAAGTAATGACTCTGGATCATGATCTTCTGGGACCACAGCAGATACTAGGAACGTCAAAGAGCAGAAAATTCAACACCCAACAATACGAGACTTGGCCGACGTGACAGAGAAGCACAAGAAAGAATGAAGGTCAAACCAGAGACAGGATTTCATGTAAATGATCAACCCAGAATAGACTACGCTTGACAGGAAAAGAATGGCAACCGTTTGCATAAGACCCCCTGTGGAACACAAACTCATACCTTAAAGTCTGAAATTAAATCCACACAACATTAACAAGGTAATGAATAGAAATGAATGGCTATAAAAGGCCCTTAGTAAATCACAACAAAAACACACTCATCTGTTTATATCTTTCCAAAGCAGAATGACGTCAGAATTGTTTAGCTTCCCCAATATAGCTGATATTTTACCAACAGTTATCAATGAACAGCACATCCATGTTGTATCCTCTGTTAACAGATACAATCCTTCACACTGTACCATAAATTTTACAGCTAAACCTTTATGACATGTTTGTTCATCTACCATGGAGGAGGGGGGGATTATTATCCTCTTGGATAAAACTGTTAAATTGTAAATTGTTTAGAAATTAAAACTATAACAAATGCATTTCAAACTGATGTCTTTGTGCAATTCACTTCCTACTAATATTGTTATATTAGCATTGATGTTCATACTTCTTTCATAGATGCATTTATATTTGCAGATTTGTGCGACTAGAAGAACATGGTGATGGTACAATTTCTCAAAGGCAGTTGTTGCTGGTGACTTTGCGCAGCCTCTTGAAGGGTAAGGCGTTGCTAAGTGTGATATTGTATTGCAGTTACTCCATTGGCAGCACTGGATACAGGGCTCAGTCAATAGTGATGAGTTGTGGTGCCGCCCCAACTGTAAGGTGACTCTTTGTCCTTGCTGTTATTAACTGAGCAATAGTGTATTGTCATCCTTCCACATCCTTCACATCTATAGCCTAAAACACTTAAACGCACAATAAAGAGAATGTATGTAAATACTTGGCTGGATTTGTCTCGATTCCTGCTTATTTTGCTTTAAAAGCTTTGCTTTAAACCAATATTTTAACTTGAAATGAAGATCATGCTGAAATAAACCACATATAAATTACTGAAACCAAAGCAGTTTTGTCTTAGACACTATTATGTGCAACTTGAGTAAAAGCTTCTCAAATGCTTCTATTCCATTGTTCCTCTTCATCTAAAAACAAAAGACAGCTTTCACTTCTCCGAGCAAAGACAGACCATATGATATAAATTATCATTGCACCTGGAATTTAATTTCAAACAGAAATTTCACACTGACTCGGCATTGCAAATTGCACCTGAGTCGCATATCAGGAAATCAAAATAAAGACGACACATTATTCACACATTTATGGTAATGGAGGCCCCTGAAAAACTTGTGTGTGGCAAACGGAGCAGAGCATCTGTGCTTTGCTTTAAAGCAGCAAAGTAGGACAGAGAATGATGGCTGATATACATCTATCCATTATCATTAACCACTTTACCCTGGTCAGGGTCACAGAGGTCCGGAGTCTATCCCGGAATCACTGGGGACTGAGCCATGAAACTAAAATCCAGATAGGAGAACAATGCAAACCACACACAAACTGGGCCAGATTTGGATCCAGGACCAAACAGCCCAGGGGCCGTGAGGTAACAGCGCTACTCCCTGTACCACCATGACACCCTCATTCCTGGTGGTCAGCGATTAAAGGTGATTTCAATATGCAGCCTGATTTAAACAATTTTTATACTCTCCAGAACTGACAGACATAGGAATTTTGCTTTATCCGTACCATAGCACATTGTGTGCTGAATTTTCTAGAAGCTCCCAACTTCAAAGTCAGTAAGAAGCCTTAGACAGGGAGAGCACTTCTCACAAACACGACCTTCATCCTAACCACCATCACAGGTACTTATTTACTGACACCTACCATAATCACAGTACACATGTATGCAGCATTACAGATGATCCTTTTTTGAGAAAATAAATATGAAAGTCAGGAACAAGAAACAAGCATTCATGAATACTGGCTTTTCAAAGGGGGAATGAGAAGTGCAGAAGACTATCTCACTCAGGGAAAACTCTTTTTATATCCCCAAGTGGAAAACTAGACAACGCTGAGGGCGCATTTTTGATCCTGGCAGTTGGAGGAGTTAATCTCAGTTTTAAGGTGTAACTGTAGCTTTGAATGCATCTGAGCAACAGCTCCTTTTTATGAGGTTCTTAAAAGCAGCGCTGAGGACTCTCCGGCCTCTTCGCCTGACTGTGTCTGCTTTGGAAACGGGACATTATGAAATGAACAAATCTCATGTGTGGCCCATTTTACTGTTATATAACACCATAGTTTTTTTGCCATTTGATTTTTTATATTTTATCTTTAATCTGAGCTGCACACAGAATTTAATAAAAGAAGATGACAATACTTGCACGACAGACATATCTGTAACAGTATAGGCACACAGGAATGTATGTAAACTGAATAACAAAGAGGGACGATAAGTTATTCTGCTCAGTTATATTATTATACAGTCTTGTACATTGGGGGCGATAAGTTTGCCAAAGAGTAACTGCAATAAAACCTGCCTCCAAAATAAAATTCATTGTTCAAAACAGAGACGGCAAAATACAAATTAACTTTAGAATTAAATTGAAAATGTCGATAAAAACAGTTTGGAAGTGACTGTTCGGAATAGACAAGAAACGGCCAAGAACGGCCGGTTGGAAACCCAAAAGTAAAAAAGGTGGTTTTTTTAAGAATATATTATTGAAACAACCAATCGCGGGGCCAGGCTGTTTGAGGGGCGGAGCTTGAGTCTGCGGGACGCGAACGTGGGTCAGGGATCAGCGCGGTGCCGCGGAGAGTGGCGCGCGCGCTGCTCACGCCCATGGACCCCCTGCGATCGTATCACTTCGGTCATCCAGCTGTGAACGTCTGCGTATTCCTGCAGAAAGTGGAGAACACTGCTACCTTTTAAAGTAAGCAACCTTTCAAAAATGATTTTTATATTTTTTGTCTTGCCGTTAGTTCTATTTTATTTAACACAATTATGCGATTAACTTGTCCTTTGTACATTTTCAACTCGGACTGATATTTTGAGTTTTCACTTGCACACTTCACTCACAGGACTAATTTTGTTTTTACAACTACAGCAGTATGTAGCTGCAAAGCGACTGGAAGTAGAATATGACCTTTTATTTGAACTTAGTTGCGTTGTTTCTGGTTTGCTGTAGTTCTGTAGATCCGAAGTTCTGCTGTTGTTTGTACCAGCTGTCTCTACCATAAAGCACACCGAGAATTTAATCTGTCTGAATTAACACTTTCTTACATCTCCTCTTTCTTAGAAGAGAAAAAAAAAAACTAAAAGCACCAAAAGGATAAAGTATTTGGAGAAAACCTCTGAAATGAGTAACTTCAAAACTGGGACTTGACAGAAAACTTAAAAAAACAAACAAACAAAAAAAAACACACCCTCAAAGCAAAAGCAAAGGAATAGGGAGGAGAACATTTTGCAGCTTCTTTCAAAAAGTCAGCTTTGGGCACAATGAATTCCTCCAATTTAACTGCTTTAAACCTGACTGATGGGGCTGGCCACTCTTACCAGTACTCGTTCCCGGACGAAGAGCCCCTCTACAAGAACTACAGGCCCCCACCACGGGAACTGATCCCGCTGCCCAAAGCGGTGCTCTACCTGCTCATGGCCGCCTTGGTGGTGGTGGCAGTGGCCTATGCCATCGTGGGCCATCTTGTCAAGGACCTCGTCCAAGACATCGCAGGTGAGTGACAGTGGAAACAACGCCAGCCCAACAAACAGTCACAGCTAAGGTGAAATAAAAGCCATTCAGTACAATGCTTTCCATTTTGAACAACTATAGTGATATTATAAATCTCCAGGGAAAAATCCACTCATAGCCTAAAAAAACTGTCCAAACGTGCAGTCGATTATTGATACTGGCAGAACGTGCTCCTTTGTGGTCACAAATATATTAATGGATTTCATTCCTGTTCTTTATTATTTTATTTCTTGCAATTTTTTAACCTGTCATTTGTTGACTCTCACCTGTAGTGTGTTGGCCTGCTAGTTGAGAATGTGCTGTTTTGAGTCTCCACCTACCCTAGTAATGGCGTTTCTCTCTACCTCATGGCAGACTGTGTACTGGGGCCCGACGAGGACGATCCTGACAAAGCGACGGACCTGAGGTGCATCAGTCCGACCCAGGTGCCAGCGGTGCACCCCCACTCCCACAGCAACGCATTCCACGTGTGGGACCAGGATGATGTGGTCATCCCTCTGTCTCCAGAGGAGAGCCCACAGATCAGTCCTCTCCTTCTGGCCGCCATCCCCTACATCCCGTCTTTCTTCCCCACTCAAAGTGCCCCAGTCTCCACCGGAACAGTCCCTGGGAGCCCCAAGCTCACTCACCCGCTGCCTCATGAAGTCTAGGAGCTGAAGTGGCCTGGAAACTGCCTACATGCAGACTGGGACCTCACATCCACATGCAAGTTCATGTCCATGTTTCTACTCAAAGTCAACTCACATCTGGATTATCACATTTGGCATCCAACTGGACTTTGGTACTAAACCATAGGATATAATCTGACTTCTGTGCCAGGAGTGAATAAGATTAATAAAATTCTAGGTAAAATGTTCTGTTTTTCTCCATCTTTTCTAAATGCTTTGCACCAGACCAACATTTCTATGATAAAACTTTTATTTATGGCAGCTAAATTATTATTTTGTCTGAGTTGTGTGTCGTCAATAGTTTCTCAGAGCAGAGCAGTAACAAGGGTGAAAGCAAACCGTCTGCTTCTGGAACTTAAACCGCAAGGCTTGGATTTACTGTGAAATGACAGAAACACAAACCTTGTACCTGTCAAATTCATGGAACAACCAAAAAGCACCAGACCTGTGGCTGAGGAAGTACTGCAAAAAAATTGCAGATGAAGAGCAGATGTGCATTTTAGTGGTCCTTAGACTGTGATGTGCTGGCATCCCATCCATAGTTTCATAGCCTGGTGCCCAACTGGAAATTCTCAGAATTCCAACTAATTTTGCACATCGATATTTTCCATTCCATCTGCAAACATACGTTAAACTGCTTGCAATAGCTTCCTTTACAAAAACCTGCATGCAAGAAATTTTAATATACTGGGCATCGAAAAAAGAGGTGCATATTATTGCTCACTAATAATAAATCAAAATAATTATACCTTTTAATTGGGTGATTATGATGTGTAAATGGATTTTAAAATGGAAGGACCACAAGGAAAAGACGATACGCAATTCTTATACCAGGATGCAGCAAATAACGTCAACCGATTCTCAGACAATCAGACACGTAGCAGTTAGTTTAGAAGCACTGCCATTGCTGCGGTTTAATTCTAAGGGGAAGCAGCCAACATAAAAAGATTTGGTTGAATATGTGCTGTATTGAGATCGCCCGAGGCTATTTTTGGATGTTCGAGGACTGGCTTAGCTGAAGTACCTAAGCAGCTGCGGTAATTCATTTAAGGAAGAACAAAGGTTAAAAGTTCACCACGGTGTTTACCTCCCTCTCACACAAGCCAGAAGAATCATTTGCCCAATTACTTTAACACCAGAAGGAGCATCACGCAGGAAAATATTCTTTAAACTGTCACTTTCACTAAACCAGAAGCCAAATAACAGATTATAAAAAGATCATAAAGAATGGAGTAGTTCTCACAGAACGCAATTAAACTCCAATCTATAAAAATAAAAAACAAATATTTCTCAACAAAATTAAAACACTATATACGCATGTACTGCTTCATTATTAGGGCTCCTGGTCCACTGTTATCTTCCTGTATTAAGCAGCAGTCAACTAGATGTATCGGATTCTTTTCTAAGCTGGATTTCAAACCAGGATAAATCCTCTATTTTAAGCAGCCTGTCCTGCAAAGCCAAACAAACCTTTTAAACTGCCTACTTCTTCACATTAAATGCACAAATTTGATTGAAACTACTGCGTTTCGCTCATTTATTTCTTTCGATTGCTGGATACTATTACGCGATTCGTTCTCTGACCTCCGGCGACTTGCGATTTACGAGGGCAAAGCCAGTTCGTGGAACTGAAGCGATTACTCGGGAGATTACAAGGAATTCAGCTCTGACACTCTTGTTGTTGTTGCTTCCGAGTGGAAAACGACTAAGAGAATTTACACGTCCAAGATCTGTGTCCCTTCCAAAACATTATGTGGCATGATGTAACTGAAGTGTGCAGCCATTTATCGCTTTGTTTATCGAACAGTGGGGGAGAAATCTCCCAAGATTAATATCATACTGCAGCAGAAGTAAAAAGAAGTCTATCTGTGACCATGGTTGCACATTCCGTTTGTGTGACTTTTCGAAAAGAAAACTTCATTTCCGCTCTCCTTAGTAAATTTTCCTGAAAAAGTTTGGATGCAGTAGGATTTGGATAACTTCACTTGTAGTCTCACCAAATTTGTATATCTATGTTCTATTCAGCATTCATCTCAAGAGTTTTCCAACAGCATAACCATAAACAACCTGGCTACAATAAAAGGATGTAACCATAAAATTAAATGATGATGAAATTTCAATGATATGAGCAACAGCACAGCATATGCTTGTTCAAGGACAGGATATAACAGCAGGACCTAAAGAAAATACACCATTAATCCGTTACGTTACCGTTGTGCATCTCTCTGTAGTTTAGGTTAAGGCAATCTGCCGTGAAGAGGGATACACTTCCATTCGTATTCAGAATCTGCTTACCCAGGAGCCTATCCAGGGAGTGTGGGGTGCAGGAAAGAATACTTCATGAAAAGGAAGCACACGGTCCCTCATAGAGGTGCGTACCGAGGACTATTTAGATTGACCAAATGCACGACTGGGGGAAGAAACCGGAAAGCCTGCAGAGAACCTATGCAAAAACATGCATCAATAGAGCTCTATTTGAACCCAGATTCAAATCCAAGCCAACGAACTGTGAGATGCTGGTGCCACTTACTGTATCGTAATGCTGCCCGAAAATACATATGCAGTAATTTTAGCTGTGTTTGTACCAGACTCCATGAACCGAACATAAGTAAAGATGTACGTACACAAGAGCTTTCAAACTGGAACTTTTACTATACAAGCAATCCTGATAATGGTGAGTGACAAATTCATGGATGGCAGCAACCAGTTTGATTCCTGAGGTTTCAGCAAAGAAGAGAGGTCTGATGAAGAGTGTGACTGTAACAACGGTGCTTCTGCACATGCATGCTGCCTTCTAGCCACAGATCTTACGTGTCTCGTTGTGTCATGTTTAATACTCCGGCTGTGATCACTCACCGACTTTTAGTTGAACAGGTATTCCCAGCCTGTCAGGGATCCGCTGTATTCTGCGATTTTCATTTTAACTGTACCTGTAAGTAATTAGTCTGTACAAATGCCACATAAACACTGGCTACAAAATGCAGGGTCCCTTACTTAGAATGAATGTAAAATGTGTTCCCTTCATTCAAATTGGATCATTTCTGATCTTATGACACACATTTGTTTTGTCTTATGGGGCTATGATCTAAGCTACTGAGTAATTAGGCAAACAATAAGCAGGTGTGATTGATGTATTATTCAATTTAATGCAGCTAGAATGGATCAGCATCTCTACCCTGCATTGTGTAAAATGGAGAATGATTAGAATATAGCTGCAAAGTCTAATAATGTTTCAAATCCTTGCCTCAGTAGTAATGATCTCACCATGATGACCTCCAAGACCAGAACTGGGAAGTGCTGTTGTAGATGTTTCTGCAAGGTCTGTTCTGTCTCGCGCACAGCCGACAGCAGCAGATGTAATATCACACCATCGGATTTCACTGTGACTTTGCTTAGGACCACAACTGACAAATAAAATACGGGCAGAGCAAGTCTGTATGTAACTGGCTACTACACGAATGCTAAATGAGACAGGGAGAACCAGCCTAACAGAAAGCCTGTCCTCACAGACGCCTGAGTACTATTAGGAGTCCAGTCGACACAAGGGGCTGTCATAGACCATCTGAAGGTTGACCTTGTGTCCCACCAGCTCACGGATGTTGTTGATGCCATACTTGATCATGGTGGGCCTGGAAGTATTAAACAGATCAGTGAGATAAAAATGAGTGAGGTGTGTATAGATGGAATGTTGTAGACAGCAGGTGGTCGAGGAATTTTAAGCTAGATGTGAAATCGCATTAAAAACCCAACTAAACAAAAGTGCACAAAAGTTCAATGCGAGGAAATTCTATAGTCCGTACCTCTCCAGTGATAAGCCCCAGGCAATGACGGTGACCCCCTCAGGGAGTCCCATGGGTAGCAGCATCTCGGGTCTGAAAATCCCAGAATTTCCTACCTCAACCCATTTCTTCAAACCTGAGAAAGGAAGACAGAAATTGTAAGAAATTAAAAAAAGGCAATATAAAATAACAGGAAAAAGTGACATCCATGTGTCCATCCCTTTATTAAATGAATAAAAACACAAAATCCATGGTTGTAGGTAGAGACCATGTTTTCATGGGGCTCAGTCCTGATAAAATCTCTGAGCAAATCAAACGTGTACCTTCGTGATAGCTGAAGACTTCCATGCTCGGCTCAGTATATGGGTTGTATGCAGGCTTAAAGCGAAGTTTGGTGATTCCTAGAAAAACAGCAGGGAAATAATATTTCACAAATTCTGTAAAATGTTACTCTTTCTTCCACTGTCTATGAACAAAATGTGTATCATTTTTTCATTTTATCAATAGGACTCGGAATATTTTACAATTATTGAGTCCTCACATGTAAAAACTGATATTAAAGTAATTAATGTACAAATCCTTCATAAGATTAAGCCTAAATTTCAAAAAGCCAGTAGAACCCATGGGCTGACCAAGTTTTGTGAAGAACTGATGCAGAACTCCCATGAGGTCACCCAAGGTCAGTCCATAGTCAGCCACAACCCCTTCAATTTGGTGAAACTCTGCCAGATGAGTGGCGTCTAGCGTCTCGTTGCGGAAGACCCTGTCGATAGAGAAGTACTTGACTGGCGTGAACTCCTCCTGAAAAACAAGCAGACTGTTACACACGTTACAAAACACCCACAGTAGGCATAAATATGTATATACAGGCAAACGGGAAGTGAGCACAGTCCTGTGGTGTGAATTTGTGCAAGTTACTCCACCTGCTGTGCGAGCCGGTAGAGCATCCGGGCGCTGACTGCAGTAGTGTGTGTCCGAAGAACGTTCTTCTGAGCCTCCTCCAGCTTCCAGTCATACTTATACCTGGATGTAACCACAAGCCCAGCACAATGCTCACACAGGCCTTCGACACGTTCAGCTCCCCAGTCGTGAACTGAATCGTCAATGACAAATTTCTATGTCTACTCTCTTACCCCTGTGATCCATAGCCTCCCTCTGAGTGGACCTTTTTCACCCTCTCCAGGTAATGCTGGGGGAACTCGTGAGCTAAAGCTGGGTCTAGCAGAGGAGAAAAAGCTTTAGAACAATGAGCCTCTGCATGGCTTGCAAGTAGATGCTGCAGACAAAGTCTCAGCTGATGGGCAGTACATGTCTCTCACCAGACAAGAAGAAGGTGTCATGCTGATCGCGAGCTGGGTGCTGCTGGGGCTGGAACAGGGAGTCAAAGTTCCAGAAGGAGCTCTCAATGAAGTTGTTTGTGGGCATTTCTGTGAACCTAAGAAGGGAGAACATGCAGACATTATAGTTTCTCACTGGGACACAGAGAGACATGCCACAAACACAGAAGAGCAGCAAATACATAAAATATTAGAGAACTGAGTCAAAGGAAGTGGAACAAAGTTTTTTGAAAATCTGTAACTTTGTCTGAAGCTTGACATCTCACAGTCTGTAGCACTAGCCTCATCTACACAGCAGCCCCCTTATTGAAAAGCATCAACCTAGAACACGCAGAGCTTCAACTGCTAGCCAGCATGCAAGAGCCACTCACCCCATTTCCAGGAAGATCTGCCGGAACTGCGTGCGCACCTTCATCAAAGGATGCAGGTGACCACACTCGAGTGCCATGCCCAGAGCATCAAAGTTGTATGGCTTGAACTTCTTGTCTTGCCAGCTCCCACTGTGACATGGGAGGAGGTATCACAGAAACTGAGTGATTTTCAGGGCACAGAGTGACAACAGAAACACATTATTAACGTAACTTATACCAAGTATCAAATGTATAAGTCTCTCCCGATGTGCAGCACATATCACATTAAGGCATTAATGAAACAGACAGATTTATACATGGGAGGAAAAAAATTTTCACATGCCTGTGCATTAAGCAAATATCAAGTTAGAGACAAAAGAAGGTCCTTGATATAATGACCCAAAATCAGTGTTCTGGGGCATGTGGACCCCACTCAGTGCCAAATCTGCTTTGAACATATCTGGGCTGTCAGAATTTGCTTGTTTTATTTAGCGTCTGGTTCCCTCTGCTTATACCGGGGAAGCATGGCTGAATTAGAGGAACAAAGACGGTGGGGGGATGGGGGATAAAAACCAGAATATTGACAAAATCCCTTGCCTCCATTATTTATTTCTTCTTTCTACATTCTCCACATTTAAAGTACTTTACAGAACAGTTTACTGAATATTTTACTAGTGAAATAAAACTTGTTTCAGGCAAGTGAAAAATCTTCAATCCAGTTGAGTTCAGTCCATCATAAATGTCCCTGTTGTAAGTCATGTCTTACAGCGAAGTAAGAAACATGAATTAACACACACTGTCTCCCACAAATGCAATCCTGGACCGTAATAGGCAGTTTAAGCACACGTATGGGCAGTTGCCACCTGGACTGTAGCCTCATGGGAGGTACCGGGTAGTGGGATTTAGGTCAGCTGTCATTCTGTTCAGGTATCTGGGTTTCTGGCCTCAGCCTTTGGCCCACTGCCTCCATACCTCACTGCATTCCCATCTGCACACTCTGAACATTCATATCAGCTGTGACCAAGGACTCATTTATCAGTATCCTCATCTCCAGACACTTTATTTAAAATTTATAACCAAGTTAAGGTGAAAGACTTATGTTTTCTCTCTCTTCTTAAATTCCGAACCTTCAGACACTCCGCTTCCAGGCACGAACAGACGTGCTGGATCTGTTTACTATTCTAACAGCAGTAATCTGCACTGAGTACAGCTTTGTCACCGTTCCTCAGCCTCCAGCTCTGATCTGCTGACCTCACACTGGCCACTGGGGAAGAGCCTGCTGTTCCTGGAATGCGTGGGTTGACGGGGTATTAAGTAAACTGGCATGCTGTAGCTCGAAGCAGGGAGTGAGAAGGTCAGATGCTTTTCATTAAAAAAATAACACTGATGAGATTCCACTGAGCCAGTCACACTGGCACCTCAGTCCCCACCCACCTGGAAATCATGTCCGCAGTCAGTTCTGTCTCCTGCTTGGTGATGGTGGTGCTGAAGGAGCTTCCCTTGGTGATCCAGTAAGACTTAACCGTCCTGAAAAGAAGGAAAAAAACAGCACTCATACAAAAGGGAAGGTGTTCCTGTTATCGTGCACACAGTCCCAGTCGAACCCCTGTGCGTGTTCACCCTTCGAGGACAGTGGAGGCAGAGTGCTACCAACATTTCTCTTCTACAGTGTTTGCTTATCCACCTTTGCAAAAGTTACACTACACCTCTGAATCACTTCAGCCACAAGTCACTCTGGATACACACACATCACCTTTTAATGGAATGGATATGTCCACAAAATGCCAATTATACAATGACAATTCACAATAGCGCCACATTAAACAGTTACAAGTCAATCCGACTGCTTTTGTGGGCTGTTTCACTGCTGTGAACAGAAACTGGGATGTCGATGGTAACATTTTATGCAAAATTCATGTCCCAATATTCCTGGGATAACAAGAAAAAAAAAACAGTAGCACATTTGAGAAGCGTTTTGGAATCCCGACAGCCTTAGTCACACACAGGATTGTAGATCAACCATCTCACACAACCCAAAAGGGACTCTGTTATAAAGCCCAATAAAACCTACCTGCACGGCAGATACTGTGATTAGCCATCTTTTAAATCACAATTAATGATAAAATATAATCTTTATAGTGTTAAGCTACTTATAAATTTGTCTTGTACAGATGGTCCAGGTGTGTTGGATCCTTGTGAGAAGGAAACGACAGACGCCATTGCTCACCTGGCCCGGCAGCAGAGGGAGGACATTACACAGAGTGCACAGGTGAGTCCACAAATACTATCCCAGACACAAGAGCAGCAGCTCGATGTCTACTCACCCACCCTTTAAGGGATGCCCACGTGGGGACTCGGGTACACAGGTCCCGCAAAATACGAATAACAATGACACAGGACTTCAGCCCATTGGCCCTGGCCTGAAAATCTAAACTTTAGCAATCTTGCTTGCAAAATCTACAGAAGGTTGTTGTTTTATATGTACAGCAAGTGTGAGAGTGAATACATGCCTTTCACAGCAACAAAATCATGGGATCAACTGAAAAAACCAACCACGTGAAGTCACTGCCTCTCATTGGCAAGAGCCTGGCACTGCAACATGCAGGGAAACGTTGAACACAATTTCTTTTGCCCCGTTTTCTTTTTTAACTTTTTCAAATTACCTCTGTCTAAATACCCTGATAGGAAGAAGGACCGAGGCTTGAACCAAAGTAAAAATACATCTATCAGTAAAACAGGTATGCAGTAAATGCAGTGGTTTCAGTTGAGGTCCTGGTGGATCCGTGTGCACGTCGGTTTTGTTCAAAGATATGAATTAGGCTGTTACCAGATATTACAGTAAGTACTTAACTTTTCCTCCATCATGATCTGAAACATAATGTGCACCCAGTCCATCAAGACTAATTTGTTTCTAGGTTAGTCTGTACAAAAAGTAATTGTTTGCCAAAAATTCTAACATTTGATGTCAAAAGGTCCTTACATTGCTGCTTATAAAGGCAAAGTTAAAAGGACAGATTCTCACACTTCTGTGAGCAGCTTCCTCTTCTTCAGCTCATTCTTTTCCTTCTCTTCCAACTTAGCTGACTTTCCCTGCTGCACCAAGACAAGCTTCTGCTGCACCAGGTCCTCTATGTTCTCCACCTAGTCACACACACATAAATAAACTGACCTGCACATTTGCATTATTTACCTGAACAATGTAGCTTACAATCTAACAACTAATAAATGTGCCTAAAGCAATTCAGAAAAAGGACCTTGTGTAGAAGAAGCAGCATTCTAGAACATGAATTTGCAACTGCTTGAGTGGTCCCTGATCAATCTCTCATTCATTCACAAACACAAACTCACTGTCCTAAAGACCCTGGGCCCTCCTTGATGGCCTTTGTCCAGGCGGATCCATTTGTTGGACATGGCCTTGCTGAAACCCACCTTCCCACTAGGCAGCTTCTGCACAGGACACAGACAACACAGGTGTTATCACAAAGGATCCTAACGTGCTACAGGGTCTCATCTATACACTGTCAAACTGCAGTGATTTTAGTGCAGTGAACGCTTCATTGAGAAAGCGACAGACCCAGCAGCCCCCTCACCATGAGCTCAGCCTGGAGGAGTCCCCCTTCAGGGATAGCACAGAACACTCGGGCCTCATGACTGCCCTGCTCAGCAATCTCAGTACCTTCCCCCGTCAACTCCCAGTGCTTCGAAGAGCGCTGCTCAGCCAAAATCACCTGCAGTTAACAAAAATTAGAAACATAAATTTTAATTCCTTATTTGCCTGATTTCTTTTTTCAACTCAGCTTACATTTTTTTGTGTAGTACAATGGCTAAGCAAGTAAAGTTTTTGCCTCTTAGCTTTTGAACTGTAGGATCCAGTCCAGCTCAGGATGTGTCAAGTTTACATGCACTCTGTTTGCAATCCAAAGAAATGCACCTTCCCTTACCCAGAAAACCACACGAGTAGTCACTACAAAACAAATTCAACTGTACAGGACTCACCCCACAGTGTACGGTTTGTACAATTGGTAACGTACAAATGTTTAAGCAGCTGGGTAATATTGGCTGGACCAGTTGAGGGTTAAGTGCCTTACTGAACGCTTACACGGCTAAAATCAAAGCGAGAACCGTGTAACCAGGTTACACACAGTTGTGTTTATATATAACTGACATCTGTCTGAGGCAAATTAGAAGGAGTAAATCATATCAATGATAGCAGGAATATGCATATACAAAATGTATTGAACTTCAGACTGCGTGTGAAAACCATGGGAAGGTCAGTCATATTTTATAAACCAAACATTGCCTGATGGCTCGTGAGTCGAGTTATGTTCTGCGGCACTAGCTGTTGGACTACATTTCTACTTGGGACCGATTAGCACTGATAGCTACAGATGCTAAAGGTGTGAGTTATAAAAGAAGATACAGTAGTTAAGGCTAGCAATAAAATGTGTGCTATCCATATGAAGGCAAGCGTCTGTTAGGTTCACGTTTGTGTTACTATCCTATTGCATCAGTCCCCCAGTGACACCCAGAAACCACCCGCGGTTCTTACGGCACACAGAAAGAACCCGTACATCTCCCAAAGTTTGCAGACTCTTCACGGCCCCGACGACAGTTTGGTGGTCCACGCCTAGCGAAGTCGCAACGGCCAGGCTGTCAACGCCGTCCTCCACCTTCTCCACATGCCGGAGAAGAGATTCCAGCAACCCGGTGTCAGCCATGCTTCTCGTCGCTTCGCTTCCGTTCCACAAGCCACCGGAAGTGACCTCATCTGGACGCCTGCCGTAAACACCCGAAGAGCGGAGCAGTGAAAATGAATTGCATTACTGTAAAAACTTATATTTTGTTACCTGATTTGCTGTTTTTTTGACAGCTTCTCACAAACAAACTATAGTACTAGGCTCATTTCAACAGTCATGTACTTTATTGGAGCATTTCGAGTACTTTACGACTGTGGTGGGGACTGACTTGAACCACCAACCGTCAGATTACAACTGTAAAGTTCCAGTTAAACTACATCGCATCTGCTGAACAACTAAACTATCAATAGCGACCTAATATTTCCACACAATATAGCTCATAATTTGATTATGAGAAATCTTATGGATGTATTACATTTTATATATTATTCTGGCACAGAGCAGACTTCGGTTGCCCTTCAGAATAAAAGGTGCAACCATCTGTGATCATTGACACTTTTCCAAATGTTGGTCTGCAGTCAGTCTGTCCTCCTTTTGGAAGTGGCCCTGAAGCGTAAAATCCAACACAAACCCTTTTCTGGCAAACTTGAGAGAGATGTTTCATCTGAATTAAGGGGAAAAAAATGGCCTTGTGAATACATGGGTAAAACAGTAAATTATGCTGGAAAAAGAGGCACATGCAGCAAAACATTTAGAGATGACTTTTGTTAGAAAACCAAACCAATATAATGAAATCGCAAGATGTATAATCCTAAAGTATGTTTTATTTGTTACAGATACAGTGAAATGCATAAATCAGCCAAAAGGTGTGCTGAAAGTTGTAACTGTAAGAGTCAAAAGTTCTCTCTTTAATTGTGAAAAATATTAAGCAAACATTTAGTAATAAGGGAGTTAAATAAAACTATTTTCCAGGAGGCTATGTGTAGATCAGTAAAGTCTACATACATGTAAAAAGTATAAATACTGTGAGCAGCACAATAGCACTTAAGGCAAATTCTAAGGACAAAGTGAGGGGAGGTCAACCAGGCAGTTTTTTTTTTTTTTTTTAAAAACTATACTACTGGCTGCACTGTCGCCATGGGAGGAGGTAGACTTACAATCATCACTGTCAAGGTTAAACAAGTGCAGATGACAACAAAGATCTCAGCAATGCAGACAGAACAGGAATGCAACTTTATGACACAAGCGGAAACAGAAATGTTGACATTTAACATAAGGTTATTAAATAAAATATACTGCGACATATTACATGACATGCCTTAAAAAAGTCTCAATTTCAAATGGGTAGCACCATGTTTGAAAGCCATGTATGTAAAATGCCAGACAAACCTTAGTTTCTTTCCATTTGTCGAAAATAAAAATCCTTTATTGTTACAAACCACAACTAACATATTCCCACATTCTGTAAAGCAGCATCAAACAACTTGAGAACAAAATCCATTTCCAATGAAATGTGAATTACATTTCAAATAAACTGGTAGAAACTGTTAAAGAAATCAAAAACAGCAAGACCCAGAAATAAGGTTTAAAATAGGATGTCAAATGTCTGGCTCATTATGTACCAACAAAATTTCCATTAGGTGTTAACTGTACAGTAAATTACAGTAGTAGTCCATATTACATTTTTGAATGAGCAATATTGTTGTGCAAGTGCAGTAATGAAGCTGAGAATGAAACCTCTCAACCAAGTAGTGAACAGAAAGCAGGGAGAAGGGGGAGGGGGAAAAAACATCAGATTATGATCCTTATGTGTTTAAGTGGGAAAATTTTAACTCCATATTGTGGGCAGAGGTTGCACTGACACAATAACAAGGGAAGTAATTTGAAACCCTGACTAGTCATTAAAATGAAAGTACTCCAAAAGGGAAACAGGTGATTTCACACCCAAAAATCTGCAGTTCTTGATTAATGATTCTGTAGGAAGGAGGTGGAGGGGCAAGGGAAGCTCAGCCTATCTGTATTGGTAGTTCATGCTGGGCTCTCCCCTTCCGTAACCCCCAGGGTTGTGGTAGGGCCCTGGGTAGTTCTGGTTGGCTCCTCCTTGTGTGCTAAAGTTGGACTGGCTGTTGTATCCTGACAAAAAACACAAGATGGCAATAATTAAAGCAGCTGTGCAAATTCTTTCCCTCCAGAAATGTAATGCAGTTCGCATTAGTCTTTGGCCTTTTTCAGAATATTGTTCTATGAACAATTGCAGGTTTAGAGCTTTCAGTTCAAAAGCGTTCTGTCATCAATACAGAAACACAGATTCATTTTTAATCTTTTAGCCAGAGTAGTTTTACCTATTTAATAAGTCATTTTTTAACCAGTTTAGTGTAGATTCAAAAATATTAGAGCAAGACCCTTCCTAGGTACTAAAAGTCCTGCTCTACTATTGCCTGCTTTTACTACATACTATACAAAATGTGCTCTCACCTTCAAAACCATAGTCCTGGTTGCCACCAGCTCCAGTCACCTGACTCGGATAGGCAGTGCTATAGTTTCCATAGCCACTCCCACCCTGGTTCTGGTTGAAGTTCTTTTTACCCTGGGCAAAGCCTTGACCAAACTGGGTTTGGGGGGGGTTGGACTGGTAGGTTCCTTGGGCTCCAGCACTTGATCCAGCAGGCCCAGTATAAGGTTTCCCACCCTGGTGCATGGGGGGCTTCTTGCCTGGAGGCTTGGCCGCTGGAGGCGGAGCAGTGTACCCACTGTCATTCTGGTAGAAGGAGCCGAAGCTCCCGGCACCTGGGCCACCACTGGAGGGGGCAGCCGCAGAACCGCCTCCCCCTGTGGGCCCACTGCCGTTTGCACCAGCATTATTGTAGTAGTTATCTAGGAGGAAGGGACAAGACTGAGTAGCGGATCAGAGGACAGAACTACAGGCAACTGTTCAGTGGCACATGACTGTGTGCAAATTGATAAAAAAAAAATTAAAAAATTAAAAAATAACAATAACAACAACTCAAGGAATTCCCCACTGTGCCCTTTCATGGATAAAACATTTATTTATTTAAAAAAAAATAGTGCAGCTCTACAAACAGAAAATCAGTCACAATCTCATGCAGGATTTGGCAGCACCATTCCTTTGAAAATTAGGGACAGACATGTATGGCATCAGTAAAAGTCTTTCTGTCTTCCAAATCAATATCCATTAACCATGATGTTAAACTTGGGATCTAATAAATAGATGAAGTACACGACAAAACAACAATTTTAAATAAAATCCTACAGATTTAAGTGATCCAGTCATCATTCCTTCATTGTCCCCCAACCCCAGCACCACATATTCCAATTTTTTCTGACCAGGAAAACCTTTTCTACTCCAAAGAAACAAAGGAGCCAAGGAAACAGTTGATTTTTGGCAGAAGTTTAGAAGAATCTTCACAGCAGCAACGGAGTTGTGGTAGTAGACCGGTGCTCCGGGAGGCAGACACTACAATTGGAGTCCACAGTTCTTTGGGCTTTTTTTTGGTTAATTGGATGCTGAGTTATACTGAAGAATGTTTTTATGGAAATTTTTTGTTTCCCTTTACAAAGGGTTGCCCGTTCTATGATGCAAAATCGTGGTAGCCATAGCAGTCTGAGACAAAATCACCTAGAGTGAGACAGAGCAGAGAGGAGGAAAAAAATTAGATGTGCCTTTTGCCTCAAGGATAGGTGAGTAAAATATATAATTATTTTAGATTTATTTAAATTTTTTTTAGATTTCTCTGCTCCTGTCACCCTCAAGATGATCTCTCCTCAGAACAAGCTGCTGGGGCGTATTTTCCGATTTGGGGGTGGGGTGGGGTTGAAGGGGTGAGGCGTGAAACAAGTGAGTGACTGAGCCCTGTGGTTTAACAAAGCAGAGAAATGTAAAATCTGAACCAGCACCAACTCCAGACAGGCAAAAAAAAACACTTTAAAATCCAGTAAGTTGCACAGAAAAACTGCTCAAATTTACTCTTTTTGGTATTAATTGTTTGGACAGCTTGGGTAGACATTTACTTTTTCTTGAACAAAGAATGCAAAGTGTTGCAATTACTTCAAAACATCACCAATGCAGTATTTGTTTAAAACAAAAATTAAATCACTTTAAAGGGAAAAAGCCAATGAAGAAAAAGTGTACAAGAGGTCTGCACATTCTGGGTTTTATCATTAGATGTTAGAAACAGTCTTTAAACTAAAACTGATTTTGTAGAGCAACTTAAAAAAAATACTCACTATATCCAGAATTGGCACTGTTCCCATATCCATAGCTGCCATAACCACCTATTAAACAGAGAACACTTTGTCAATTACATATTAGATCCAAATGGCTATTCCTGGAAAATATGAACTTATAAAATCTTTACATGGTATTAATTCTACTGATCATTTTCCTTACCCTGATTAAAGCCTCCACCATTGTTGAAACCTCTACCTCTTCCCCTGCCACGGCTACCTCTCCCTCTTCCTCTGGGATTGGCAGCTGGATCAACAGGAGCTCCACCCATCATGCCAAAGCCAGGATTATGTTGCTGTGTAAGCAGACAGCATATTTTTTAGAATAACCTGCTCCATCCTAAATAATGACACACCTTTTGTGTGATACTCATTAAAAAAAAAAAAAAAAAAAAAACAGGACACGTTTTAACATAGACAATTATTTGAGAAGTTACCACTGGAGGTAGTTTCTTCTTCTTGGCGGCATCGGTGGCAGAACCTTCTGGGAAGAGCTGTTCCAGGGCAGCCAGAGCAGCATAAGCCTTTGCCACCTTCTTGTTGGAGCCCGTGCCCTGGAACTTCTGGCCATCCAGCTCCACCTGTGGCGTTACAGCATCATAAGCACTGCAACTGTGTTGAAGTCATGAACAAAGACATCCACTAGTGAAAGTGAGGGAAAGTTACTGAAAACCTTCAAACAACACAAAAGGGGAATTGAATCTGCTACCCACTTTCACACACACAAACTGCAAAAACCTGTGCAATTTTCACGACTATAATCGGTCAAGCATTAACCTTGTGAAACAGTCAAACATAAACAACTCGCATCATTATTGTTAATACCTGTTCAGTCAAGCACTACTGCACACATTTTCTAAACTTTTCCAAGAGGCATTGCTTGAAGACCAATGGAGGCAACAGCCATGAAAATAAAACTTGCGAATTACTTTACTCCCAACATTCACTCAACACCTCACCTCCATGACAAAGCGCTTGTCGTGGCTGCCACCCGACTCTGAGATGAGCTCATACTTCAGGCCACGACGTTTCTCATTCAGCTCCATTACTGGGTTCTTGCCGTGTTTTGTCAGAATTGGACCCTGTGGCCGTGAGTTCTGCAAACAAGATTGAACTTTCAAATCAAATGAGAATGAGATTCACGAATCATCTGTCATTCTCTACCCATTAAGATGACCGCTTACATCACTGGTGTTTGTCATTTCGGCCGTGGCAGGTGTGGTCGTGGCTGTGGCCGTGGCCGTGGCTGTGGCTGGCACATCTGTGGTTGTACTGGAAGCGACAGGTGCCTTAGGGTCTACCTCACTAGTCGGCTCTTCGCTTTTCACTGGCTCAGAGGTCTTTACTTCCACCCCAGTGGGCAGTCCCATGTCCTGCAGGACCTGGCAAGGTCAGCATAATGCAAAGAATATTAAAATGATCTGTTGCATCCATCCATATTTAGCCATTATTAATTAACTGATGTTTTCATGCAGCTTACTTTGACGTGATTGTACTGCAAGTAAAATGAAATTAAAGGATTTCCCCCCCTATTTCCAGGGCCACATAAAGGTGAAGGTAAACTGCTGCTAAGTGTATTTGTTCTTTCTTTTGCATTTATCCTTCTTGTTTCTCCATACTACTCAAGGCATCTACATCACAGCTGCTCCAGAGGACTTTTTGTCTTGCACAACTTTGTTTTGTTTCTTTTGTTCACAATGTTCACATACTGTTTGCATATTTGTTCACCCTCTGCTTCACAGACCGTGCACGGCAGTGCCTCACCTTGACAGCTACATGCAGCTTGGCTGTGCGCTTGGATGGGCCCAAGGCCTCGTACGTCTTGCCATCGACTTCCACAGCCATGGTGAAGACAGGCACGTGGACAGGCCCTGTCTGTGAGACTAGCTTGTACTGCAGGCCTGGCTTCAGCTGGTTTAACCGCATCAAAGCATTCATGGCTTGTGGCGGCTCGGACTTTTCATCTGGAGCTGTGGGAGATGAAGTTAAAACTTGAAGATGAAAGAGTCATCAGTAGCAGTCAATCTGAAGGATTAAAATATGCCTGGGCTGCACAGCAGTATTTCAAAGTAATATAAACCCTGACACAATCTTCTACAAGTGTTAAGGATTTGAATGATAGTAAGGAGGGGGCAAAGAGGTTTTAACCACCAAAACAGAGATACTTTGAAAGAAAACATACATTTCTTTTGCAACTTCTTCTTTTTCTTATTGGGGCTCTTTTCATCCTCTCCCACCTCTTCTTCTATGGGCCTCTTCACTGGGGCAACATAGGTAGTGCTTGGTGGGATCTGGGCTGCAGTGCAAACAGAAAATTAATGTCCACACTCCACCTTCCCACTTTCATTAAGGGAAATAAGCATCAGAGTCTTTTGAATATGTGAGAAAGCTGCAGAGAAGCTTGAGGAAATCCACGAGCTAAATTCTATTCTACAGCCCTATAATACACTGTCTTGTAAAGCTGGCAGTTTTCTAAATGTTAATGTTAATCTTTTTGAAATATAAAAGTCTTCTTAACGCAGTCTACCAACTGATTTCCTATTAGGTGGTACAAACATATTCATCAAATTTGAACACATCATACTTGTGTAGTCGATGAGTGTGTCACTTCTAGGCTTCCTGGGCATCTTCGAAGGCAGTGGGTCCATTCCCAGGACCTTGTGGAGCTGACCAAATGCGGCTAACCGTAGAGCATGCTGGCAATGACAAACAAGCGGTCACCTTCCTACTCACAGGAAAAAAAGGGTCAGTCTCACAAACTTTAAACCAAACTGATGAAAACCGCCTGATAGAGAAATAGAAAGTTCTTACCATGTTTTGCACAGAATAGTATAGCCATAATTAGGAAAATTGTGTTAACTCACCTGGAAACCTTTAACATTTTTAAATGAATAATAATTTTAACTCCCTTAACATTTTCAACAAGCTCTTATTTCAGTAACGAGAAACCATTGTATTGTACCGTTTACAGAGAAAACAATGACATTTTGAAGGGATGAAAAACAAAAGACTGATTCATCTTGTCGCCAGCTTTAATTTTAACTCCTTGGCAAGGCATTATGGGAGAATCAAACTTTCCTTAAATCTTAGCTATACCTAATCCTAAAAATAGTCTGTAACTATGAGAAGTACTTGAATGAATGTAACAGTAATTAGCAGCATGTGTCCAGACACTATAATTTTACTTAACATATATTGTTTATGGTGGAATGAGATTTTTTTAATGATATGTATGTGTCATTTTACATTTTTAACAATTTTGTAACAATGTAGTTCTGTAAAAAGTAAAAAAAAAAAAAGTCAAAAAAGTGTTGATGACTGGTCACTTGTTTAAGTAACTGAAATTCAACAGACAAAATTTATGACTGATTCATGAGACTGACCCTTAAGTATGTGCCATGTACCTGTAAAATAGTAGCTTGATGCTCACCTGTGCACTCTGTGTAATGTCCTCCCTCTGCTGCCGGTCCAGGTGAGCAATGGCGTCTGTCATTTCCTTCTCACAAGGATCCAATACACCTGGACCATCTATACAAGACAAATTTATAAGTAGCTTAACACTATAAATTGCTTTGGAGTGAAACAAATGCTAAATAAATAAACAGGATGTCAATATAAACCATATTATTCAGGTGTAACTTGGTAAACAAATATAGCACTTCTAAAAATGAGCAAGCCTTAAAATTCTTTAAAAAAGGAATGAGGTAATGAAACACCGATAAATGAAGATGATGAAATATACAACTCACACCCAACTGTACCTACAACTCACACTCACATTCAGACTTTACCTGCCATGAGGATTCCAGACGCCAGACACTCTAGAACTCTGCGAAGAGCTTCTCCTGCTCCCATTGGCCGATTTCCAGTTCCAATCGCTTTCTCACAAAGCAGCTCTAATGGCTTTCAACATAAAGACAATTAAACTGATACACTTAGCTGGCCTTTAGATTTGCAAACCATAGCAATCGAGGTCTGTTCTTACTGAATTCTTCATCATCGAATGAGATTTATCTTATGAATGTACAGTTGCTTTTTGAATGTTACTTCTTGCACAGACAGCTATGTAGCAGGTAAAAGAAGACCAAAAACACATGCTAAATTCTTCCTGAAGCCTACAAATACTGTCCCAGACACAAGGGCAGTAGCTCGATGTCTACTCACCCATCCTTTAAGGGATGCCCATGTGGGGACTCGGGTACACAGGTCCCGCAAAATGCGAATAACAATGACACAGGACTTCAGCCCATTGGCCCTGGCCTGAAAAAACAATTGGGAGGAGGGGAGGATGGGAGGACTGGTATTAAGCAAAGGCCTCCTCAAACATCACCAATAGCAGCTATTAAAGCCATGCAAGTAAGGAATAGTATTCTTAGGCCTGATATTAGTAATTCATATGTAACCAGCAAATGAACAAAGTTAAATTTTAAAATATTAAATTTTAAGAGATTGATTATTGTGCACTACAGGGTTACACTGTGCTCATGTAGCACAAGATGGTTTTGAACAATGAAGGGGTCAGAGAAATCTTAGACCCATCTTCAGAGATCTTCTTTTGTGAGCCAACATAACAAAACATTTATGTTCCTGGAGCACAAGAAAGTTTTAAATGCAATGACTTCTTTCACAATCACAGCTACAAAGATGTGTCTTAATAGTCCTCTGTATTTTACAGCCAAGGATTTTATCTAGAAGGTTGCCAAGTTAAATGTACAATGTACACTCAAACAGATCTAAAGCAAACACAGTAAAGACAATATTATATTGCTTCTAAGCAAAAAATGCTGGGAGCCAGTCGACTTTTGGGAAAATTTTACTAAACACTATACACTGACACATTATGGAGCAAGAGTATCAAAACGATGTGCAAAATAAAACACCAGAGGCAAATATGAGCCACATCACAGTCGTGTATATACCTTTTCAGCAATGTAAAGTACCTTTACCTTGTTCAGCAATTTAAGTACATGTTGCAGACGGATACTGTACTAAAAGCGGTAGCTCTTATAAATTTAAAATTGAAGAGTTTTAGACATACTGCACTGCGTAATCACAAACTTCTCCAATAAAAAATAAAAATAACACAAAATAAAACATTGTCAAACTTTTGCCAAACACATTGGTGGGTTATTGGAGGAGCATTAAATCTTGTATGGCGCAATTTGTCTAGTACAACGATCCATTTTATCTGCACATTTAAAATAGCCCAGCATGAGAGGACGTTTGAGGGTAAAACACTTCCAGAAAGCACATAATAAAAGGAAAAAATGGCATGAATAAACAAATATAAAAACTCACTACTTTAAGACAAAATAAGACGAGATGCAAACCTGGAACCACTTGGCGTGGCGGAGAGACGCCAAGGCAGTAAGGCATTTCTGCCTGTCCAGAACATCCGGCGGCGCGTTGCCTGATAGCGTTTCTATTGGCGGGTGGAATAAGAAGACAAGGTACAGTTTGACCAAGGGGGTTCTGTTACACGGTCAGGGGGAACAGGCAGCCCTCCCAAACCACAGGTAGGAGGGGGGGAGGGGAACCAGGGTGGGTCTCTCCACTGAGAAAAATAATGTGAATTATACAGACCCCAGTAAACAGCTGCAGTCACTTACAAAAGGAGTGGTTTGACTCAGTTTGAGCAGGTTGTGCCTTCACCTACATGCATCTAATGTATGTGAAACCTGCAACTACAATCACCTCTCATTTCTTCTGACATTTCTGCAGTCTTATTCTTTGGTCGTTCAACCCGGACATTAACCCAGGGTTTATGGGTGTGACTGGGACAGAACCCCTCCCCTTTGCCCCCCTTTTTTAGGTGTGCTGCCTTGCCCCTTCCGAGACAGAGAGCGTCCAGTTGGTCAAAGGTCCAGCGTCCCTAAAAATCGACAAACTAGAAGGCTTCACAGAGAGAATCAGATTTTGAACCACAGGCAGCAATAAAAAATCAGATGCACAAGAGTTAAAAACAAGTCTACACTGCAGCAAAACTGATGACTGGTTCTGACCCAAAACGGATCTCCTCTTTGCTGGGGGCACAGGTTTAGATAAGGCTAGGAATAACATCTGCTACAGAAGAGACTAAATAATCCTACCTAAACTAACATACCCTCAAAATCATTGTATTCCAGCTGAGGTTTCTGATTCTAAATGCCCGTTCCGACATGTCCTTGTCAGCTTCGGTCGATGTGTGTGTATGCCCTCTGGTTTAAATCTTTAATAAGACGATGTACTGTGAATGAAATTGGACAAATCTGCATTTAGTCAAATTCAAATTCCCCCAACGTTACCTAGAACCCATGCCACCCATATAAAACTATCAGTGTCCACAGCCCTAACTTGGGTTTCCGAGACCCAAGCACTAAAGAAACTCTGTAGCTCATTTTTGCTGCAATGGAAACTGTTTGTACAACTTCAGGATGAAAACACATGCAAGGTTTTTGGGGGGGATATTCCCTTTTAAGTTCTCAGTAAGCCTTCAGGAGGTGAAAACGTCTACTTATTTTAAGTGGATTGGGGGAACGAAATGTTACTATTAAGATTATTTGATGTGTATTGGGTGATCAAAACTGCTACTATAAATGTCATTACAAGTTTCAAAAAGCTAGGAAACATAGCCCAAAGGTTCATGATGTAACAAGAGTTTGAGCTCTATTGAAGGCCCAATAAACAAAGTCCGAGTAGGTTATCTGTACTGGTGTTGACAGTGGCGAGCTCGAGGCGCTCGAAGGAATACGTACCTCCAGCTGCCTGTCTCTCCACCTCTTCTCGGACAACAGGAGAGGTCAGGTGGACAGTGAGGATGAGCGGTAGTTCTTTTGTGCTCTTAATGGCAATGGAGGCTTCACGGATGCACGGGATAACTTCGTACTTGTCCTCTGTGATACTCTGTGGCAAGAAGTTAAGATTCAGCACAGGTGCAAAGTGGCAAGTCCCAACTTCCTGCACTTTTTTTTGCTTGAATATCCCACTGAACCCGGGAGCACTGCAGCTGTGCAACATCAAAGAACTTCAGATATAAACTCAACAAGTAACGGTAGACTCACCTTGAGCTGCACACTGAGGTTGTCAGCAACCTTCTTGAGGAGAGAGATGGTGGGCTTATCCTTACAGAGTAGAACCAGCTCCAGGTCCAGATCCCCCTTCAGCAGAAGGCCTTTAGCCACCAGACCCACTCTCATCACACCCCTCAAGGAACGAGTGGGTTGTTCTGAAGGCTTCAATTCACTTTTAGGAGAAAAAGTACAGAAGCAATTGGTCACAAGTGTGAAATGACAAATAGAATCCAGGATTTTCCAGCTACAGATGTCAGAACTAACTGCCATTAAACAATAAAAAATGATTAACAACAGGAAAATAACAAGTGCTGTTCCATATGAGTAATAATATTAATGTAATATTAATATCAAAAATAACAGCATTCCACAAATTACGGCCAATAAAGCCTGTGACTCAAAACACGCCCATGAATTCACCTCTCTTTCTCTCCCTCAGTCCCCTCTGTGCCACTGTCTGCCTTGCTGGCTACTCGCTCCTGCTCCTCTAGCCAATCGGAAACGGCCTTGAGAGCACGCTCTGTGTGGGACACCATGTTCTGGACACCCTCCAGCTCCTCCTGGGTGGGGTAGATGGCTGAGTGTCGAGCCATTACGTGGCGGTCATCGTTCACGAAGATGCGTGTAGGCCGCTGGCGGAAGGGAGGAGGCTGCCATAATAATGCAGGTGATAGGAAGGGAACAGGAGACATACATGCAGGAATCAGACAGGAGGAAAAAACATCCTTTAGTGTCAAATGAACTCATGGTCCCCCTGCCATAACACTGTGCAGTGACAGGACAGTAAAGGGTGGTCTGTTTCAAACTTAATGCAAACTTTGGTGTTATACAAGTAGATCTCAAAGCAAAAAAAGACATACAACCAACAGTACACACTGTGTGCTTCACTTTCCCACAAAAAGCATACCATTGCTGACTCAGAATGTCCCTCGAGGCACGTGGGTGGCAACTATACAAGACCGATAAAAACTGCAGATCCAAGGCAGACGCACCAGCAACGTGGCACCCACAATCTGGAGAAAACATAGAGAGTTTTGGTGCGCAATGGTGACAGACACAGCAAAGTGAGTGCAAAACTATCCAGACTGATCATAAAGTACATAAGAGGAATATAATATCATCCAACAATTTCTGATGCACACATCTTAAAAATACAAATCTCATATTTTCCATATTGTACACCCAATAAGGCCAAAATTAAACATTCTCTTCATTAGGAAAAAAGAAAAACATCCGATATAAGATTACACATTTCGTCCTTCTTTTGAAGGCTAGGTGTACGTTTTACCCGGAATATTTTTGCAACGCAGCAGAGCTGTACAGCTTGACGCAACAAAGTTTTGGGAGTAATTTCAAAACATCATCCTGCAGTTTTCCAAACCAAACCAGATTTTGGAGTCTCCTGTCTCTATTACTGATCTACATACTGCACTGAAGTAATAGAATGTACTGCTATATCACCACCCTGTTAGCCGTGTCAGAATGAAACGTGCATATATTGGCAAATGTACAACAATCTGACGCTGAATGGTGAAAATGTGAAGTAACATTAACACGTAAACAGAGAACAGAAAAGACTTCCATTCAGTGCGGACAGCCATTTGTGCAGCGCAGGGTGCCGGCGGTCCGGAGCCTATTGCGGAAGTGGCGGCCGCAAGGCAGCCTGGGTAAATCCCGGACTAGACAGCAGCCAGTCCATCACAGGGCACAAAGGCCTGTGTCCTGGACTAGTGAGCTTACTGCTCAAGGCTCGTTCTGGACATAGCAAGGCAACGATAAAATGGATGTTCCCCTCAAACGCGAGATTAATTTTAATCAGGTACAGATGAAATATAACAGAAGTGTGTAATTCACGGGATATATAAACATAGGCCGGTCAGGTGTATGAAGTGTCCACACGCCGCCATTTTATTGGGACCTCCTCTCACACTGCAGAGGAGCGGTAGTGGCACGGCGTCAGTATGTCACAACCAGCCCGGTATTTAGTCGAAATGTCAGGAAATCCAAATCTGGGGGTCGTATTCAGTGTAAATACTCATTCCTCACCCGTAAGCGGGTTTAGTTAGACCCTCGCGGCGAGCGTCTGCGGTCCTGGCACCATCTTAAGTGAGCGCGGGACACTGAGATTTTACACCTAACGCTGTTTTCATTTCCAAAATGACGAAGATGTAATGTGGTTTTCGCCACTGAAGTGTGTCCAACGAGCCTCGGGGACAGTGACAAACGCGGTGTCGTCCAGTGGGATGTGAGAGGAGCCGCAGTCGCGGGACACGGAGCCGAACAAAGAGTCGCCGGGCTGCACGCAAACTGTACGTCGCTTCTGGAACATTCCCTGCTTTCCCGCAGAATGCACATAACTAGCATAAAAAATGTTAGTCACATTATTTTTTCCTTACTGTAACAGAGGGCCAATCGTCCCACGTCCAGTAAACCATGCAAGAAAGTCACATCCGTCGCTTTAAAACGCACAGGAAAATACTGTACGTAATCGGAGGAGTCGGCCTTTCTCCAGCGAGCGTTCATCTGACTCGAATCTGATTGGCTCCCGGCGTAGCAGCCGGTCGTCGGGGCCAATGAGCGCGTTCTGCGTTGGGACCGTTACTAAAATCCGCGCGGCTGTTTTCGTCGCCGCAGGGCGCCTAGTCGCTCAAATATACAGCGCAGGAGTTTAACAGCTAAACTTGACTCATTTGTATTTCAGTGCGCCAAGCTTGTGGAAAAAAATGTTAAGGTGGCCAAAGTGGTAAAATCTAATCTATACTACTTTAGAAAAAACTGTCAGAATAGTAAAAACACATGCTTTTCCGTGGAGAAAAGGGTGTAGACTGAATGTATTTGGATTTTAACAAGACAGTTTGGAATAAGATTTTGCGTCATGTTTGTCCACATCAAATTAATTTGTTTAAAATTTGCCTATTATTGTAGCGAAAGCACAGCTGACGGACAGAACCAGGTTTCAACTAAAATTTGGAGGTTCATATCCCAAACATATTTCTGCAAACATATGCGAAATTACACCACGATATTCAGCACTGTCCAGTAGATGGCGCTGAGTGACAGTGACACTAGAGAGGTGATGACGTTTTTTTCGGTTCTGAACTTTTTCGAACTTTTTAAATACTGACGAGCCAAAGAAATTATGTAAAGAATATGCCTAAAAAATAGGTTCGTAGGTTATTTAATTTTTTTGGGAGCAATATCTGCAGTTCTCATCTCACATACATGTTTCACTGGAACTTGGGCTAAATGTGTTGTCAGTTCAAAGTTAAACTGGTTCCTTCAAGATCAACAGATCTTTAAAATCAAATAAAATAGTAAACGTGTAGTTAAGTTTTATTTTCAGGCACTCCATTCAACAGCTTCTTCTCACATAGCTTCACTGTATATCCCCAGATAACCAGGGAAACATGGAAATAAATATGCAGATACAGTAATTTCAACATAATGTAGAAGCACATTGTTCACTGTTAAAACAAAGTTACAAGCACTGTTTTAGCAATATTCAGAAGCCCCAAAAAATGCCACAAACACCGATAAAAAGACAATTTAAGTTACACATATATGAATAGGATGCAGTCTGCTGAATTTGTAGTACATAGAGGCGATTTTGATGATTCAGCATGTTTTTGCTCATCACTTCAACAGCATCAAACACAGTCCTGACTTCCATTACACTTTAGACATATTCATTTTTCCAATTCCTGTTCTGTTGCAGCGGCCTCAGATTTGCTTGATGGAATATTTCTCTGAGCTCTGGAAAGAGCCGATGTCCCAGCGACGGAAGGTGTCCCCCTTCAGGTGTCCCTGGGGGCTGGTCATGAGGCAGATCTTCCTGAGCACGGAGCGGCGGAGGAGAATATACACCCAGGGGTCCAGAATTTGGTTGCAGGTGGCCAAGCGGACACCTGTCACCATAAGGTCCTTGTACGTGCACAGATCCCCTTCTATAGACACATGGTGGGACTGGATTACTGAGATCAATCCAAAAATCTGGAAACCAGAGAGAAAGGTGCATTGTTTCATTATTATTTTGCAGTTTATTTAATCTAAAACAACATCAAAACTGTCTATAGATGCTCTATACACACACACACACACACAAATATAGATACAGATACCGTCTACAGAAAGGTGTGTCCGATGGCCAAGGCTTTACATCACTACAAAATTTGCCCTAATGAGAAAAATGTGATTATCGTATTCATAAATTCACATTAGTCACTTAGAGATCAAAGTTTGTTGCTCACTGTGATATATTTTCACCCTCATGAGAAAATGATGTGTCATTTATCAATCATGGAGCAGTCTAATGTCTGAGCTTTTCACCTAAAAGTGCCACAGGAGCAAGACAAAAACAAATTAAAGAATTGAAAAATATGTGACCCCAACAAAGTCACTGGTTTTGAGATGATGTTCAGTCATAAAGAGTTTTTTTCCAAGATATTGCTGCATTGTTTTGTTTTCTTTGGGGAAAGTTTTGAAATAAAATCTATATTTTGATTAGCCAGAGGATCCTTACAGATTAATCATTATTCTTTCTTAGTGCAAAGTTTGAAAAGTTTGAGGCAGTGCCTTACATCTCATGTTGGGTTTGATCTCAGCTCACATATACCTAAAAGAAGTTATAGTGAAGTAGATGACACTCTTTCTGGAAATCTCCTTATATTGTACCATTTCATCTTGCAGCTCAGAAAATTATAGCATTTAGTGGGCAGTTTGTAGTCTAAGTTTCATAAGTGATATTTTTTCTTTTTGTAGACTTTTTTCTGTTGCTTGGGGGGCTCATTGAGTAGTACTGTCACGTCACAGTGCCTGGGTGGCTCAGGTTGAGTTCAAATCCAGCTCAGTCTGTGTGCAGTTTGCATGTTTTCCCTGTGTCTACATTTGTTTCCTTCCACTGTCCAAAGACTTGCATTTCAGGTTAATTGGTCACTCCAAGTTGCCCGTAATATGTGTGTGTGTGTGTGTGTGTGTGTGTGTGTGTGTGTGTGTGGCCACCTGGTCTGGTGTCCCATCTAGGGGTAGTTTCACAGCAAAGCGCTCCTTGCTCCTGGGATAGGCTCTAGACTGCCGCAACCCTGCTAAGGAGTCGTGGCTAACAAAAATGGATGGGTGAATTTTTCTGTTTTCATGATTTTCCCACACAACCATTAAATGTGTGTGACAGATGTGAAAGGTCATTAAAGATTTCCGCTGTCCACACAGAGCACTGTTTTATATATCACTACCACCACAGTACAGTCAGCTACAGGAAAACCAAAGGTTAATAGATCTCTTGTGACACTGCAGCTGGTCAGGCCATTGGAAAGCATGTTAAATACATAACATTTAGAGCAGAGTGTTTAACCATTTTGTTGTTTATACACCTACTAGTTGAAATCATGACCAAAAATGCTTGAAAGTGGTTAGAGTGTTTTCTGTTTACTGTTTTGGTTTGGTGTGGTGGTTTTGCTGACATTCTCAAGGGTGAGGATATGACACTCTTGTGAAAATGACAGAAAATTCATCACCAAAATTCACAATAAAACTAAGCTCAACAAAACTGTACAGAGAAAAAATTAAGTAATTGTGGTTAAACAATACCTCCTGTGCCCTCAGTCTGCAAGGAAAAAAATGCTCGCAAGGTATTTTTAAAAAGTGTTTTTGTTGTATATAAATGACAGAGCAATATAAACAGTATATTGCATCACCTAAAATGCATTTCTCTTGCGCTGTCGTATTTGCCCGATGTGTTAACATGCTGTTGATTTGAGAACAGTATGCAATACCTTTTCTCACTTAATAATGACAGGAACAAATAATTCTTTGGTGCTAAGAAGCAGGATGGACTTTAAAAATAAAACATAGTGCGCATATCAGGAATATTAAAGAACATTACTTGTGAAGCCTGGGATTCCAGGACAGGCTGTTGACTGCCGTGAGGCTGACCAGGACAAACATTTACAGAAAATAAGCAAAACAAATTTGAACAGCGTTATCACACTCACCAGTAGTGGGCTCCAGCAAATACATGATGTAACCATTATTCCCACTAGCTGGACCACCATTTCGATGTCGTGTGACTTGGCTGAGCGACGTCTGCAGGGTTTCCGCCGCATCCTAGCCCACACGAGCGTGAGCCCACTAACTGTGTTGCAGACCAGTGCCACTGCCAGGGACACCAGGCCCAGCCCGGAGAAGAGTGCAACAAAAGCCACATCCGTCGCCCGCGTGTTATTCAGGACGTTGATGAAACACCAGGTGCCTGGGTGCTGGTAGGTGTAAGAGCCCAAATGAAAGCTGGGCAACAGTGCCACACAGAGTGCTGCCAACCAGATGCCAGAGAGGCACAGTTTAGTCCTTGTTGTGGTGACTAGGGAGGCATGCAGCAGCGGCCGTGTCACACCCAGGCACCGCTCCGCTGCCATAGCACAACCTAGGAAAAGAGGACACAGGCCGAAAAAGACCATGCAGCCACCCAGAAACTGGCAGGGAATGTCTGTGGAGTCAAAAGGGGCAGGTCTTGTCCTGGCCTGGTAGAGCCGTAGCACCAGGGCACCAGGGATGACGTGTCCAGCCAGGTCCGTGGCTACCAGGGAGCTCGCAAAAAGAAGGAAAGTGGCTTTGGAGCGCCTGCGCAACCGGGAGTAGGCCTTCACTAGGATCACCATCGCCACAATGTTGAAGATGATGCCCAGAGTCATTGAAAGGCCTGCCGTGGTGGGATCACTCGATTCTTTCCTCTCCCGCGTGTGGTTGTCCCAACGGGCGGCAGCCACACTCCCCTGACTCTGGTTGGAGAGATGTGAGGGGGGTGTGGGGCCCGATGAGTTGCAGTGAGGCATGGCAAGCATCACTGGGCCCTCAGAGTCAAGGGTCCCCTCAAGGGAAGAGGCAGCTAAGGGGAGAGGGAGATGGAGTGAACACCAGAGACCATGATGTGTCCAGCAGTAACATCAGTGAAATAAAGTGTACAACAGCTTAAGGTTATTTCTGTTATTTCCAGGTTTATCGCTGTATCCGCCCGTAACAACAAATAACTGCGTACTCAAACTGACAAACGTGATATAATTTCTTGCTAGGTACCAATAACGAAAAAAATGGCATAGCTAGTGAATCTGCTCATTGAAAATCTATATTCTACCCACAGCACCTACAAGTGGCATATCTTATACTGACCTCAAATGTAGAATTATTGTTTCTATGTAACAGTACAGTATTTTTTTAGCCATATTTTTCTTGTGTCATTTTTCGGTGTGCTTTTTTTTGTAAAACCTGCCAGGTACCTGCATTTAAGTTAAAACATAAAGTTGTGGAAAACAAAAGTTTGCAGCTCCATCAGCATTCCTGTCTTACATCTAGACCTGAAGTAGAGCTCGAGCAGACAATGCCTTCACTGATGCCTTCCAACAGACCATCAAAACAGATTTTAGACGTATCACCTGATAAACATCTGTAGTGGATATTCGAGTCAATAATTCATTCCCCAGAACCTGAGGGTGGAGTTGGACCGAAAGTAAAACTTCATTTGCAGCTTTTTAAGTGCATTACTCAAAACTAGAAGGATCCAAATCTGGCCAGATTCAGCAGCTGAAGTCAATAAATGATTGCAACATTTTTTTGGTCATTTTTACTGCCATAAGGTAAGCAGTTTGATCCTGTGTTCCTGGATGGTGAACATTCAGAAGTAGTTATTCTGCCAAAATGACTCCGGAGATGTTTGCGCACACATGTTTGAGGCCTTTGTTTTACATGCCAAATTCACACCGGACTCAGGTGTCCACGAGATGCCAGGAGGAAGCATCACGATCCACCTCCCAGGTGAACTTTTAGTAAAAATAAAACTCAGAATACAGACAAACATCCAACATCTTAAGACCCCGTTAATTCGCGCGCTGTTGCGTTTCCTGCCATTTTTAGCTCCGTCCTCAAAAGACACACTGAGAGGATGGATTTTTTTCTCTTTCCTAATGTTATAAAGACAAAGTAAATAATAGTCGTAATTAATAATTAACGTAAATTATCCTACAAATTGAAAACAAAAATAACAGTTCTGTGGTGGACTGAAGCAAATAAATATTGAAAGCTGAGCTTTCATGCACGACACAGGAGTTTTTTCGTTTGTCAAAAAATAGCAGCAAGCTTCTGGATTCTGTGGCTCGGGTTTCAATATTTATTTGCTTCAGCCCCCCCCCACAGAATTATTATTTTTGACCTAATTACAACGTTTTCAACTGCATTCGTTCTGGAAACTCAGCGCGACGACTCATGAAACGCACGGAAACACAGACACTACTGACGTAGAACTCGGAGTAAACAGACAAAAGTTACCATTAGTGACCGCGCGCGCTCTGAGACAGTTTCAGTCTCCATGATGCGTAACTGCCTGAAATCTTGAGAATGTTAAAAAAATTCTTCTTTTTATCTCCCACGTTCCTCGCAGGTAGACTTCCAGAACTGTCGTTAAAATTCGTTGTCTTATGAACTTCGGAGCCCCAGACGTCGAACTCCGGCATAGTAAAGATGCTGTAAAACTGTTCCGTCAACTGCAATTATAACTCCATCTTCCACAGAAAGGACCCGCTTCGCCGCGTGCGTGTGCGCGCGACAGTGCGCGCGCCTCCGGCCGCCAGCTCTACCAGTTTTTCTATACTCCTGGAATCCGCGTGCGGCTTCTTTATAGGGCTCGGCGGCGCTGGCGCGAGACGCACGCGCCCTGCAGCTGGTGGCGCGCGCGCTCGACAAGCTCGTGTAGCGAGTTTCCTTCGGAGACCGGACCCGACTTGTGGGAAACTATTCCCGTAAATCTGTATCTCAATGAAAAAAAAAATCCTCTGCAGTTTTTAAATGTTGCATTTTGAAGGCATGCCTACTTTTTTCCCCCTCTCACCATAACGTCCAGAAAAACTGGGGGAAAAGTCATTTAGGAAGAGAAGGTGCTTTATTCTGTCCTTCACTGCCAAAAAATGGCAGCCTGACCCTGATGTGAACACTTTACGACTCAAAGTGTTTGTTAACTGTGTGTGACTGCAGTGGCCCATTTCCATTTGTTTTTCCCTGGGGGGGGTCTGAGGTACAATTGTATTTCTGTCACTGAAATGTCATGACAGCGACCAAGGGGAAATGTTGAAATCAGTGCAAACCAAATTTTCTGCTGCTCCTCAAACATGTTTGACTTTAGTGCCATTTTGCATTTCATCGTGTTCACTAACACGTCAAGACATGTTACACTCAATATTTACATTTCACGTACAATACCAGTTCAGAATTTATTATTTGTCAACATTTATTACTACAGTGGGATTCCTCCAGGTTCCTTCTACAGTCCAAAGATGTGTTTCAGGTGAAATGGTAACACTAAATTGTGATTACTGTGACAGTGTATGTGTTTCTTTTTAAACATTAATTAAGGGACATTGCTAACTGGGAAAAGCCACCATATGGTCACATGTCAGTACTGATCATGTTTAGTTTAAAAAACAATTCATATAATGTACCTTGGATGCCGCAAACATGGCAGTCCTACACCAGCATTAGGTGTATTTTTGGTCGATATCATCAGTACAGCTAATTATATGACTGTGATTTACTTCTCTGGGCCTCTTCAGCAGGCCCGGCAGTGACAGGACACTGGAGGTCAAGGGAGATCATTTTCCACGTCACATAAATCACCCACACAACCAGGGCCTCGCCACTGAGAGCTTACACAGGATCTGTACGTGTTACAGCACAAAGTCACATGAATTCGTCATCAGACCAGTAGAGTAGAAAATGCTGTAGATAAATAGTGCTGCGTTTGAGGGTGAGGGGAGAGCCAAATACGAAAAAACTGTTTATTGGGTGTGTGTGTGTGTGTGTGTGTGTGTGTGTGTATGAGAGACACAGCGAGGTTAATGTTTTGAGCTCGGTTCGTGACATTAGAAGGACATTTTTTGAGACTTACTTTAAATACGAGACCGAATGTCAGTTACCTGCAAAACACATTGAAATAAAACATTGGGCCCTGAAGTAGGACAGGTGACACCACAGGGCAGTATTTCGTTTACAGTCATGCCAGAGACCTGCAGGCAATGATCCACTGGCCTAAGTATTGGCACAGAGGGCGGAATCCACAGAGCTGGCCTGCAGAAGACTGTTTCCACCCTTACCTGTATGTCTCCATCCTATATTTGAAACCATAATTCGCTTTTTAAAAACTTACCATCTGCCCCCCCTCATAGTCTCACCAGCCTCTACTGCCACGTTGCTCCATGCTAAACATACAATAAATTTAGTCTGTTTATTATAATTTGAGTATGTCTTAAGTATACCTTGAAAAACGATAAAATAACTGCAATATAGGAAAAATCTAACTTACTTGATTTGACAAATGATTTTATTTATTCTAGTGCCCTATATTATTCTCTATAATAAACAAGCAGATGACTGTTGAAGTTTGACATCGATGATGAAACAGATACGATGCAAGGTAATGAACTTTGCGTATTCCATTACGCGCAGAATGCCCACATGAGTGGTTTTCAAAGGGAGTCTATGCCATTAGTTATGGTTGACCTTCATGTACGTGATGGCTATCGCCCTTCTCATCGAAGAGAATGTCACGGACACACAGCTTCTTCCTTTTGAGCAAACAAAGGCCCTGCAAACGTTCTAACCAGGTTGCTGAGCAGTTTGAAGTAGACTCCATGGCACTGGGCGAGAAGGACCACAGTGAGCAAATATTCAAAATCTGCTTCTGCTAAATTAATAACAGCCTACAAAATCAGCCCACCAGCATGGACCCTTTAATACGGACTGTATAAGCTGAGACTGAGGGACTTGTGAGGCTGAGAGAGAAGGAAGGGAGTAACGGAACGTTTACTTTATGTGACGTGTTTGGTTCACTGCTGGAGATTTGTTGTTATTTTTTTGGTTGTTCCAAGTATTTTATTTGGTTCTGCCTTAGACTCTGAAAGGACCAAGTCCTAATTTTTGTTTCTTGTTTTCTTAATAAAAACTCATTTTGATAAAGAAACTTGCCATCAAATTGCTTCACCTATGTAGCCTCCCCTACCAAAGACAGTATGACATTTTTTATGAATGTTATTACTCTTTTGACAGTCTATTTGTGTGTACTATCTGTGGGTCATCGACCCACAAGTTTTTCTTTGATTTCTCAAATAAAATCCACCATGTCCCCTGCTGGTGACCTCTCACAGCCATCACAGTATGTCCCTAACCAGCTGCTAACTTCACAAAATCCACAACATCAAACCTTTCATCCACACAGCTAGAATGGAGCTGCTGATCCAGGTCTCTCTCCAGGACTGGAGTGCAGTAACTCTGCTCCTTGCGAAACAAACACACCTGGTTTTCTTTAGTGGCTCAGCTGTGGAGGGAGACCATAGCTGGAGCACCGGTGATCATTTGAGGGTGAAGCAACATATGTTTTAAATAATTACTGCAAAACTGAACATTGTATTTGTTTTCATTACTGATATTGAATTTCATTCAGGGACTCTCAGAATGTGTTGCGTTTCGCTGCAGGTTGTAAGCAGGAACACAGCAAAGAAAACGGTAGCAGTCCTGACGTTTCAAAGGTTTTAGTTTAATTTGTGAAAAATTTACAGTACTGTACAATTCCCAAGCACAGTACCCAAAGTTGGCCGGTTCATTCCAAATTTATTAATCCTTTTAAATATCCTTTTTTGTACTTAAATCGTGTCGAAGAAATGTTTCTGTCTAGGGAAAATCGACACTAAAACCGTGCTTGCAAAAAGCCTTCTATTGGCCAGTACCAAGGGCGCCGTGGGGAGAAACCTGTGCCCTCAACGGCACAGTTTCTCGCACAGTTTCTCAACACGCATTACAATTAATGTCGATTTTATACATTAGACACTGCCATAGTAACAAGACTCATGGTAACAGTGAACGAGATACAAATCCACGGTAACAAATGAACAGTATATGGTATCGGTAAACAAGGTTTGTTTAACAGTGCATAACGTTTGTAACAGTGTATGGTAACAACCAACAACAAGCAGATAAACACATATGAATACATGCCGTGAACTCACATTGAACTCATTGGACTCATTGAACTCAAACGGTAGGTATTCATGGTTACGGAAAATAACATGGCAAACTTGAACCATAACACATAAAGTATTACTGAACAGTGAGGCCTGAGGACACGTCAAATATTTTACTTCCACGTTCGTAAAATCCACTTTTTTGTTAAATACCTATATATCTATTTTGACTCCTTGTACATAAGTGTTTATTTAACACACAACAGGGTAAATGTGCCTGTGAAATCACTGTTGTGTTCATTCCCATAGTGTGGGCTGTGAATTGCTGTTATTTGTCATGAAAAAACTGGCCGTCACATAAAAATAAATAATGAATAGTGAATTAGGATGTGAAAATAAAAGATGTTTTTATATATGACATATTTTGCTAAACACGGCGCAGCAAACGCTTCTATCTTGGAGAAAAGCATCTGCGAAAAGTATGTTATTTAGAACAAAGCAGAATTTAATGTCATGAATCAAACTGGGACGCACCGCTGAAGCCATCCGTTTTTTATTTGTGCAAAAAAGCCCAAAAAAGAGTTTTGACGGCAATGAAACAAACACTAATGTCAAAACTGTAAAAACAATGTGACATTTTTTATGCGCCCATTGATCCATTACCATTGAAATTTAAATTTAAACCAAGGTTTTCCCCAGTGGAAGCAGAATGTTCAATTTTAACGTAGATGTGACATTGGTTATCAGCTTTTTTAAACTGGATAAACCCGGACAAAAGCCACTGCGGCCCTCAGGTCTGGACAGCAGATGGATATTCCTGCCAAAATTACTTTCTGTGCATTAAAAATTCTGTTTGGCGGAAGTGGGATGGAGATCTATTTCTCCATCCTTCCATCAGCTGAAAATGACTTTGAGGGGGTGATCTGGGAGAGTAGTTTCTGAACAGTAACCAGTGGTTTAGGAGAATGCAAAACGAACATCAAGATGAGAGATCTAAGACGTGGAGAGGTCAGTTAGGGCAGCTTGGAAATTGTTGTGAGGAGCTGTAAGCTATTATTATGACTTTACTCTCTCACCTCTGGGGGGCTTGATGCCAATCTGCTCTTCCAGGCAGGCTTTCGAGATGAAAAGCATACAAAATTCCTTGAATGCACAGAAAATGTAAACATCTGCCTCCTATGACTCAGTGACAGGCCCTATTAAATCAAACGGTACGATAACTTTCTGTACCACGTGAGATAGATCAAGGCTTCACAGCGAAACAGATTGAGACAAAGACACGTAAAAGGAGAAAAAAAGAGAGCTAAGATCACCATTCCAAGATGTTTTTGCAGCATAATCTTTTGCAGGCTTCGGTCCTTTCTGGACTGAAGCCAGGGAGAAACTAAAGATCAGCATCATGTAGACCTGGACAAACCAGGCTGTGTTACTTAGCCATGCAAGTTTAGATCAGTTTGTGTAGAATGACGAAAAGAAAGTAAAAAATAAAAAAACTAAAAGAAGGACAGGATCAAAATATTTGCCCCAAGATCCCTGGCTTCTGGTCTTCCTGGAAGAAAGCTTTTTTCTACGGGTTATTTGGAGAAGTAAAGTCAAACCGAAGTCCAAAACGGTCCCTGTCTGAAGGAGCAGCAGACCAGTAGACTTCTTTAGCTGATCATCAGGACCAGCTCCAAGACACACTGTACTCCTGTATCCAGCTCTGTGGACAATGAATACCTGTCATGTGATCAGCAAAGGTATCCACCCATCGCCAGATCTCGGTCCCTGGAGCCCGATTTTAGCACATTAATCACGATCAGAGTCGGGTTTCATGCAGCCTTCTCATTGTGGCCATTTAGCATTTCACATAAGGACTTTTTCAACCTCAGATGCATTCAAAAAATGAAAG
This sequence comes from Arapaima gigas, assembly GCA_900497675.1. Classification (NCBI taxonomy): domain Eukaryota; kingdom Metazoa; phylum Chordata; class Actinopteri; order Osteoglossiformes; family Osteoglossidae; genus Arapaima; species Arapaima gigas. The sequence goes on along the minus strand of UFQX01000041.1, from coordinate 780,823 downwards.
GGGGAGTTCTGAGTACCTCAAAGTGTTCAAAGTGCGAACAACCTGCGTGCACAGTTTCGCCTGTCAGTATCTAATAGCCTTTTGATTTATGCGAACGCAGGCATTTGCTGGCCGATTTCCTTTTTTGATCTTCAACTGATGCAAAGGATAGCATTATGATGAAAGTAAAAACTCTTGGGTTTAAAATTGCTTATACATGCATGTAAGGATATAATGCCTCACCAGGCACTGGAAGCAATTTCTGGAAAATATCGATGGAGAGCTTAGAGAACAGAAATGACTTAGCTGGGAAATGAAGCACCGGATTAAAGAAGGTAAGTTCAGCCGCGGCTCTGACCAGCCGACGCAGTTGACCTGGTTCAAACTGGCAGAACAGGTTAAGCCACATCCGAAAGGAGGTGACGTCCTTATTTTTCATCCGTCTTCAAATGGCCTGACAAAATCGTGCCGGGAGGCCATTGCAGCATTTTGCACAAGTGGCGCTGGAAAACTTTGCGCGTAGAACATAATACAAAATTGTCACACCTTTAATAACAGCAAATAAACAGAGAAATCTGTGTGTAACGTGAAAATATGAGAGGTCTGTTGCAAAATAGCATTAATGAAGGCACTGCTGAACTACAAAGTTCTCACTGAAAGAATCATGGTGTTTCGGGGCAGAAAGGCGCTTTGGAGAGAAGTGTGTGCTGTGTGAATAAGAGTAAACTGTGGTCATAAAGGCCAGTTTCTTGTTGATCGAAGCAGAAGTGCTTCATTAAGATGACAGAAGGTGGAAGGTGGGGGATATGAGTTAGAGCGAACGTGACAGTAAAACAGGAGCAGCCTCACAGACTGAAGTGGATACCCTGGCTTGGATCTCTGTGGTGGCAGACCTGGACTCTGCGTGGTTTGCTGTTGAGGAATAATAATAATCATGCTGGCTAAAAATTGAAATGGTAACATTCTTTCAGTCACAGTTCATGTGATGAGATCATGAGAAACAGCAGAGCAGTATGCTGAGACTTTCTGTCATGTTCTGTTAACAAGTCATGGCCGCTTTGGGCAGCACGATCGAGCGGCAAGTAGCGCTGCTACCTCCCAGCGCTTTGGCTGTTCACACGTGGGCTTGAATCTGGTACAGTCTGTGCGGAGTTTGCATGTTCTCCTTTTGTCTGTGAGGGTGTCTTCTGGGTGCTTCAGTCCAAACACGTGCATTTCAGCTTGATCGGTCACTCTAAATTGCCCGTATCGTGTGTATGTGTGGTCACCCTGCCATGGTTCGGTGCCAAATCCAGGGTGTGGTTTCGTAGCCTAATGTCTGATGCTTCTAGGATGAAGCCTTTAATGATGATGGATGGTTCAATTTGGTGTGGTTTATATTCCACAATATTTCCAAACTTGAAAACAGTTCTTGATTTTAGCTACCTGTAGTAAACTGGCATTATTGACTTTATAATGTCCCTGAAGCAAAGAAAATGAACTATTTTCTATTCCATTATGAAAGGAGAAGCACGTTTTATTCCCAAGGGATAGCCTTGTTTAGCAAGGGCAACAAAGAACCCCCAACAAACCTTCACGATTTTTATAAAAATACCTGGTACCTGGTCCCCACTGTGGTCATCTGTGATCAGCCATGCAAACAAGCCCGCTGTAATTTACCAAAGTTTTCAAGCCAAACTTGCATCTTTCAAAACTCTCAAACACTGGTCTTCCACAAAGCGAAGTTTTGCGAAAGATCAATTTCGGGAGGGAAGTATTAGATCAAACTCCTGGCCACATCCAGCCAACAGTCATGCAGATGCACCTATACATGCACCCTGTTACTTCCACCCTGGGGGCACTTTTTTCATAAACCCACCACCACCCCACCTCTGCTTCTATCTTGTTAGCAGAGTCCCAACAAGGGGGCTCAACAGCCTCGCTGGCCTGCAGGTGCGAGACCTCCAAGCTCCAACGGACAGTGCGCCGAGCATCCTTCCGAATGCACAGATCAGTCTTATACTTCCAACTCTCGAAGAGGCTTTAGTAAAACCGATTGCTAAAGCAATCCATCATAGGTTACAAAAAACATCACTGAAGATGGACAAGAATCGGAACTGAAAGGTTTGCAGGAAACAGGAACAAAGTGCTGAAAGAGACCTGTGATGTAACAAGCAGAGCTTGACAGCATTAAGCAACAGGCTCTCTGGTGCCTGAAAGCAAGATGGCAACATGAAGTAATCGCAGTCAAGCAGAAGTGTGCAAGACAGACAGACCTTTGTGAAACTGCTCTGCATTTTTTGGGTGCGACCGGTTTGGCACTGCAGCTGTACTTGGGCCTTATTTCAACTTTCTCGAAGGGAAGGGTGGAGATGATTTAGCCATAATCTCTGCCCCCGTCTCTCTCTTCCTCCTCATTGAAGAAGTTTCTTAAAAACATACCGTTGATTATAAATAGGTTTCTGAGGGGCACCACATTCTTTCATCCTGCTCACTTAAATCCGAAGTGACTTTTGAATTGTGTTACTACAAGCATACAGGGCAATAAGCTGGAGTGGCCATTTGCGTGTTAATCGTTTTCAGTTCGTTCTAGTAAATTCCACACGTTTTTCTTTCTCGCTGGTTCTAAACAGACCCTTTTATACATTGAGTGCTAATTTTAATAATTTACTCCTTCAGCTGTCACACCTTTTTCTTGTTGGACCCCCCGCTGTCGGGAAGTTGGAAGCTACAGCTGTGGTTAGGATAACATGTTTTGCACTGGTTGAAGTTAATAAAGTGAGTGGGCCGCTAAATAAATAAAACGAAGGGTGTGCGTGTTATCTAAAGCATGGGTTTGTGCGTATTTTCTTTCTGACAGAAGTGGAATTCACTGTTGCGGCCCAGGGACAGTTTTCCCTTTTTACAGATGAGTTTTATACATGTTTTCAGGGCTACTTGTTTAGTGCGTGTGTCATATGTAAACATTTCCATGCCTTATAAGTATGGTTTGTGTTCAAGCACCCTCTTTCAGTGCTCTTTCCGAAGGGCCAGTGTGTGGATGACCTTTTTTAAAAAATTATTTAGCTGAGAAAGTAGGGTGCCTTGCAAAAGAACTTGGTTCATTAATAAGAGTGAAATATTTTACTTGATAACAAAATGACGTTTTAATATTGTTTCATGGGGATGTTTTTCCACTCAAAATAACAATATTAAAGTGGCATTTTGATGTAAAATGTGTGATTTTATCTGGGGTCTAAAAACATTTACAAGGCACTGTCGATATTAAGGAATTATTAGGAAGAATTTATTTGCTTGGAAACGGCTTGCTGGCAGTATCATAACAGATGATAGTATATAGATAAAACACTGAGGTCTATAAACAGACCAAATACTGGAAGCTTCTTTAGATAACAGCGAAATGTAGAGATAAACTTCCAATAAAAAATATTTTTTAAAGTGCGAATGGGAAATGAGGCATCCTTATGTGTATAAAAAGGAATGTAAGCAAGACTTTATTTATTTCACCTGTGACATGAACTGTGGACTGTGCCTGTTTTGCTTTTGAAGTCACAACGTGCTTGACTTTGAAAACGGAGTCTGTTCAAACGCGTCGTGGATGTGAGAGGATATAAGTACTTTATGAATCCCTCTGTGGGTGGGTGGTGTGGACACACGTGCTCTCGTGTCCGTCTTCATGTTGGAGCGGGACGCCCTATACGCTGTGTTGTTGCCGTGGGCCGCCAGTGAAAGCCCAGCTCATCGCATGCAAATCCAGTCCAAACCAGGGAGAACCGAGCAGCCCAAACCCAGACCAGATGTTGAATCTCTCCCACTCCGGTTCTTCATGTACTTTTCGATTCTGGACAAGATCTGCATGAGGTAACAATTCCCTGTTGTTCGTTTTTTCTTCCTCTATCTTTCCTCGATTTCCACCCTACGGTTTCCAGCTTTCCATCGTTCACATGTAATAATATGACACTTTTTGTTTGTCGTTTTGTTTTTGTTTGAGTCGTGGGTGTGGAAACAACCGTGACACACTGTAGATGAGATCACGCAGGAGTCGCAGGTCTCAGGTCTGGCTACTGACAGCCTGCAGAAGGCCTACAGACACGTTGGCCTAGCAAAACCCCCCTGGGAGCAACTGTGCAAATTTGGAATAAATCACTTTAAGTTGTCTTTTATTAAGCCCTGCCGACATTGTGATATATCCTTAAGGCTCCCTGTAAGCTTTGCCTTTGCCTTAACAGTGACCTTTTCATTTTTGACTGAAATACTGAAATAAAGAGGTTTAATGTTGGGCAAAACACTACTGTTGCGACAGTACATTATTCCACAGGCCTTTCACCATAACCTGTGAACGACGTGCAGCCATCCTCTCCTTTCAGAGAACTGCTTCTTGCGAAACGTCCAAACCAGTTTCAACGTCGTCTCATTACGGCTGCCATCTTGTCTGTGTCACCTAACCATGGACGTCCTGACAGATGCAGACCAATATTTATTTCTGCTTCTCGTAACTAATATCACGTGACAAAGTGCAGCAATATCCATATTTAACACAATGGTCGCACAGCTAAAATTATCTGACGTTTTACAATAAAGAAAAACAGTTGCCAAGGGGGAGTGGTATATTTAGAAAGCCGGCGTCGGCGTCAAAATTTAAGAAACTAATAAAAATAGTGCTGCGGTGTGATCGGACATCTCTCTTCCATCCTTTTGTTATGTCTTCTTCCTGTGGTTCCCCATGTACATCGTCACCTATGGTTACGTCTTCCTGCGCATCTCTGTTTCCATCACCAAGGGTCTTTCTTGGGGAAAATCCACCTATCCTGCCTGGTAAACAGAGAACGATTTGGGTGCCTGCCGGAAATCCTTTTCATGTTATCCAGCGACAGCGTGACGGTCCCTGTTTACCCGCCTCTATGTATTGTACACGTCCCAAACACAAGCAACACAAAATAAACACAGTTAAAATTATCCTTCTTGTCAGCGACGTGGATCTTCAGGAAAGCGAACGGAGCCAAATAAATGCCAGCATCTCTTTGTCCTCTGCAGAGGGGGTTGAGGAGACAGAGGCAACAGTCAAGGAAAAGTAATGCTAAAATTAATCAAGTAAAAAAAAAAAAAAATCCTCCCAAATTTTTATTTTAATTGTAATTAAGTTATATTTGTTCAATTTAAGCTTTCAAGGGTGGCACATGGCACCACCTGGGCTGTTCGGGTTCAAATCCAGCTCAGTCTGCATCTGCATCTCTTCCTAGTGTTTGTGTGGGTCTCCTTCCACAGTCCAAAGAATTTAAAAATTTTAATTGGTCACACTAAATTCCCTGTGTGTGTGTGTGTGTGTGTGTGTGTGTGTGTGTGTGTGTGATTCCAAAGTACACTCTGGACCACCTTGACTCCGCCCAACATACAGCAAAGGGTGGAAAATTGACTTTCCCTGTTCTGGTTTAACAGGAGCAAAACTTAAATAAATCTGTTGTTCTGACAACATCAGATTTTCGGTTGAAATTTGATGACACCTAAGTAATGGCATCAAATAATGCAAAATAAATACAAATCATATAAAAACATGGAGTCATCTCTGTAAATAGTTACATTCTATATGGCCAAAATTGAATGGGTTAGTTATTATGCCCAACAATAACTACGGCCACTAGCCAGTCTGTGTGAAGTCTGGTGAGATATCGAGCTGCTTTGGTAAATTCAGACATTTTCTGATTCTGTTACTGCGTACGCCACCCATTTTTAAAGGTTCAGTTTTCTAGGTAAAGGTAAATGCCGATGAGTCACCCATGTTTTCATGGTACGGGAGGGTACAGGAATGGCTTTTTCAACATTCTACTCTAGGCTCCAAACATGGTGAGAACACAGAACTTCCGGACAACCTGAGCCGGATTCCTACCTAAACCTGAGCTACCTAAACATGTTAGTGGCTAGGGGACACCTTGGCAGTCACTACACCACCAGGCCACCTCATTTTCTGTTAAATCGCAAGAAACTGGCCTCTCAGAATGTGAATCCTGAAATGTACGGCACTGCGGTAAGTCTCACGAACTCTCATAGTCAGTCCTCACAGGAGAGAGGCTGCCAGTTAAATTCTAAGATCATCCGCTAGCTTCTGCCTGTAGCGCTTTCAGAAGAATTGTCAGGAAACCACTCTGTCCGTAAGAAAGTGTCTCTTACGTAAGTGTTACGCTGTCCGAATGAAATAGGTGTGACGTTTGGCGAATTCGGCAAGCTAAGACAGCCCAAAAGCTTAAAAATATTTTTCTTTAGCAGATGTGCCGCCACATTCGGCATAAACCGCAGCTGCTTTGCGGTCAGAAAAGATGAGGATTAGAGGTCCTGCTGCATAACTCGCAGGATCACCAGCTAATTCCTTAACCAGTCGCTACTAGGAAGCACCCACGTTATTCAAGTACATTAAACCTTGAGGACATGAGGAACGAGCCAGTCCACCGCATCAGATCAAGAGTTCGTAAATCAGATCATGTTCCATTTTAGGTCAACAGAGCAAAATCCCAAAGCATTTCCTGAAGAATTTCACACAGGGTCACCATTACCCAAAAGCAGACAGAAATGCTTATCAGTCCTTCATACTCTGTCTAACCATAACCAGGCCAGATATTGCTGCAGGAAACTGGAGCTCCGCCACTACCCCATCCTCCAGAAACCAGCTATCCAGCAAGAACGTCACATTAATGATGGCCGAGATCAAGGTCACATAGCACAGAAGCTCCGTGTGTTTCTGCCTGTAAAGCTGCAGCAGATAATAATTGTTAGTACAGTAATTCGGGAGTCTGGCATTCAGAAGGCTGTCTAGCAAACAGGAGCATCCATTGTGGAAGCTGAATGTCGTCAAAAATCTTGCTGAAAGAACCGCAAATACCGACTGATCCGCTCATAGCCGCGTTGCTTTGTCCTTCTTTCCACTGCACCTGTAGTTCTTCCATATTATTTCAATGTTCTGAAGCCTTGGTGATGGGACCTGACCTTGTATGACCTTCAAAATCTTGAAATGGTTCAAACTGTTTTTCAACATCCTGAGGACAGACAGAGTAGTCTGGGGCTCGTGAGGAATGACTGTTGCCGCTTGTCTTAGTCACTCTTCGGTGTGGAGGGTTACATTACGCAGCTCGACAGGCTGCAGTGTGGAAAGGGAAGCGTTCTGGATGGAGGTGCATGTTTCCAGTTACTTGAATAATGAACTTGAGTCCAATTTGTTGTTTCAACACAACTGCCCGCATTCTTGAACACTTCTTAAATTCTTCCTCTCCAGTTCAAAATAAAATTACTGTCCACAAACAAAAAGGTTTACAAATGCTGTATGCATATTTGTTGAGTTTAATGTTAGACAGAGATTCCAGGCGAAGGAGGAGGAATTTGCAGAAAGAGAACGAACCGAAGGAGGCTGGGTCACTAAATGAATCTAAGATTTGCTCAGGGCTGTGAGAATGGTAGAAAACATTGTGCTGTGATTTTAAAAATATACATATAATTATCATTACCATTGTCATGGCCTTTTTACTTGGACAAATACCGTGTGATAGAAGCCAAGGCACTAGATGCTCTATCACAACAGAGGTACCTGGCTTCTACACGGAATTCATTTTTACCACAGTGTGCGTCTAGAAGTTTCTTATTAGATTTGAGATGATTCAAGTATTGAAAGAATGGAAAACATGACTCAGCATATTTATGGGTTGTTGTATCTCTCAGTTAAACTGAGTCATTGGTTTTTATTAACAGCTTACAGACGTTTCAATATTGCAATCGGCAAGTTTGTGGTCATTTAACAGATTCTTATAAAATTCCCCGATAATTCCCTTTATTCACTTTTAAATCATGTATTCTGACATGCATGGAATGCCATTTGTTTCACACAAGTTAAATTTGACATATGTAAAGTTCATATTCATAAATATGTCATAAATACGGTGCCATCCTAAACATACTTCCGATGTATTCGGTGGATCCAGCACCCACTGCAAAAATATCTCCTCAGTAGCTACAGCGAACAAACATTGTTTTCCTCGTTCCCGTATGGGAGTATTAGACCAAACCCCTAGCTGAGCTCAGTCGTCAACCATGGAAGTACATTCCCAATATCTTCTGCCCCCACAGGCACCGTTTTCCTCAAACTCATCACCACCACCCCGCCTCCACCTCTGTTTTGTTCGGTGGGTCTCAATCGGGGGGCTCAACAACCTTGCTGGACAGCAGGCGCGAGCCCTCCAGCAGACTTTCAGCCCCAACAGACAGTACCCCAAGCACCAGGCCAAATGGAGGACCCCTGAAATTACTTTGACAGTGATAGAGCATGACTGGTGTCACAGTGTGACCAATCTGCGACACAGTGAAAGAGTGCAGAGGAAGAAACAGGTTCCAAAGTGGTCTTTAACACCCTGTGTCTGATTGATAAAAATATCTCCTGCACCCAACTTGTCCCTGGACACATTTTCCATGCAGGATGCCCACATGAAGACAGGTGATACTGCTATTTCTCAATACATTACCAGACAGCACAGGTAGTACAGGAACCTCCCACATGTACAATATCTGTGGGTCAGAGAGACCCAGGTGAGTAGTTGGGTCACAACCAGATCTGCAGGGGCTTGTGGTCTACAGAAGAATAAACTGCTAACATATAGAACTCGGAATGCTGTTCCAGTGAACCGGATCTGCGAAGCAGATAAGTTAGGTAACGTTTGTCTTCCTCTTTTGCAGCATAATATGGACAAGATGATCTGTACCCCAAAAATAAGTTAATAAGTTGCACACAGCAAAAGACAATGTTTCTGTCCCCAGAACAACAGCTATTTTAGTTCAACCTTATGGCAGTAACATCTTGGAGGGGAGAGCACAGCATTTGGTCCTTATTATGGGGACATTTCCTCAGACCGGCACCTGGCCAGTTCTGCGTTGCACATTATTTTTACTTTGTTTACACGAGCTCTTGCTTTCCCTGACTCTTGTTCTGCTTCATTTTTAGCTACAATACAAGAGTTAAAAAAAGCCTACAGATGAGGACAGTCCATGTGGGGAAGCTCTTTGTGTCAGAGGCCTTTCTTCGCCTCTTCCTCCCATCTCACGGTCCGCAAGGCTGCGTGGCCTGGTGAGCCCTCCTTTTTCTTTTTCTGTGTGGAAACTATTCCCCGACCGTGTCGACTGACGCTAACTTTCACAGCGCCCACGTGACCGATTGAGAAGAACTACGAATGTGGTGAGGGGTTCACCTCAAGGCCCACTCGATAACAGGTATAAAACTCTCTCCTGAGACACACACAGTGGAAAGTGAAGGTGCTTCGAAGCCAGATATTGACTGGCGGTTGGTTAAACGGGTGGTTAAAAGTCTGCACAGCTCATATTTAGCTACTTGTGCAATACTCTGTGGGCTAAAACAAATATATTACGCATATCGGCGCACATACATCTGCAACCATTCACACAATGTGTGTAGTACACGTTTTGACCTGGCAAACCATTACACAAAAGATCCCATTTTCTCTGACCCTCTCCAGACTTCTGCATATGGAAGCTACACGGGGCGACTCTAAAATATTTTGACGACTTCCAGACTTCATCAGCTGGAGGGCCCTGAACAAGGCACGTCGACCCAAATGTCCGATGCCGGCATGTAAACAAGCGAGATTATTGTGTTGCAGCTGCGTTCGGCTCAAAACCACTGTAGGCACAAACAAAGACGCAGCGCGGGGGCCACGTTTAAAAAAACTTCCGTGAAGGGAACTTTTGCTGAGAGTTGAGAAGTTCGTACCGCTTGCGCTTCCTTCCGGTGCAGGTGTACCTCTGCAACGTCCACAACCTCCACAACCCAGACCGTGACAAACGCTGACCTGCTTTCCCCAGATGTTCTCTTCTCCATATGCATTTGTGCTGTGGAAGTGGAGAGGCTGTATTATTCAGGGTAAAGTCTGGGTCACGGTCACATGGGAGGACCGGAGAATGAATGTTCTGCTAATGAATCCTTCCTTCATATCCTTATGTGTTCTCAGCCCTCTGATGTCCAGTTGTCCTCCACCATAGATCTTGAACCCCTACATTTTTTGAAGACAGGCTTAATAAACATTGTCACTGCCTCCCTCACTTTAAATTAGTTATTTTTCTTGAAATTATCGACATGGTTTGTGTTTCTAGGACTGGAATTAAGCCTAGCGATCTGGCCTTGCATTACAATCCTGGAGCGAAACAGGAGGGTTTGGTCTCTTGGTTCACGGTTCAGTCTCGTGCTCTACATACTGTACATCCTTCTCGGAAGGTCCTTTACTGTGTGTTTTTTTGAGGAAAAGACTGTCGCCTTCATTGCTATTTCTGCAAACACTTACGAGTCATGGGAGATAACTGTGTACGCAGCACATCACCGTGTGAAAGGGAATCCCGGGACGGATGGTGTACAAAAGTGCCACGACAAAATGAAATATCTACGAGGTCCTTTATGAGTGTTTGACATCGATGAAGCGGCAGGTGTTGGGATCGACATAAATCGTCAATTCTATCTCGCCCTCCACACCTGGATTGTGTTTTCACTGCAAGGACACGACTTAGCAAAGCAGAAGTGGCAATATCTACTTGCTGGGGGGCGCCATTCTCCTCAAGGATTAGCTGTACTGTAAGCAGGCCTTCAACTTTAGATGTTTCCGTTGAAAAAAAGAGGGAGCAGGAAAACGAAGCGAAGACGGTTGGCCAGGGGTGCTACGTACGACAAGCGCGATAGAATTTGTCACGTGTTCGATCTGCCGCGTGCCGCGATTCTTTTTTTCCTGCATGCTCTCCACAACGACACAAAGCGTCTTTTTTAGTGAGGAGCGAAGAGGGACACGTCACCGCACAAGACATTACAGTGCTAATATAAAACTTAAATCCGTTTCTCATTTTACCAAGTAAATAAGGTAAAATGAGAGTACATGTTTCATTAGTATGATACGCACGTTTGAAGCCAAGGATTATAGCCCCTCGCTATAATCCATGTGTCCATGTGGACGCGATGAGACCAAATTCAGCTATTTGACAGTGAACGTCCTTAAAATGAAACGTGAGAAGCTGGGGAAAAGTTTCCGCCTATTAAACATCAGCGCAGCGCACATCCGACGCTGTGGGGCGACAGTTTGTTCTGTATTAGTCGCTGCGCTGTCTGTCGTACAGTTCTGCACCTGCTTAAGCGGCCGTGTATGTTTACTGGAGCAGTTCAGGTACTGTTCCTGAAAAAATACGGAGGTGGCCTCACAGGAGAACCTCACAGGTTGCACATCCATGCTGTCTGTAGCTCTTCCTCCACAAAATTCGCATAGGAACCTCATCTCAGATCCGTGTGGAACAGTTCCCATTTGCTGTTTTTATTTATTTATTTTTTTGCCCACTGACGTTTGCACGTTTGGAAAATGTGGACTTGGAGAGGAGATCCCAAGTCCGCCCTCCCCAGTGAATCAGTGTTACTGGAAGTGCGTCGTAAATTCGGCTATTGCCATCGCTAAAGGGAAGAAAGGAACCACACGGCTCGGGTCCTAATGCGCTGGTGTTCTCGTCGCAATTCCTCCTTACAAATATTCCCCTGATAGGAAGAGCTTCGTTTTCACAAAGCGGGGCGGCAGCTCCAAATCTGCGACGGAATACCTGCGGCGCGTTTGAGTTCCGAGCGGCTGCAGGTTTCCTCCGCAAACAACAGCACGAGAAAATATCAAAAAATTCAACACGAGTGATCCCGTCATTCAAACTACCGTTTTCCTCTTCCTGAAAGCCAGAGCAAACTCGCTCGGGATATCAGGATGTCTTTCCTCTGTTGACTTTGTTTAGATATTGGCAAACGTCTTTTAAACATTGTGTGTTTTCTTAAGTATAACATTTTCCTCTGAGATTTTTCTAAATAAACACTGGTGTTCTCAGAGCAGGGCCTCGTTCCCAGTATGAGGCCAGTGTAAACACAAGAAGGGAAGGGGGCAGTGGTGAAAGGTCACGGCTGAAGTGTTAGACGCGTTTCGGTGCTTTTCTGCCCGCTTCGGCGTACTGGGGTACAACCGGCCTCCTGGGGCTGCTTGCCACCTACCTGCTTCCCAGGCCACGAGCTAGAAGCCGACATCCCAGTAGAATTACGCCGAAGAGGACGTTACAGTGAGACGGGTTTGCCGGGAATTTCATTCTTTCAGACGGTTCTTGAGAACCTGCCAAGATGCTCACGTGGAAGCGAGAGTTGAATTCAGCACTATCAGCGGTTTTAAGCGCCGACTCGCCGACTTACAGTCGCAGCCGGAACGAGAAGTCTGCTCGTAACTTAATGTGTTTGCAACTTAAAAGTCACAACCGCCGCGAAGTTGCAATCGATAAACGCTAAGTAATACAGACTTCCCTCCACTTACTGATAGGCTGGGTTCTTTAGAAACCTCAGGCAAAGCGGATGGACGGCGCCACGCGACACGTCCATCAATCCATCACTGGCCTGTCAAGTGAACGGGTGCGGTGATCTGAAGTCTGTTTCTGACACATGGAGTGATCGGGGTAAGCAAAAAAATAAAATAAAATAAATAATAATAAAAATAAAAATTAAATTTAAATTAAAATTACATTAAAATTAATTTGTGTTTTAAATTAATGGAAATAATTTTTTAAAAACTCCACACCCCACCAATACAACACATGAACACGTCCGGTGTTTGTCAGCTTCGGGCCACTTTCAACTTTATTTAGCTATAGTTAATAAAAGTGGATCAGAGCAGATTTCTCTGTTCACTTGCAGCTCGGGTTGTGTGAAACGCTTGAATGTGACTGCGGTAAATAAAAATACTGTGCGAGACATTTCGTTTTAGCGTGATTTTTAAGTGTGAACTACAGCAAATAATTTTTTTAAAAAAACAACACAAACTCCTGTTTGAACGTCCACTGTCGTTCATCCCACAAACGTGCAGAGATGGATCAGCCCGGACAAACAGCAGACACCAGGCCGTAAACACCGTGGAATCGAGCCTTCTGTTCCCTTCGTCTCTGTGCGTTTTCGCCCCCGCAAACAGCCGGACGCGGAAGCATAGGTGGCTTTCGCAGCTCAGCGGACCGAGATGTTAAAACATTTCGCTGGAGACAATCTTACTGAAAGTAAATAAACTGGCAAATAAATAAATGTTAGCATCTTTGAAAAAGTGCTACGCAAACGTTCGTAACTCAAGGAGCCAGCGCACGCAGCTTTACCGGTCAGCAATATTTACGCGGCTCTTTTCTAAATAAAATAAGAGTTACGGAGGGGTTGAAAGCAAATTGAAAATATTGCGTGAAAAAAGCCTCGGAAGGAACTAAACCTCACTTTCAAAGATAGCCGAGTTTTATTCGACTTACCGCCGTCTGCATGAACTGCGACAGAGATCAAGAATGGCTGACAGTCGCTGGGAAATGTTTGAGAGGGTTGTTTGTGAGAAACCGCGGAACACGATGGAAGCACCTCTTGTGTCGAGGCTGACGGTTGTGGCACAGCTGATGTTTAAAAACTTCTCGTCCTGGAAACCAGCACTTAAAGCCACAGCCGGCCATAATGAACACAAAAGCTGGGGCTGGCGAACTGTGTTATACCGTGTTTTACTGTGTTATACTGTCTGATACTAGTTTCCACAGTGTGGGCAGCACTTAGTGGGAATCACAGCGTCCGATGTTTGTTCAGAATAGTTACATAACTGCCGAGGCACGAGAAGTCATTTTAGGCTGACACCACAAATGTTTTCTTACGGATAACTCATAAAGAGGAACAACAGCATGATTTCGCTGAGCTTCATTTGAACCCGTCTGAACCTTTATGGAGAACCCTGTTGCACTGAGTGAGGAGTGAATTCGCTGGAGTCTTTTCTTCCTGAAGAGTGTTTTGATACCTCCTTACAGCCAGGTCAGAATTTGTACGTCAAGGAGGACCAAAGATCTCGTGAAGTCAGCAGGTGGACCAACTCCTTTAAGTACCTTGGTTTTCGTACTTGACTCAGGCTGAGTGGCGCTGAAACTCGCGAAACGCATGAGAAGATGGTGCCACGTCTAAGGGGCAGCGTGTGAGAAAATGCCAAAGACAAACACAAAAGTGTGGAGTGAAAAATGCACAATTTTGGAGGAGACTGTGACAGCCACAAAAGATGGAGCACAAAACACGACATAACCAGTGACAATAAACAGGCTGTGACTTTTGAAATTTGTCTCGATGAAGACATGAAAAAGGATTGAAGAGGAGGGAGGGTGAGACCTTTGCACTTTCCCACTGTTTAAAAGCCGTCCACCGAATCCCTTTCAAACAAACTTACTTGACTAATGATCTATATGGACCATTTCTGTGACGTCACACGGCCGAGAATAACATTCTGCATATCGAGGAAAAGACCTGCAAAATCCAGCAAGGGGCCCTATTGTGTAATCCTGACTTCAGATGCTGCAAGAAAAAACCCACTTGAGCGGCATGTTGGCTTCATGTCGTGTTACCTCATCACATGGTGTTAGGAACAAGCATCTCAAAGCAAAGGAGGATGCGCAACAAATCAAAAGTCACAAAAGGGGCGAAACGGCACCAAAAACTGCAAAACAAAATTTTTTTACAGAAGGACCCCCCCCCCCCCCCCCCAAATTAAAGTTAAAAAAAAAATTAAACCC
>UFQX01000041.1:720927-766258 GCA_900497675.1 Arapaima gigas | reverse complement strand
CAGAAGGGCCCCCCCCCCCCCCCATCTAGAGTTAATGTAAAAAATGCTTATGCTCGAGGTTTTACTTCGTCTGGAAGTTCTCCAGACAGCAGCTTCACTAGCTGCTGCATTACGTCCTCGAGTAGCTGCTACAGTTGAAATCAGAAAGATCACAGCACCTTTTCCAGCGTAACCGTGCAGATGTGCATGTGATGTGAAACCTGGAGGCCAAAGATGAACTTAGTATCAAACTCGATTGGCGAATGTTTAAAGACAAGAGAGCGTTTTCTGTCCGATTCGGGTCTTTAATGTTGTCCATATAAACCGCGACCTGGCTCTCTTAGTTTGCCCGTGAGTCATCTTAGCGCGTCTGTCGAGTCTCCGTCCTGACCTCACTGAACAGTTATGCTGTTTTTCATCCTCCTCCACAGGCAACTGAGAAATCACTATCGGCGAGAGAACTCTGTTGTCTGAAGCCTGTAATTTAAGGGTTATGATTAACAGCCTTTGAGACGTGTAAAAAGCAAGAGCTCTGCCAGTCCCTGAAGCTCATAAAACATTATGAACTGTAATAGGCTGCGGTGAAGAAAATCCTCTGAGGGCCTCGGTGGAAAAAGAAGTCAGAAATCTGGGGTCTATGGGAGACTACCCCACGGCTCCAGCCTCGTCCCGCCAACAACGCCGCTCGATTCTGCGCGAGTTCTTCACCGTCCGCAGTTTCCGTGGCAACAACATCCATCTTTCACATTCCTTACTGCCCTCAACACAGGGAATCAATCACTGCAGCCCACAGACCATCCAGACAGCCTAAGACTGTCCGGCGGGGAGGAGCAAATACCATGTCAAATCTGTCCAGCTATCAAAGCCAAATGAAAAAATGGAAAATTTAAACTCGGTTATCGCAGTACTTCATGCTTCCACCTCGATCCATCGATTAAAAGCACTGGTGTGAAGAAACCACGGTGCCGGGCAGACAAAAGGTAAAAAATGCTTTGAGAAAATCTCTAGTCTCTTTTTGTCGTGTTAGATTTTTTTGTTGTGAATCGCAGTGGTTCCAAGGATTAGACTACAAAACAAAGGCAGACGGCTCACTTGGGTCCCTTTCCTTCAGATTTCCCTCTGCCAGCCTTGTGCAACACAACCAGTCATACATGATATCATGTCCCATCTCTGTACTTTTCCTCTTACCTTTTTCTCTCGAGGCAAGAAAAAAACCGTTCTTTCAAAGCCAAAAAATTCTGAAGCATTTCCAGCTCCCTAAAACAAAGCAGTGCATTTGAACTGGGCTGTATGACTAACTGAAAGTGTTAGCAGGATGTCGGGGGTGGGGGGGAAGAAGGGGAAACACTTCAGCTCCGCGGCTGGAGATGCGAGTTAACCTGACTTTGTGAGTCCTGCGGTAAAACAGCACGTGCAGAACCGGGCCCCGGCAGCTGGACGAACGTTCGGAGCAACCTTCTCGTTCCCATTTAAAAAAAAAAAACCTCCGCTTCCGCCAGTGTATGGTAACTGATGCGTGAAACTCTAAAAACGTTCAGCGCCGTCGCCCTGGCGCACAGGAATACGTCGACTCCAGCGTAACCCGGTGTCTGAGCGGACAAAATTTTCAGCGTTGAGATGCGTGGGCCAAAGAGCGGAGCGAGTGATAAATGCCGTTTTATGCCAACGCCGCCCGTCAGCAGCACCAATAAACCGCTTCTTAGGCTGCTTGTTTTGGGTCGTCTTGTAAATGTGGTTTTCGGCAGCGTTTCCCTCCCTAACACAACACATCTGCTCTCCACGCCCACGTGGCTTTCCCCGTCAGTCATGCATAAACGGGAAAATCCGTCATCGTGACTAACTCTTCTCGCTGCATTTTCAGCCCAAAAAAAGGGGGTCCAAGAATATATCATTAGCAGCCACTGAACTTCTCGCAGCATCTAACAATCCATTCTGGGAATTTGAACACTGTTTTTCCTGCAGGTGTGTGGATGTGTGACTTGAGGAATGGGAACAGTCACAAGGGAGGCAAGTGTGAGCCTTGCAGTCCACCCACTTCCTCTCCCAGTTCCCAGACTGCTTACAACCTTGAACCTGTTCCTCTCAATTGCACTTCATTTCAGGCCATTTGTGCATTTATTCATCATTTGGAGGAATTTGTAAGATAAGTCTATCCCCTAGCCAGACTCCTCCAGCTCTGGTCCCTTGGTGGTCCCATCCAACGAGGGGTCCGGAAATCGAAAAATGTTTTTGGTCCTGCCTCCGGGGTGGCGGGATGGGGTCCCACACTCCCGCAGAACTGCTGAATCCCTCTCGGCCACATCTCCTTTCGACACACTCCTCGTCCTCCGTCCGCTCCGTAAGCCTTCACCACAACGTGTCAGAATTGAAATACCCTGCGGGATAAATGACTGCACTTTAAGAGTCACGTGCAGGTATCGGTGTCTCTGTCTGCTGCGAAATGCGCCTCCGTCGAGTCCTGCGTCATCGGAGAAAACCGTCTGCTAAAAGAATAAACCAAAATGTAAACAGATGTAATGAAAGCATCCAAAAGCTGCAGGACAACAACAACTACTACAAGCCCAGATAGAGAACTTGTGCGTCTGCCCATGGCTTTGTGCCACGTGGATATGCTAATCTTACCCAGCACACTGAGATCTTGGCCCACCCGTCCCACTCCCATTTGCACTCATTAAACGCTGCATAAATTCTCCTCTGGAGAGACCAAAAAACCAGCTCTTTTCTGTTGGACACTTCAGGGAACGTTCATCTGTTCCCAGCTTTCTTCAAACTTTCAGGCCCTCCGGCAGTCAGCAGTGCAGTATCAGAACACGCGTCAGTTTGGCCCGTGAAACCCAGAGATGGAACCACCGTACCGCATTCTGTAGGCCGTGTAGGTGGGTCTCGGGTTCCCGGCGATGTCACGCATAATCCCGGGTCTGACTTGCGTTACTCTTTCTGTTTGGTTCCCCTTGTCTGGGCGGCGGTGTTAATGCCCCCTTCATTTTGGTTAGAAATGCGTGTTTAATGTGACTCGCTGTTTGCCAGCCTAACACTTAGTGGGCTGAACGTATGGCTGTGCAAACCTCCAGGAAACCTTCAACCTCAAATGAATTATTATATACAATATTAACCCCTGAAAGGTCTTCTTCCCACCCGGGACTGCAACTTCCGCACTTTAACCGCCAGCAAGAAGATAAAAATAACTCCTACTGTTGGAGAGTTTTATACATTTTTTTTTGTATTTGGCAAGTCAGGTGCGACAGAGGTTTGTAAAGAAAAAGGCAACTGCTGCTATAGATCGTAAAATCCTCATTCAGACAGACTGAGAGATAAATCTTCTAGCCCAGAGCAGGTTGCTGGTCTCCAGGTGCCCAAAGCGACTCCCCCCCTGGTCTCTGTGTGACACACAGCAATGTGAGTTTCACAGGTTCCTTTAAGGCCTGGCAGCTGCTTAGAGGTTCAGCTGATTGATACTGACTGAAACATCTGGAGTCCAGAACATTCCAGTGTAAAAAAAAAAAAAAAAAAAAAAAACCCAAATAAATCAAATCGCATCGGCTGTTACGTTTTCAAAATAAAGATGTCCGAGCTGATTTTGTAACTTCTGCTCAAGCTCCCAGCTGCACGACTCAGTAAGAAATTCAGTACAATAAGTACTTTCATTTACACGCCTGTCCAGCGGAGCTCAGGGAGACGCGACCTGCGCAGCTCACAATAAATCCATTCATGCAGCCAGAAATGAACGGCAGCAATCTGGGGTAACTACTGCCTCCAGGCCCAGTTCCATAAGTACGTCTCCACCCCGCTGCCAAGCAGCTTCAAACTTTGCTACCACATCACCGGCATTACTTTTAAGCCCCACGTTTTCTCCAGCCACCTTTAAAAAAATTGCTCTGCGGTCATATTTCTGCAGCCTTCTGCAACCAGCATCAGCAGCCGTGAAGTTCTGACCTCGAGGGGAAAAAAAGTTTGGGGCATTTTAGAGGTGCTTCTAAGTCGCACATACAGACAAAGCAATACGTGACAGATGCTGGTTAAAATGTTAAAAGTAGCCCACAGGACCAGGTTTTGGTTAAAAAAAACTCGGTGCTGTGGGGAAATGCATCACTAGGGCACTGCAAAGCGGTACAAAAAGCGCCCCCTGTCGTAAATTCTGCAAATTACAGCTGTGATTCCCAAACTGTTGGGTCTCTTCGACCCCCCCATCCACTCCCCAGCAGCAGGGTCCAAAAGGTATCGAAATGAATATTAAAATAGATGTTATTGAACTGGATATTGTTGCAGTGATGTATTTCCAACCAAAAAGAGCAGTTATTGATTGTGTGGATAGAAGAAAGACTCGCCAGGTAAATTCATCTCCTTTTTCTGAGACTCTTCAGCTGTTTTGCAGTCTTTACAGTGCTGGGGGTTGAGAAGCTGAGGAAGCCACTTCACACAGGTCAGGAGATCCAAAGGATAGAAGTTTATTAAATGCATGTTTCTTTAAATGAGGATGTTTCTTCCCCACATCACACCAGAACTGTGCCGCCTGCGTGTTTCATCACAGTCTGAAGACTGATCCATCAGAAGCTGCTGCAGATGGGAATCTGCTGCTCTCCTGACCCAGTTCAGGTGGCTTCAGTAAATGTTTTCACTACAGCACCTCTGTCTCTCAGTGCGGGTAAGATGGGCATCAGTGAGGAACAACTCATCTCTCAACCCTCACATTTCCTTTTCCACAGTTTGAACTACCGTATGAATCCATTCCTCTTTTCACAAGTATTCTGGATGTGCGTCTTCACCTTGTAGTGGTAGTTGAGTCCACTCAGTTGGATGAATAGATCAGCAGGACAGGCCAGATGTGCAGCCTGGCCTGGGTCTTTGAGGAGCTTCTTCAGAAGGGCATCTTACCCCAGTTTGAAACTGTCTCAAAGGGTTTTGCAATCAGACTTCAGTACGAAGCAGTATCTGCTCAAGCTTTCATCCAAAGTCCTCACAAAGACAACCTGTGATTCGCAGGCCTGGGCTGAGCTTAGCTGTTTTGTTTAAAACACCACATAACTTGAAGGTTATTCTCTGGCCAACTTCCACTTTGTCTGGGTTTACCTTCTTGACAAGTCGGCACCGCCGCCAATCCACGTCGTCGTCCTTGAATGAACTGCGGGGAAACAACTTAATCGTGGTCTTCGTAAGTTTCTTGCAAAACACACTCTTTGACATTAGACGTTCAGTTGCATCGGGTACCTCCACGCCACCATCCGGCGATGCGTCCAACTGCAGCCCGAGCTGCCCAGGTCATTTCAGTTCACGCACCACTTGGTGAGCAACGTCACGGGACACGTCACGGACCTAACAGCAGGTTGTTTCCATCGTTCATTTCCATTCCGTTGGCCGTTTTGTTCTCAACCATCGCTGCGGCAAAACGACGGCTGGAGCGCGACCGACTTCTTGGGAGATGGAGCGACGCTTCGTTGACGAAGATGGCGTTTCCTCACCAGCTTTCACACCTCTCAGGTGCAACAGTACAACGGACACAGGTAACAAGTATTTCTGTGCTAAACAGACTACACTAGACATCAACATATCTCCAATTTCATCCATTTCTACTTTTATTTTTTCTTAATCAGTTGAGTGAAACAGCAGTCAGCATTTTTTTTCCATGTCAAGTACTAAATGTTATTTTGCAAATTAAACTTGAACCACACTTCCCCCCTCCCCACATACACAGTCGTAGAAGTACCTCCAGCTGGAAATCGCTGTACTAGAGACCCAAAGTAATAAATACAAACACTACTGATCATTAAAAATAATCAACGCCAACAATTATTAAATCACCGCTTGTCCAACGGGGCTGGATCGTGGCAGTTGGGAGTCTATCCCAGGAACGGCGGGAATGAGGACGGATGCAGTTCAGACAGGACACCAAGCACCCACACGTAACCACGCTAATCCGGCCACCGATTCACCCGAAACCCCTACGAACGTGACAAAAACATGCAAAACTTTACACAGACTGAGCTGGATTAACTCACTGTACCACCGTGGCATCCAAGAAGCACAAAAAGACAAAGTAAAGATTGACAAGGAGGGATCGCGGGGAAGGAGCAAATGTGCAGTCTAATCACTTCTCAACAAGAGGGTCTTCAAAGGTGTCCAGAGAAGTTCTGATATTTCATGCACAAGGAAAATCTCCAGGCTCTATAAAGGGACTTAAAAAAAATTCACATTTATTCATCACAGAATCGTCAAACGTTTATGTGTAACACTGACCCACCCCCCCCTACACAGACCCATGCACATCAAAACCCCAGAAGAGCCTCACATACGGTTTAACCACCTCAGGTAACTAACCAGGCAGTTTGGAAAGTAACAGTGGCATCAGTGACAGAGTTACACCAGTGAATTCGTGTACAGACTGGTCCCATTTAAGAGGAACTAAAATTTCATTCTGTCCTTCACTTACAGAAATGTACACAAAAACATTTATTCAATTGAAGAATATGGGGGGGAAACATTCCTTTAATACAAAACATGAACCAGAATTTAAAAAATAGTAAAAAGGTCTACAGTAAATTACAGCAACTGAATTAAGACCACAACTGATGACTACCTACTCATAAGAATGGCCATAACCATTTTATAAAAACACAGTTTTAAATTCATAAAGAGGAAACAAGTGAGGGTCAAACAGGAGAATTAATTCTTTTAAAAGACAAAACAACAGTGGCACATTCAACAAAGCCTTCAAGTTATTGCTTCACTTGACGTTGTTAGATGTTCTGTGGAAACAGAGTCCCGCTTACGGTAGTTTGCCGCCTGCCAGTTAATGTCAAACGGCCGCACACTTTATACACATCAAGGCTGTTGTGTAAAACATGACATCTGCAGCAGATTAATCTACCTCGGGGTGAAAGGTCACTCTCCCTCAACCCACGTTTCCATCCACACTTCGCCGTGTGTGTTGAAAGCAGCAGAAGCCAACCTTGCTGGTCTCCTGTGTGTCATATATTAAAACATATATTAAAAAAAGGCAGACTAAAAATTAAGTAAAACTGTCTATATCTGATCACTGGTGGACAGTCCCTCAACTAACAGCAAATTTCAGTTACATTTCAACGTGATGGAAAACAAAGCCACCGCACCTACCGACACCTTTTGCTAAGGTGGCGCCCTACCCCCCTCCCCACCCCCGCAAGGCCCAGGAGCTGCTCGTACACCAGTCGCACACCTGGCCTTTCAGCCTCGAGGTGTGGCTCTGCAATAAAAAGCCCTTCTTAAGCACCCTGGAAGGGCCACGTCGTGACGGAGCCAAACACCAGTGCTACTGAAGGGTTTGCCGTCACTCCTGGCACTGGCAGCAACCTCTTTTAAAACACTTTCTTACAACCAGTATACATTAGTAAAACTACACAATGAGTCTAAAACAGTCAGTGAGAAACAACTGAACAGGAACATCACAGGGGTGGGGGGGGGGGGCTACACAGCTTGGGCTGTGATTGGAACAGCTGCAGGCACAGACACTGCAGGTGGAGCAAGGGTGGGGGAAGTGGCTACAGGGGACACAGGGGGCAGGGGAGCAGCTGGTTCAGGGGCGGGCGCAGGGGCTGGTACAGGCGCTGGCCCCGCAGCGGGGGCCTCTGCTGTAACTGCTGATGTGGGGGCGGTTGGAGCGTCCGCCCGGGGCGGCGGAGCAGGAGGGTCCCGCTTGCTGAAGTTGAGTCCCAGGATGTGACGCTGTAGGTGTCGCACCCAATCCTCCTGTACAGACAGGGGTCCACGAAACTCCACTTCACAGAACCTTAAAAGCGGGAACAGAAAGAAGGACCACGTGAAGTAATTAAGCTAGTAAGGGGGGGGGGGGGGGGTGACCAGATCAAATTTGCTGAGAGGAATGAACTGGATGTGGTGGTAGAAAGCAGTAACTGCAGACTGGTGCCCTATATACAAACCCCTCCCTCTCTCTCTCTCAGACTTACCGGCACCTAAGGGAATAGACATCGCCCACCACCTTGACAAGAGGGGTGGATGGAGGCTTCGGCACAAGCGCGGGGACGGTTCCAGTTCGCGGCACCTGCGAGGTGCTCATGTCCTGCTCTCTACCATTCAAGGGGGACAGATGCTTTGGAGGACGGCGCTCAAAGCCTGACATCAAGAAGGAGAGAGACCGAGGGAACAAAAACAATAAAGGGGGTGGAGAAAAGAAGAACCCCGATAACCCCATCTGACAGCACTTAAAACTTCACTTATTACAACTGAACCTTTTCTTCATTTACAAAGACCTCCTGTACATCTGTGCAGGTACTGAAGGTAATGAGGGTGTGTGGCTGTGTTTTGGACAGCTCACCTCGCGGAGACCGGACACTGAGCTGACCGTGGGCTCCATGTGACTGCAGCAGGGTGTCTCCGCGGCGGGCAGCCACTCTATTTCCGTGGCCGTGCTGCAAGGAGGGCCTGCCGTGGAACCTCCCGTCTGCTGAGCGGGAGGACCCAGCTGCTCCTCCAATGACCTCCCTCCCCGCACGATGGCCCGAGGCCCCAGAAGACAGGGGCTTCTGGGGTCGAGCCAGTGAGCCACCAGGATGAGACAGCGAAGCGAGGAAGGAGCTAGATTTCTGCTACAGAAAGAAAGCGAGAAAGACGAACGGCTCAACGGAAAACCCCAACGAGACATCAGAGAGGCGCAAAACAAAGGTGACAAAGTATGACAAGAAGACAAAAACAAACCTTTAAAAAAAAATCTGATCAACATCCAGAATCAGTTTCTACTACAGGACCACTGGCATTTAGGAACATGCTGCACTACCTTGTCATACTGATAAAGCCAAGTACTTCTGGCTGAACCTGCCTTCCACTTACCTTCTTCGGCCGGGGCGGTCCACCTTGCGCCCAGCGACGCTGCATCTCTGCCACCCTCCGTGGCTCCCTGCGTATCCAGGCACGCAGCGTCTCAATGGGCGAGCCGTTCACCCGCCACTCCGTCACTCCGAACTGGCGCAGGTGTGCACGTGCGTGGCTGGCTAGCGCCTTGCGGTTCTCAAAGCAGAAGCCACACAGCTCACAGCTGGCATCTAGGAGGTGGTGGGGGCGGAGCACGGAGGGTGACAGAGCGTGACAAAAACCCGACGAGAGGTGTTGCAACACAAACCTATTTATCATCAACACTCCTCAGTTGAGTCTCAGGTGTTTGCATAATCAGTACTTGTACTGAAAAACAGGAACTCGTCTCTAAAGGTGTTTGGGTGTATGTCTCAAGGGTACAGTGAAATTACATTTGTAGGAGTAAAACGCAGCCTTACCGACATGCCCCGAGCTCGATTTCTCCACGGACGACTTGCTCGTGGTCAGCAAGTCTTTTGAAGAGGATGAAAATGTCTTCAACTGGGGCGACACCTTCTCCTCTGGGCGACTCTCCCTGGAGGGTGACTTTTTTCCCAAGAGGGAGATGCCAAGTGTGTCTCTGCCCTTCCCAGACGACTGAGGTGAGGAGAGGCCATACTTGTGCACTCTGGGGCTCGACTGGAGGAATCCAGCGGGGGCCTTGCTGGGGATCTTGGGCGACTGCTGGTCGAGCTCCTCCCACGAGGATGGGGGCTCCTCCTTCACCCGCCCCTCCATGGGGAGGCGCTTCTTCCGCACCACGTCTGCCAGCGTGTCAATGGGTGACCCGTTGACCGTCCACTCCGTCACGCCCATTTGCCGCAGGTGTGAGCGTGCGTGACTGGACAGGCCCTTGCGATTCTCAAAGGACTCGCCACAGAACTCACACTGCACATCCTGCAAAGGCTCCAGCTCCTGGACTTTGACTGGGGGAACACAGGAAGAGAACAGTGTTGTCACTCACATGCTGTGCTTCACAACTGACTGAAGATCGTGATTTTCACTAAGATTTTACTGCCCTTCCAAGCAAAGAAACTCCCTCTGGGAGGAGGACCGAGAGGCTAGGAAAAAGAGCACATGAAGGATCAGTCCACAGCGTGCACCACGAAGATACATACCCAACTGCAGAGGCTGTGCAGCCTCTGCGTCCGACCAGCTGTGTTGCAGAGGACCGGTTTCGAGACCCCCAGGACCCTCAGCCCGCCCAGCCAGATCTAGCGACTCAGTAGGCTCTGTTTTTGGCCTGCATGCCTTGCGGGCAGTGGGCTGCCTGGCACGGGGGGCATCGAGGACAGAAGACAGGCGCTTGAGTGGTCCAGGAGAAGAGGGAGAAGCCGGCGGAGAGAGCACCGGAGGGCCAGGGGACAGACGCGGGGATGTAAGAGTGCGAGCAGACACTGCGCAAGACAGCCCGCGACGGGCAACCACCTCCATTAGTGTGTTGTAGGGCGAGCCGTTGACCGTCCACTCCGTCACACCCATCTGGCGCAGGTGCGAGCGGGCGTGACTCGACAAGCCTTTTCGGTTCTCAAAGAACTCCCCACAGAACTCACACGCCACCTCCTTTGCCAGGCCACCTGGTGGGGAACGAACAAACAAACTACATGAGCAGCAGGTGGTGTAGTGGTTACAAGTGCTCCCTTACAGTATAAAACTGAGGTTTAAGTCCCAACTACCTGCTGAATTACCCTTGAAAAAGGTATTTTGCTTGAACTGCACCAGGAAAAAATGTGAAGATATATAAAAGGATAAAGCACTGCAGCAAGTGGCCTTAGAGAAAAGTTTTAGCGGACTAAATTAACAACAAATACACCAAATCGCTGATCTTCTGAACACCCTTTCATTAACAGCACTGACTCTGAAATTGATAAAGGCAATATTAAGATGAAAATAAGTTAAGGGTTAGGGTTATCTCCAGCAGTTGAAAAGACATCACTGAAATGCAACTCAAGGACCCAGAATCCCCCCATCAATCAAAGATACTGAACCTCAAATAAGGTAAACATCCAATATTCTCTTTCTTTTACAGTATCTGTCTGTTTCTCACTGGCTAATGTTAGAGGCTCATGTTGCCATGTAAGCAGGCCAGGCCTCCTTTTGCGCTTCTCTGACTGGTGTTTACACTCACCCCCCGAGTGGGACACCAGTTCCTTGCTGCTCAAACCAAAACCCTGCTGTGCAGGCGAGGCTCTGGGCTTCTTCCTAGGGGTGGGACTCAGTAGAGAAGAGGAGGACCCCCCTGAGGAAGAGGCGTGGGTTATGGAGCGCTTGGTAGGCTTGGACGAAGACGAGGAAGGGGCCAAGCAGAGCTCCGCTGCCTCTTTGGGGTCAAGGGAAGCGAGCCGACGGCGGAAGTCCTCGCTACGGATAAGCTGATGCAGCCCGTCAATTGGAGAGCCTTTGGCATCAGCATCCAAAACCCCGAGGTGCCGCAGGTGGGCCCGGGCGTGGCTGGCGAGGCCCTTCCGCGTCTCAAACCAGGCACCACACAGCTCACACACAATGTCCTTGGTGGGATCCACGTCCAGTGCTGCAGCGTAAAAAACATGGGTGAATGCAGGCACCACTTACTCTAAAGTGAATCTTCATTACCAAGCTACTCTGTTTTTCCACTACAATTACTTACCCATACACACGTAAAAGTTCCAACAAACACTGTTTTTCTTCTCCGCGTTAAACATACAAAATTCAGACCCAAGGCAGTACAGATCACAGGGGGGTAAGAGTATCAGGCAAATAAACAGAAAGGGCAATATTAACACATATAAATACTGAAGGGTGGCAGGTATCATATGAGTTAGAGCTGCCTCACAGGACCTGTGTTCAAATGCTGCCTCCTGCTGTAGCACCTTGAGCAAGGTAACCATCCTAAATTGCCCAGCAGTGTAAGTGGGTAAATCACTAAGTAGTGCAACACTAAGTTCCTCTGGAGAGAAATATATCATACAATTAAAATAAATAACAGGAAACTAATATCAAGTTTCTGGATAAACTAACAGGGGAAAAAAAACCGTACATTGTTGCAGACACTGTAGCCAAAACCTAAACAATGAGACAGGGCAGTGAAAGCTTTCTTACCTAGATTTAGGGGGGCATCAGTATCCTGTGGTGCCCACAGGGGCTTTCCACCACCACCACGGGGCGGTGAGGGCACAGTCCTCGCTGCAGTCGCCTTCTGCTCTGATGAGCGATGTGAGGATGAGGCAGGAAGCAGGGAGGAGATGGGGGCTGACCTCACCGTGGGAGAAGGAGAGCGGGAATGAACAAGGGTGGTAGGAGACATGGAGTGGCTGGAGGCAGAGGAGGCTGTGGCAGCAGCTGGGCTGGAGAGAGAGATGGGCTTGCTGTCCTGGGGCACCACTTTGCACG
The DNA here is from genome assembly GCA_900497675.1 of Arapaima gigas. Taxonomy (NCBI): domain Eukaryota; kingdom Metazoa; phylum Chordata; class Actinopteri; order Osteoglossiformes; family Osteoglossidae; genus Arapaima; species Arapaima gigas. The sequence continues at coordinate 754,072 of UFQX01000041.1, read as the reverse complement.
AAGGCTTGGGACCCGGAGCCTTCCGGGACTTGAGTGCCTGGTGATGAAGTTTCTTGGCTGCAGGGGATGCGGTTGGGCTCTGCAGCAGGCTGTCATCCAGGCCTCCTTCCTTAGCGAGTTGGTACAGCAGGTCAATAGGGGCCCCACTGCTCTCTGACAAGGTGACACCCAGCTGGCGAAGGTGGTAGCGGGCATGGCTAGAGAGACCCCTCCTTGTCTCAAACACAGCCCCACACACCTCACACTCCAAACAGTCCTTTCCTGTAAAGGAAGAAAAAACAAACAGCTGTATAAGATTATAACCAGAACAAATTTTGCACATCAAAAAGACAGCATCACTTCAGCCCCACATACCTTTGCCATCATCTTTGTCCACGCCTTCAGAGAATTCCAAGCATTTCGTTTCTTGCTCCAAAGAAAAGTCATCCTTCCTCTCAGAGCTTGGGGACGTATCTCCCAGATGTGGCATCCAGTCTTCCTCCCCGCCTAGTAAGTTGAAAACAGAAACAATCCAAAGGATAAATGTGGCAAAGAACTATTTTAACATATGTTAATAACAAAAAAAAGGTAGTTAAAATCTCAAATTGCCATTCAGAAAACCCTTAAAACACTATCAGACGGACATTGGGCCAGGATAGGCATTTTAATGCTGAGGACCAGGCCAGTCAGTGTGTTAGTGATTGAGATGATGGTTATTCTAACACAGAGGGACAGAATAGTCCTTTTAACGTGACTTTGTTAGGTCGATGTCCTAACAGATACGAGCAGCTACAGAGATCAAAACTGTGTTATTTTAAAGCATCACCACATCTATGAGCAAAACAAAAGCATCGCCTCTTAATTCAATATTCAGCCGTTTTATACATTAGAAAACAGCCAAAGACACACAAGAGCTCCTTTCAGAATAGCGGAGAACACAGCGGTATTGACTGCGACTATTTTAAGTTTTTAAAAGTGTTTAAGGTTCAAACTATTCGTTCTGTCGCTCTCGGACGCTGCGGGCAGCGGCAACAGGACTGTGAAATGGCCTCGTCGCCCGGCTGTGCGGCCGCTGCTCCTGTCGCCGGACCGCCATGTCTCCACATTTACCGACCCCACCGTCCAGTTTAACACCCACCGAACACGTGCACGGCTGCCAGCGCGCGCGCTGCTCACCATTCAGAAGCGGCAGTGTGTCGAATTCCTCTCCGCTGGACACAGACGGCTCCTCCGCTATTGTTTGCGTCTGCGGGTAGGTGGAAGCGGCCATTTTGCCCCGTACACATGAACGGCGAAACTCAGGCGTGACAAATCGAGCCAGACGCGACTAATAGAGCGACGACACACTTCCACAGTTCTGCATTACACTGTGCTACACTTAACCGGCGCCATTCCCCGTCGCCGCTTACAAGTTCGAGTCACCCAGGGTATGTTAATACTGCATCGACTGGGGGTAAAAACCTTACTATAGGTTCTACAGCAGGTGGGGGATTCGAACCGGATCCCATCGTCCTGCATGGCGACAGCCCTAACCAGCGCACTACCTACTGTCCGATTACTTACTAAAACCCACTTTATTCCAACAGTCACCTATTAAAAGGTATGTTTAGGGTGGTGGAGTACATCTTACTGCATGGAGCTGGGTCGCTATTTTTGACCTGTTCTGGGGGGGACCGTACCTGGAAGCAGAAGTCAAGTCATACTGCCACTGCCACTACTGCTACTGCTGCTGCTGCTACTGGAAATTAGTTAATGGAAAAGTTTTCCAAACCCTTTTCCCCATAAAAATAATGTAGCTTATATAGTTTCCTGTGGGTTTCCCAAGCTGATGATGGTTGCTAACAATGTTAGGTTTCTATACGTCACAGTATTAATGTGTAGTCAACAAGAAATGTTATGTCCAATTAAATATCGCTATCTCAAAAGTATGTACTTTACAGCTGAAACATTTGAAAGTTGAACGTTGGTTGATTAACTTCTTAAATGAAGTTACGTGTTGAGAACCGAACAAAATAACCTAGCACGTTAGAACTGTACTCTGGTCACAATGAAAACGTACGAACCCATAACGCCTTTTATGCACAACGTAATTGGCAGCAACCGGGAACCAATCAGAATCAGGAACAATCCTCATTGGCTTTCAGAACACTGGCATTCCTCCATTCGCGATGTCTTCTGCTTGCTCTTCAACCAATGGGGAAGTGTTTTGATGGTTTTTCTGCGATCTGAACCCGCCCTTCTAGAGTCTGATTTATTTCAGTGAAAATGGATAGCAACGAACTCGGAGGTCAGTCCGGTATTAACATGACTAGTGAAATGTATTGGCTTCCTTTTACAGACGCAGTTCAGCATTCATATATGCAACGCTCTTCTAATTTATGATAGTCGACACGGCAATAATATGATAGTAGGCGTCACGACTGTCATTTTACCCATGTTTAACATTCAGCTAGGCTAGCTAGTCAGAACGGATACGCACTTTCATTTGTAATTACGATAAAATATGTAACCGTGATGGGGGCCCATATAATGACTAGATTTGTAAGCTAATTAATTGTCAGCTAACCTCGTTGAACAGGTCAGCAGCTGGTGAACGGTAGCACGTCAGGGGTTTGGATCATTATTTAAGAGCGCTTGTTTTTAAATGATGTGTCAGACAGTGCCTTTGTGCGGTTGGAAAAACGGCGATTCCTTTATCTCGCGATATTTCGAGTGCCGCTGGAAGGCGTCGCACAAGCGTGACGGGGGTCACTGAGCGCGTCGCCCGAGTTTTCCGCAGAACGCCGGTGGCCTCGCGTCCGTGCGGGGGAAGCGAGGAAGCAGCGGTGGGCTGTGTGGCACTTCACGTTCCGTTTGTGCTGCCGGAGCCGTTTCCTAGCACACCACCTCAAACAATGTTAAGAAATTGAAAAGGAGATATCTCCACGTGCCACCCCACCGAGTGCTGCCTGCTGTGCACAGACATTCCGCTTTTTTTTTTTTTTTTTTTTTTTGCAGGTTCAAGTAAAATGGCCGAATGCATATACAGTCTTACCCTCTATTTCGCCACATGCTGTGGCAGAACGGATTTCCCGCCATGTTGTCCCCCCCGAAAAGCCGCTAAACACAACTCTCGCCACCGCCTACGCAGTCCTACCCCGTTATGCGGCTACCTGCAGACGCCACAGCAACGATCTCATGTACCCTAATGTCTTCGGACACGCCCACTTCCACGTGCTGCTGCTCAAGTTCTCCTTCAGCGATCCACAGCGTTAGGTCCGGTTCTAAATCCATCTCGTTTCTTATCATTTTGCAGTAGAACGTCAGACAGACAAAAGCTGTTTTGTCTGAACCCTGAACAGAAGAGAGAGATTTGTGTGTTTCTGTGTACAGCAGTAACCCTTTAACACCGCGAGAAATGGCACAATTTTTTTAGAGCATTTTACTCACACTTAGCTGGTTTGAGGTAGGTGACATATTTTATATATAAATAACTAAATGTACTGCTGCACAAGTTGTCAGTATGGTGTAAGCCAATAAATCACAACAGCCCACCCCTGCCTGCTCCATATTTTTAATACTGTTGGTCCAGGGCATGCTTAAAATGTAGAGCCTTGTGCGAATCTTTTGTCCTGTTAGGTTATGAGGGATACAACTACTATGATGCCCAGAGTGGTGGCGGTGGAGGCTCTTCAACAGACCCATATGTGTATGGGAGTTCCTGGGAAGCCCCCAAGTCTGGTCCAGGCCCCAGCACGGCCATGAGCAGGGAAGAGGGTAGATCAGGTGGAAGTGGAACACAAACAGACAACCCAGACTCTATTATCGCAAAGATCAATCAGCGGCTGGACTTGATGTCCAAGGAATCAGGAGACAAGGACAATCAGGAGAGGTGAGAATCCTGCACGTGTAGAAGTGAATGATCATTTGGTCATAGTTTCATGTTATGAAAACTATACTACTAACTCCATCTATCTATCTATATATATTATATATAAATGTATATATATTATATCACAATACCTGTTAAGTTGCAACACCATGACACTAAAATGTTTAAATTATTTGGATACTGTGTTACTTTATCTGGCTATAGAAACAAGGCAGCGTAGCAGTCATTTTAAATCAGCCAGTTAAATCAATGATTCTCTGTTCACTTCGTCCTCATGTTGACTTCAGCTGGCATTTTTTGCTTATCTCTGTTTTCTGGATGTCTGATATCACTTAATCCTACATGGGGAAACTGTTGATACATCTTTTCTGCCTCAGGATGAGGGTTTCTCATCCCTTTTAGCTCTGAGGTTTTGACAATGTTTGCAGCTTTTGTTGTTCACTTTTGGCAACATTATGTGTTGTGAGAATTAAGCACTCCATTACTTCCCAATTCTGCAGCTATGATCAGTCATATTTTTTTCTCTTCTATTTCCCTTTGTGCACCACTGCCTCCCACCCCCCACAACCCATATTTGGTCTCTCAGCTCCTTTAGGTTTGAGTCCTTCCAGTCTTATGTGCTGCCAACTGACAAAGAACAGCAGTTCAGCTCCTCCTTCCAGTATGGAGAAGAGGGGAGCGGGGCTAACGAAGGGACAGCATGCACAGGTGCAGCGTCTGGGGGGACGCTATCCTCCGAGGGCAGTTCCCCTCACAGCCGTGGCCGCACTAGTGGCGGAGCAGGGTGGAGGGAACCTGGCGGCTCAGGGGGCAACCGTGGGAGGGGTGGGGGCACCAGGGATTTCAGAGGGGGAGCAAGGGGTGGATACCAAAAAAACCGGGCCCAGAAATGGCGTGGAGGTGGAGGATTTAACCACAGGGAGGGTCTGCCTCCTCCCCACCACCAGCACCCTCACCAGCATTCCCACTTCTCCCAGCCCCCAGCCCCATATGGTCGTTTTGGAATGCCTCCAAATCCTCACATGCACTCAGCATCCTCATCGGAGCGAGTGTCTGGACGGTGGAACGAACTGAACTACGTGGGGCCCCGTGGGTCTGGACCAGGTGGAGCCCGGGGGGGCCGTAGCCGGCTGCCATCGCTTTTTCCACCGTCACCACCCCCGTATCCAGATTACCCCGAGTCTCATGGGCCACCCTTTCCCCCTCACTACCCTCACTCCCATGGCATGATGGGTGGATTCTATCCACCTCATGGTCCCTTTGGGGGGCCCAGAGGGGGTGGAGCCTGGCAGTGGAACGGCAAGAACTGGCCACATGGGGACAGAGATGGCAGGGTGAGTGGGTCGAAAATTGCGTAGGTTTTAGAATGGCTGATGCTGCCTGGATTCTGCTTCTGTTTTCACCTTTCCTGTTCTACCTGCAGAGGTCACATGGAGGACCTGCTTCCAGGGGCATGGAAGCGAAGAAGAGGCGCTATTCTCAGACCTTGGATGACACCGACAGACACCGTCCTGGGACAGACTCTGAGGGGGACGACAATGACTCGGACCAGAACCCGTACTCTCAAAGTATGACGTCTGTATGCTACACGTTGCAGGTTTTTTCTCACATGGATCAGTCGAACTGTCATAAACATTTTCTTTTGGGCTTACTTGTAGTTACGAACTAAACTTACCAGTTGTGCCGTATGAATAAAGGCAGCCAACAGGAAAGAAGGGAAGCGAGATCCCGTGCTTTGAGTGACGCTTTCATACCCTTGTGTTAAACTGAACAATGTGCAAAATGTTTATAAAACTGTGCTAATTCAATATTTTTCTCCTATAGATGACGAGGACGAGACTCAAGTAAGTGTTGAATGTCTTTTTATAACTCAGAATAATATGTAGAATGAAGTTTTGCATGACTTATAAAATGTATATAAAACCCTCCTGAGTATTACTCACTTATTTATGGGAATCCCAAATGTCTGCTTGGTTCCCCAGTCATTGCTTTGAGTTGAAACTGGTCGCCTTGATTCTAACTGAGTAAATGTGTTAACTGATGTTGCTTGAACCAGTTTGATTTTTAGTTTTGCAAAATATTACAGCCAGTAGAAGAGAGTGCTGGAGAAGAATCAAAGAATAAGACAGGTGACATTGTATTTTTACAGTTGTTTAATACTTTTTGACATTTACTGAAATTTTTTTTAAACATTAAATATTAATACATATTCATCTTTAAGTCTTTAGGTTAAACCTTTTATGTCAATAGGAAATAATAAGGAACAAGATGGACTGACAAAAAAGAAGGAGCGTAAAAAAGAGAGACAACAGAAGGACCACAGGTATAGAGAGTGGGAAAGATTAATTTGTCTGCGTCACTGTTTGAAATTCATCTTGGCATTTGTATGTCTTCCATGTTGAAATTGTGAAATTCACATAGAATCAACGTGAACCATGTTTGCTGCTTTCTGCTTTTCCTACATTTTGGGGATAGACTGCGCTTTGTTTGCTCGGTGTGCAAGTTCAGAACTGTGGAGGAGAAGGAAATCAAGAGCCACCTGGAAGGCCCCTTTCACAAAGAAATCTTCAGCTTTGTTGCAACCAAGATTCCAGAGATCCAAGTGAAGTTTCTCCAGGTATTGTGTTGAGTGGTTGTAATTTTGGTATTTTAAGGAGTCAACCTTTTACTTTCTGCACTATTTAAAATGGATATCTGCTGGCCTCTTATGTGTGTTAAGAATGAAGATAACATTTCAGATAAATTTTACCAAAAGTTACAAAACTATAATTTATTTTCTGCTTTAGAGTAAAAGCAGCCTGTGTTTGAGACCAGCTTTTAGTTGACAGTAAAATGCCCTGAAACAGAATAGGAGCGTAGGACCACCTTAATTCTGCAGCTTTTGCAGATTGTCTTTATGTGATGAATACGATTTTGCCAACAGAATTTTTTTTTGATTTAGGTTAGATTTTAATGTAGCTTGAAGGTAGAAATGTTTCAACAAAGTCTTAGGAAGTATTGTAAGTTAAGCAATGGTCCTCTTGTGAGTCATTCAGTTGGGATTGAGTAAGAATTTGTGGATTTTTCTCAGCAATATTAATTTGAATGTTGTTTCAAGTCAATGAAAAGATGACACAAGTCATATTATTTTTTATTATAGCTATATCTGAAGTTTTTTTTTTCTTTTTTACACAGAACCTAACTTGCAAATGGATCAAAGAAAGTCTGTTTTAGGAAGCTTTTTAGTGATTAGGACTTGCTAGTAAAGATGACTTGGGATTTATGAATAAATAAAGAGACTTCAAATCCATTTTGTTTGTAAGGAGAACAGCTAGTGCACTGTGGTTGATCTCATCCATCTTCCCTCTAAAGGATCTTGCAGTGCAGCGCTACAAGAAGATCCTGAAGAGGAGGCAAGACATGGTAGACAAGGAAGAGGTTTTTGAAAAATCTGATCCTTTCATAGGTAAAACTTTGACAGCGGCTGTATTCATCTCCCTTCTTTTCTCACAGTCTTTTGACACACTTAGTGTTTTGTGTTCTTGTGCTCAGACTTCCCTCATGCAACAAACCCCCTTTGTATACATTTTTGTACCTACATGGAAATATAATGTGTACTCTCAACATTAACAAGTTGTGTTGATGTGAAGGAGCTCAGTGTGGCCAACCGCTACCCTCACATATGGTGTGGTTTCTCTTACATGTCTCAGTTGTTTCATAGCAGACTATATGCTTGCAAGCAGTTTAAATGTTAAATTTAGACTGTTTCATGTTTCTTTACAATGAGCCTGAGCCTTTATCTGTTGTGCTTCCTCTGCTCGCAGTGGTTAAGGAATCGCACGCCTGACTCTGTTGTATTGACCCTATTACCCTACTGTATCCTGCAAAAGAGTTTTACACTGAATAATTATGGGGGAAATCCTACAAAGTTGTGTTGTATGAACTGGGTCAAAATAGGGTAAAATTAAACACTGATGTTGGTTAGTCCCGGTATAGGAAGCATCTGCTCAGCACCTGAACGTGTTTAACACCAGAAGTACCGTCTCTGCCGCCTTGTTTGTTGTCGTTGACTCTGTGGCATTTCCACAGGTGCCGGGCGGGACGAGTTCTGCAAGCGCATTGAGGCAGCTCACTGCATGGCCTGTGACATGATCATCCCTGCACAGCACAGCCTGCTGCAGAGGCATGTCAACTCTGAGGAGCACCAGAGAAACAAAGAGGTGGCGCTTTTACGGCGGCGGTGTGCGTGTGTCTCTGTCGGGGGATCGTACGCTTTTCATCAGAACTGCACTGGTGCTGCTTGCTGTTACATTACAGCTGCAACATTAAATGACATGTACTTGTTTAATGGACATATAGTTAATTTATACAGTCGGTTGACTAAATGATAGAATTTGAGTTTATTATAACGCAACAGCAGCCATATTATGAATTGAGCCGTTACTTTTCCAGGCATGTGCTGCCTACCTGTATTATTTTCTACAATTTCTCTCTTTTGCTCTTGGAACAACAGGTCATAACAGAGCAATTTAAGATGACCAGCGTGCCAATAGCTAAGAGCATTCTCAAGGGCAGCAACATTCGAAAGATGCTGGACAAGTATATAAGGGTAAAATATTTTCAGTGTGCGATTAACCTCATTCGTGGCGGGGAACATGCAAGCATTTGTGTTTTACAAGTCAGTGTGCAGTTGAAGGGTTTTGAATGTCTGTCATTGGACTTGCGTAGCTGCACAATTTTGGAAGAGTATTATGTGGCCAGAAATTGTTCTCCTGCATTATCATAATGCAGTTTGTTCAGCTATTCAGCTTTTTTATTTGCAGCAATGGATTTATTCTGTTCCCTGTATTGAGTTACTAAAAGACAGCACTTTATTGGCTGTTGGCCATTTTTGCTTGATTGTATTTTTCTGCTTTTTCACACATTTTTGTTGGTTTTATTAAGTGTGATTTAATATAGTATGTTGAATTGACAGAAGTGTCTTATTGGTAGTAATGTTTTTAATCATGTTGTATTGTTGTCAAAAAGTAAAAGTGGAATTGCTAAAAATTGATCACAGACATACGGTGATCTTGTGATCTTTTTACCATCAGGGAGAGGACCCTTTCACAGTGGAGGACAGCGACTCTAAGGCAGAACAGGATGCAGCTGCAGCAGCCACAGGAGAGACTGAGGCTTCAGAAGGGAAAGGAGAAGGGGAGGGGGGAGGTCAGCCTGGGAGTGGACTTGAACAGACTGCAGTGACCCCTCAGGAAGGGACTGGAAGTGATGACAACACAAAGGAATTGCAGGAGGAGGCGGAGGAGAAGGGGCCTTTTGGGGATCCAGAGGAGCTTTTAGATGAAGACTTGAATGAGGAAGAGGATGAGAACCCAATGGAGTAACTAAAGGGAAATGCCCTGTTTGCCCTACCTGCTCTGATATGTTTCAGAGAAGCACTTCCTTTCCTTACTCAGACTGACAGTTAAGGTTTCAGTTTTCATTAAAAGTGGATATTATTTGGAAGCTAAAAACGCCCTTTACCATTCCCAAGCTGTTTGCCTCTGTCAGATACTTCAGTCAAGGGTGTTGATTCTCTCTGTCTTCTGTGTTCATGTTGACATTCGTTTGATTTTTCTTTCAAAGTGCTGCCTTCCTCTCTTCTGGGATGCAGTACATCTTCGATGCCTTGTTGTGAGTCTCTCTCTGTTTTCTGTAACCTTTCCAGCCACTCTTGTGGGAAATTAACAGTAAATATCAAACTAAACCTATTTTTTAAAATTGCATCTGGAAAATGTGGTAGTACTGCTGTTTCTCCCTTTTTATTTGTGTAAAAATGCCTTTGATTTTAACTTCTGACTGATTTGCAGTTGGGGTGAAGATGGAAACTTTCTCCATGGCAGAGATACTCAGTGTCTTTCAAGTTAAGTTAATACCAAAACTGTGTTGGAGTAAGGAGTGTTGCTGATACTGCTTTGTAAATATGAAATGCTGTGATTTAGCTCAGTTTTATAAAGTCTAAACAAAATAGCACATTTAACTGCAAGGCGTCCACTCTGTTCTTAAAACCCCTGTTAAGTTGTTAATGTTGGTTAGAAAATATGCTTCTTTTTAATGTATACATTTGCTGAGGAACCAAACATAAAAACTGTGTGACTGTATTAAAACTCAAACAGTTCCGTGTGGAAGAAAGAACTTAAATCCTAGGTTCCAAGGTAAGGTTTGGAACAGGCTGCTTGAGAACAACTGGGAAAATGTGCTTTCATTCACATGTTTGCAGTCTTGTTCCTGTTACAGGCTTTGCATGTACAGTATGTAAACACTTCTGGGAAGAATCAATGGACATAGAAGATGAACTGTTTGCTGTTTGAGGTTCAAAGAACTGCCAGTAGACATATTACACTTTGTGTGCAAACGGCTCATTGTAAAATCAAAAACCTTTTTGATTTTGTATTTCTGACCACCACTGGACCACTTATCCATGCCCCCTGAGAAATGCGCCCCTGTTTATAATTTTATTTTTCCAAGCTTTTTGGACCGTCCCACCAGTTTAAACTGTTGGAAGTGACGTGACATGAGCAGGATTGGCAGTTTTTTGGGGAACATTTTTCTAAGTTTGGGATGTGTATATAGCTAAAGGTGTAAGAACACAGTTCAATAAAGGACTTGTTTTGGTTTTCTAGGTTTTTCTTTCCCCCCAGATCAACGACAGTATCAGGACGGAGGGTTTTGTATCGCATTTGAGACGCACTTGCCGAGTTTGTTGACAGAAATGTAGTTACTTTTTGCAGGACATTTTATTCCACTGGAAATGACTGGAAACATAGGATTCAAATTATCTAATGACACTAAAATTCTACAGTGTATTTTTTCCACTGCTTTCAAGGAAACTGCAGCCATTATTGGTATAATGTTTTGATGGTTTTTTTTTTTTAAATGAGAACAGTTTTTCAAGGAGGGGTATTAGCTCTCAATCCATAAACGCTATCTGGCAAACATCACCACAAAAATACGATGAAGATGATTTGACCTTTTTTTCTGTCCTGAAATCCTGTGCGTGTTCCACACGTGGGGGGGGGGGCAGTGGAAAAAATGTCCGGAAACATTTGCTCAAGAAAATTTTATTGTGCTGCTTTTCTCCTTGTTTTAACAGTTGCTCCTCTGCTCGTCCCGCCTTCAACGTTGCTGCGAAAGAAAAAACGATAAGTTACGTTTTGTCCGAGGTAGCGTTGTTGTGCAGCGATGTTCTTAGGCATTCAGCTAAAGGAAAGTCTGGAGACCCCTCGTCCAGAGTGAAATGAGTTCTGCACAAATACACTGTGGTCACTTACATGGAAGTGTGGCCAGGTCCCTATTTCCCTGTAAAGGGCATTGCCTGGGCACTCGGTGTTGACCATCTGCCGGTGGCCATGTACGATGTAGGCAGGTACCAGGTGGCCCTCGGTCACGGCACAAGCAGGCAACTCGTCCCTCACGAGCTCCAAGGTGCGCTGTGATGGCAGGTTGGTTGTGTAGTCACCAATGATGGCAACGCCGTAGCCCTTTGAGTTGTACCCTGCCGTATGGGCGCCTTGCCAGCTCCAGCCGCGTCCCTCGTAGATGTAGCCGTCAGAGCCTGCAACAAAGCTGAGGTGCATAACAGCGGGGGCTACGTTCAGCTAGCAGACAGCAGCAGCAGAAGCTCTTGAGAGTAGGTTGGCCACATATCACTACTTCTACCAACTGCACCGTCTTCATTACGTGGCCATCGGAATTGAAATGGTGACGCGAGGAGACGCTGCTCGATCGGGGCACCTGTATCCGATGTCATCCCAGCCGTTGCTCTCCTGGTGGTAGCGCTGCATCGACCTCATGTCTGCGGCGCACTGTTGGAAGGACAGGCAGGGCTCGCTGGGCTCATACGTGTGGTGGATGTACATATAAGAAAGGGGGAGTGTCAGCTGGGTTGGTGTCCCCCGATACGGTGCGGCCTCCCACTCGCAGCGAGTGATTATGGTGGGACAGACTAAAAGAGAGGGAACAAGGTAGGAGGGAGTTAATCTATCAAACCTAATTTCTTACTATCGACTTCCCACGCTCTATGAACGTAAATGATTTTTCCAGAACAAAACTAATTTTACGCATCTGATAAACGTGTGCATACGTGTTGTTTAAACGTCAGTGTGGGCTTAAGCCGAACCTGTAGCAGTTCAGCTATGCTGAAGGTAGACTCACCTGCATGTTTTTGGATGAATGTCTCTACACCCTCTTTCACTGCAGCTTCTGTGTCCTCCATTGGGGCATCGCCCCTCAGTCTCCAGTACATACGCAGGGAGTCCAGCACCTGGTCTTGTAGCAACGCAGGGCTCACCAGGGTCTTGAAGTTGTCTCTGCGCAGGGCACTGATGAGACGGGGGGCAGCGCTCAGACCTTCTGGTCCCAGGCTGTAGCGGTAGTACCCTGTCAGTAGACCGCTCAGTTTGAGAGGGTGCTGGGCAGAGACAGAGAGCTCGCTCCCAAGGATGGTGCCATCCATACCCCCGTTTATAAGCGCGTCAGTCACAGGAGAAGATGTCCCAGACAGGGTGAACACCTGAGGTGAGGTCACACTGTCCCAGCAGCCTTTGGTGCCAAGCTGTTGAGCAAGCTCTGGGCCGCGGAGGCGCAGAAAGGCCAGGCCCAGCTCCTTGGTGAGGGTGAGAGCGTGCAGGCCAGAAGACTGGGCACCAGTCATTCCCAGTAGCCCCGCCTCGACGCCAAGCAGCAGGGGCACCAGGGCAATCGTCGTGCCGTCGTCAGTGAGGACCACCCCTTCCTCATGGCCTCTGTCTGTCACCCTGTGCCGAATCACATCCCTCACGTACTGGTAGAACTCAGAATCCATCACCAGACCTGCTCCTCTGTGGTCCTGGCTCAGCCTGCCCAGGTAGTGCTGCGCGAACACATCTTCCTCACCTGCTATCCCACGTAGGCCCTTCAGCACATCCACTGGCTTTTGGTTCGGATTCCGGTCCTCAATGTGCTCCACCGCTTTGATGAAATATTTCATGTGTTTGTGGAAAGCAGCTGCAAGAAGGAAAAAATTTCCACGTCAAACAGCTACACCATATTTAGCCCCAGTAATGGAGATACCAGAGCAGTAGATCTTCCCTGTGGGACACAGCTCTTCCGGTCCACAGACAAGGAAGTTTTTGGTGCGACTAAATTAAAATCAAATAAAATTTCCTCTAAATTCTTGGCTTCTGCTTTAATACTGAAGATAAAGACAAATTGGTTTACCGTTGCACCGAGTGAGGAGCAAGACTGCGGCGAGGGTCACGATCCGTTTCACTGACATTCTGCACGTTCAAACCTATCTTCTCTGAAAGCTGCTTCAACTGCTCCCACTTGGTTAAATGCACTTGCCATTAAGTTACGCAAAAGCAACAGATATAATTCTGGACCTGTTTGTCTTGGGCTGTGTTTGTGGGAGACGCACACCTGTGAAGTGGTGCGTTCAGATCGCACAAGGTCATCGACTCTTTAATCCAGAGTTTCCCAAAAGGGGCTTCAGTACAGGGCTTCTGCCAAGACCACAATTTTGTATTTGTTGCTGGGGGGATTTTACTGTGGAAGAAGTTACCAAAGCTGCATGTGTGTGTGGACAGGACCTGCTCCACTGTGCTGCGTTCCTTTGTCCTCCTTGGCATTAGTAATTGTTGCAGATAGAAAACAAACATTCTTCTCAGCGTCTTTAAGACGACAACAAAGGAACATTTGTACCTTATGGCAAGAATAATTCCAACGCAGGCCAGGGATTTAATACAAGTCAAAGTCAGACTTAATTTAGCTGTAACATGTATTGATTTAACATTTTTTATAATTGTAATTTATATTTTGGTCATTTTCTCGTCAATGGGTTTAGATATGCAATTCGATGAAGTATAAAGCGGACTGAACAGAGCTGTTTTATCATTTAAAGGGGTGCTTGTTTTTCGGGTAAAAAAATATATATTAATCTATATTAAACTAAATATATATAATTAATCTATATAATTGATTAAGTAATTAATTGTTATGTTATATATTACACATTATATATCGATGTGTTCCGTAGCAAGTTAACCGTTAAATGGTCTCGGCTCGCGAGGCGGAGGTGTGGCGCGGCGACCAGTGGCTGCGCGACAACCCGCCGCTGGTGACGTGGCTCGAGTGACAGGAAAACGGGACAAGCTGTTCTTTTTGCTGCTGAATTATNGCGACAACCCGCCGCTGGTGACGTGGCTCGAGTGACAGGAAAACGGGACAAGCTGTTCTTTTTGCTGCTGAATTATGAGACAGGAGGAAACCCGTGCAGAAATGTGGGATATCGATTAAAAAAAAAAAAAAAAAAGAAATATCGATCCAGAGTGACGCAGGGGTTTCTTTAAAGCGCGCGCGTCGTGGAATTTAGCGCGAAGACGACTGAAAACATGGACGTGCGAAGAAGAATCCGTAGGTTTCAAACTGTTCAAGAAGTTATGATCCGCAGCGCGTTAGAAGTGCCTGTTATACCCTAGTTGGCACAGTTGTAAAAATAAAAGTCCCCTCAAAAGGTACTGTATGCAGTGTCGACATTGATCCTGTTAATATTAACATTTTGAAGTATTCCAGAAGGGACCTTCAGTTTATGGAATAACGCCCCGCTTGGTGCCGCACGATACACTCGATTCTACTTTTTCACACCAGCAGACATGGCGAAAGTGAGGAAAGTTAAAGCAAGGAATTAACACCACTTTCTTAGTGCGCGTGCGGCCCAGGTTACCAATAACTACCGCGTGAGTGTGACGCGTTCTTTATTTTATATGAGCGCAACATCAGGCACAAACCACTAGCATGCATAATATAACTGTGATAATGTGTACAGGTCTTACATAATAAATTAAATTAAATTAAATTAAATTAAATTAAATTAAAAATAACGTCTTTATAAGTTGTTCTAGTTCTGCTTTCATTAGGGTAATAATACCAGGTGTAGCACCTTTTTTGTGAATATGGTATTTACCAAAAGTTTTATACAGTACAAGTTAACTAAGGTGCATATATCTTGGATTATTATTTAAATATGAACAAAAAAAATCTGTATCTGTGAAATTCACTTCGTCTATATATTATTTTCCATATCGGCCGAGAACAATTTACTGCACATGCATGAATTACCTGTGTACTTTCTAAATCTGGATAACATTTGTTTTGTCGCATATATAAACGTATAGTTTTAAATAAAACCTCTTTTATTTTATTAGTACGACCTTTGCTAGGTAGACTCCACGTTTCTTTTCAATATATATTTTCACGATTTACACCGCGGGATGTTTTTTTTTTCTTCACACGAACCCAGGCGCGTTCGCGTGCTCGTCTTTAACCACGTGACCGGAACAGGAAGCGGCCGTGTGTGTACCGTGTCAGTGGAATAAATAAAGTCCAGAAAGGAAGGTAAAGCATTTCGTGTGGAGATCAGTCGCTGAATTTCTTAATGCTTAGAATGTTCGTTTGCTTTCTGGAGGGTTTTTTTTTTCAAAAACAAGCGTTTGTTCTCTGTGCGGCCCCCGCTGCTGTTAGCATGTGCAGTTAGCTGTGCGAGCGGCGTCTCTGCCTGCGCCGTCTGGGATGCGTTTATTGTCATAACTGTAGCATTTTACTATCAACATCGTGGTCGTTTAAACGCCTCAACTGGGTCTTTGGATGTGATGCTGCAGTGCGGTTGAGATGTGGAGTGAAAAGGGCGCGTCTTTCCCCTGTCCGTGTCGTAGGTGATGGACACCCGCTTTACGAGGGGAAAGTCCGCCATCCTGGAGCGCTCGCTGACCAGGCCCAAGACGGAGGTCAGCGTGAGCGCCTTCGCCCTGCTCTTCTCCGAGATGGTCCAGTACTGCCAGAGCCGTGTGTACTCGGTGTCCGAGCTGCAGGCGCGGCTGGCCGACCTGGGTCAGGGCGTGGGGGCCAGCTTGCTGGACGTGCTCGTGTTGAGGGAGAAGAACGGCAAGAGGGAGACGAAGGTGCTCAACATACTGCTCTTCATCAAGGTAACACGATGTGATCACCTCACCGTCCCATTTACACGATTCATGCTTTTCTCCAGAGCGACACGCATCTCAGAGGAAAGGAAAAGTCTGCGTACGTGTGTGCAGATACGCACAGAAGGTCCTCAAAATACAGCCATTTTGTTTAATGCCACCATCTCAGCTGGCACATGTAGCTTTTAGTAGCTGCATATAGAATTGATAAAGATACAGAAGTGTTTTTTTCACAGGTAACGTAATATAATTATGGAGAGGATCAGGAGGGAAGCGAGTTCTATCAGGACCTGTCAGTTTGTCCTGTCAGGTTCCTTATGCTCCAAGTAGGATTCAGCTGAGCTGAGATGGTACGGTGTGAGTGATGCTGTGTTGAGCAGCATCAGTGATCCCAGTCCCCGCGCAGGTGTCGGTGTGGAAGGCCCTGTTTGGAAAGGAGGCCGACAAGCTGGAGCAGGCGAACGACGACGACAAGACGTACTACATCATCGAGAAGGAGCCGCTGATCAACGCCTACATTTCGGTACCCAAGGAGAACAGCACGTTAAACTGTGCCGCCTTCACAGCTGGCATCGTGGAGGCCATCCTCACGCACAGCGGCTTCCCTGCCAAGGTGACGGCACATTGGCACAAGGGGACCACACTCATGATCAAGTTCGACGAGGCTGTCATTGCCCGGGAAAAGACCCTGGATGGCAGATAGAGGGACGCTGAAGCTGGGGGAGTGGGGGGGGGGCTGAGCTAGGGGACAGGTTTGGAGTGGTGAAGCGCACAGGGCAGCTCAGACGGGTGGGTGTTGTGTTTTGTTAAACGGAAGTGTGAACGAACACGTGCAGGATGCCCGCACCTCCGTAGAGTGACCGAACCACCCGCATGCGGACACGTCACAAGTGGTGAGCAGCGCACAAGCACCACAAGGACCGTTTTATAAACCACTGTACATCTTGGCAAAACCTGGGGGGGGGGCCGTAAGGGTGCTAAGTTGTAAATATGCTTAAGCGGCATTTTGCGTTGTTTGTTGTCGTGTGTATTGTAAAAGTCTGTTGAAATAAAGCTGAAGAAAAATGAAACATTTTTGTTTAAATGTGTGTTTTTGTGCACTCTTATTTTTCTTGATGTTGTATTTGTGATCAAAAGAATAACACTGAGCGGTTTTTGGACATAACTGCACCCTTGCTTATCGGCAGCTTTACATTTACCTTAAGCTACTGGGTACTTTGTTGACACCTGTTTTTCTGAATTCTTTCAGTTACTTTGCGTGGATTTTTGAGCTCTGCTCATCATTTATGAGCAGGTTCTGGGTGGCTGAACTTTTTTGTCAACAACGTCTCAGGAAATGCCATCATGTCCGTTTTTTCAACGGCCCGAAACCGCATGTATTTTAGGCGCATTCCCACCGATCTGAATGTCTGGTCTTGTGACCAGAAGGCTCTGCGTCGCTCTGCTCAGGTGTTCACAAGCTCAGCAGCTCCCGGTATGATCTGCTCACGTGACCCAGAGGAGGTGCTGAGGGCTGTTGGCAGGGAAGGCGGTGTTCACGCGTGGCTGTCCGATCACCGCAGCGTCCCGCACATCGCATCCAACCCCTCCCGCGCCACGCACACAAATGCCGGCGACTCCATCGCGGCGTACATGAGCATATCCTGCTGAAATTGAATTTTCCTCTCTTCCGATCAAGGCTTCGCACGCATTGCCATGGAAACAGCGGGCTGCAGGCGCAGCGACCCAGGTAGGTCCGCCGCGACCCCTCGCCAACTGCGCATCTCCTGCGACTCCCAGCCAGGTCGTTGTTATTATTGTCTAAACTGCCATTTAAAAAAAAAAAAAAAAAAAAAGTCAGCGAGCTCCTATATTCGAGAACGTGACAGCTGGCCAAATCTGTCCTTCAAACGCGACGTGAGAAATAAAGGCGCGTTTGTGCCGACAGCCCCCCTCCCCCCCGCAGCGATTTCCTCCTCACACTTCTGCGTTGTGTGTTATAGGGATCTCAGTGTTTGTAACCGACGGAGTGGAAAGGGATGTGGAAATGTGCAAAATGGTGGACAGGAGTGCTGCGGGGGGTTAATGTGTCCAAACACCCATGTGCTCTAAAACACACGGTTGAAATACAGTGTTTACATTCTGAGTATTTAGACGTTAAAATGGACGCTGCTGTTTTAAACACACGTTTAATATGTATTATGAATAGGTGCCTTTTCTGCACTTTATCTCCCATCTCTCTGCCCTAATACTTGGGTATTTGTGCTGCCTGTTCTCACCCGGTGTCCATCCATCACTGTCATGACAAGGAAGATCAGGGAGATGGTATCTCCTTTATTGTTACTTAAGATTTCCTTCATAGCAGCTGTTCTCATGCTGAGAGGAACCTGCTCACAGAGCTCAGGAAGCTGCAGCTGCTGTGGGTTTGATCTAATGGAAACACGTCATAAAGATTATATCCTAAAAACAGGCACGGCGTATATAGATAAAACACCTCAGCGGTGACAACTCTGCATGTCTTCTGTGAAGAGGATACTGTGACCATCAGTCCCTTTTCTTATATAAAGGTGAGTTTTCTTTCTAAGAGTGGGCCCTGACCTCCTCTCGTATTGTTTTGTTTATCACAGATACAGCAGGCACGTATGATCAAACCCACGCCAGCAGGTGGTAGGTTTATCACATGGATCACTGTGAAAAATCCTCTTATCTCATGTTATTTTCACTAACCGCTTGTCCTGGTCAGGGTTGCGCTGGTCCAGAACCTATCCCGGACTGACTGGGCACTAGGCAAGATGAAAAAA
The DNA here is from genome assembly GCA_900497675.1 of Arapaima gigas. NCBI lineage: Eukaryota > Metazoa > Chordata > Actinopteri > Osteoglossiformes > Osteoglossidae > Arapaima > Arapaima gigas. Next base: position 735,470 of record UFQX01000041.1, on the reverse strand, counting down.
TCAGTAAAAATGTTATATTCCTAAAAAGATGCGTGTGGTATATTCATTACAGGCTATAATTTTTAGGTAGTTGTCTGCTGTTTGCTGCTGGAGAAAATGTTTCACTCCAGGTTCTAATGTCTTGCTCTAAGGGATGTTTGTTCCTGCGCTGTTTTCCATCACTCAGCACTTGTCCCCACACGCCCTGCAAAGGTGTTTTTTTTTTTTTGATGGTCAACGTGCGTCTGAGTCAGACGCTGTGAGATCACCCTTCCTCTCTCGGTGTGGAACAGTGCTGTTCAAAAATAGAGGATGCAATACTGGGCCACAGAGAGGGGAATGAAAACATGGGTGTTTTTTTTGGTCACTTTAGAGTCCTGGGGGCAAATCTGCTACAAATTGACAGGCAACTCTGACCCGCGTGGATAGCACTGGGGGAATGAGGAGTCCTGGATCTGCTCAGGGCACAGATCACTTCAGCACCTTCTCGTTTGTGTCCTTCAGAGGGGGAGAGGTTGTTGACCACAGTGCCTGGTTACGGATCCAACGGCCTCACCTCCCAAGATGGCCTCCCCTCAAAGCTGTCCGTAGTGCAAAAGGAAGAGGAGGAGGCACTGCGGAGGAAGCTCAAGTACTTCTTCATGAGTCCCTGTGACAAGTATCACGCCAAGGGCCGCAAACCTTACAAGCTGGGCCTACAGCTGCTCAAGATCATCATTGTCACTATCCAGGTACTCAGTGAGCTCTGGTATGACCAGATGAAATGCTCTGACGTAACCTGCTACTCTGCTTTTGCTCCGAGCAGCTAATACCTGGGGTGTTCTGTTCATCTAGTAGCTGGGCTTTTAAGCTTGTAGATTCAGCTTCTAAAGGAAGAACAGAGGTTCTGCCTTTTATAAAATTCTTAACTTCAGTGTCCTGGGAAAGATCAGGGAAGCACTTTCTTCTGTAACTTAAGGTAGTCATAATTTCTCCTGTTATGTGTTACCCCCAAGCTGGTACTGTTTGGACTGAGCAACCAGATGGTCGTCACCTTCAAGGAGGAAAACAGCGCATCCTTCAAGCACCTCTTCCTCAAAGGCTACAAGGAGGGGACTGACAACACGTTGGCTGTCTACACACAGGGTGATGTCTACACGCAGATCTTCTTTGCTGTAGAGCAGGTGGGGCCTGTCCTGCTGTGGACCATTGCCTTGCTGTGTGATGTGTGGCTGTGAATGATGTTGGGTTGCGAGTCGACCAACAAGGCGGCCACTTTGCTTTTGATTAATCCGCACTCCACCGGCCTTTGCCAAAACCCCTCGTTCCCTCATCTTTTTCTCTCCCTCAGTACCTGGTGTTGCAGGAAACAGCGGTGGAGCGGTACGCGTACGTGTACGGGACAGGGGCGAATGGGAGTGCCCTCTCGCTGTGCCAACAGTATTACCGGGAGGGCAGCATTGACCCAGCAAATGACACCTTCGATATTGACCCTCACGTCATTACAGGTGATGGCTCCTGGACGAGAAGATTCATGAGAAGAATGGACATTACTAGATTGCTGTACAGTATCATCTGAGGTCACAGTTAGTAGAAACCAGTTGAAGGGAATGTAAAAGGAGTAAGGAGTAAGCTTCCTAGTACGGTCCTTAAGGTCATCCTCTCGATCCATCCCAATCGGATGAAATTCTCCTCACCATTAGCTTGCGCAATAAATGTGCACCAAACAGTTAGTAATAATCTCCTTCGATTGGTATTATTCTTATGGTAACAGCGATCTTTGCGCAGCGGCAATATCGTAGCCCAGGAGGTGTAACCGAGGCGCGATTATTGCTAGTTGAAAACTTAACAGCGAAGTGGTGTTTCTTCATACAGTACTGTGCAAAAGTGTTAGGCATGCAACTTCAGTGTCTGTTGAGAAGTGCAGGTAGATTCTTATCTACCGTCAGGGAGGTTTCTGATTGGTCCAAAATTCATTCTGCAGCCTGAGAATGACCTCAAACACCCAATCTCAGTCGTACACAACTATCTTAAGCAAAAAGAAGGAATCCTGCAACAGATGGTCTGGTCCCCACAGAGCCCTGATCTCAACATGATCAGGTCAGTCTGGGAGGACATGCAGAGACAGTCAAAGTGGGCAGAAGAACTGTGGCCAGTTCCTCAAAATGTTTGGAAGAACCTACCAACCTCTACCTTAAACTGCATGCGAGTTTGCATAAGAGAACTGATGCTGTTTTAAAGGCAAAGGGTGGTCCCACCAAATATTGATCTGACTGAGGTTTTTTTTGTCTACTGCACTTTTTATTCAATTTATTGAATAATAAGTATTCATGGCATTATTTTTGGAACCATCCTCGCTTTATAGCATTTTTCCCACAGGTGCCTAAGACTTTTGCACAGCACTGTACTTAAATGTTGCATTTGGTTGGTTAATCAGATTTCACATTCCAAAGCCATGTTGTCATTCATATTTCTCTGTTTTTTTTTGTGCACTTTTCCCCTCAGACTGTATTGGCGTCGATCCGCTGGATGTCCCTACTTCGGAAGAACCAGGAGTTACGAGAGCGACAGCAGCTACCAGCTACAGGAATTTCACGCTCCAGTTCCAAAAGTGAGCGATGTACATGTGAACGAAGGATGTGAACACGGTACCTCAGCGTTACAGTTTCTTGTTTGCTGGGGCAGCAGATGCCATAATGATTAGATCCATGGCCCTACGCTTCCAAGAGCCAGGTTCGAATCCTGGCTCCCACAATAGTGCTGTCCCCAGAAAAAAGTATCCAGCTGTACAAAAGGACAAACCATTGTAATTAGCTTAATATTGTAAGTAGCTTTGGAGAACAGTATAAGCTAAATAAATGAAAGTAAATGTTTACGGTTCACTGCAGCCACAAATCTGGGTTCCAGGTTGATCAACGTGACCATCCAGTTCCAGCTTAAGGCCATTAACATTCAGACCATCATCAACAATGAGATCCCAGACTGCTACACCTTCACCATCACGGTAAGAATGAGGAAGCCTGCAGCACAAGGGCCCCTCAACTCTGTTTGTGCAGCAGTGATGGAGAAACACAGTTTTGAAAATTAGCAAACATCCAGGGTATCCACATCTGCATTTATGGCTAGTCTTGGCTCTTTTTGTGTGTGTGTGTGTGTGTGTGTGTGTGTGTGTGTGTGTGTGTGCGCGCGCGCACCTGCATACACGGCCTGCTTGTGTGATTAGTTACAGTTTCTGTATACAGAGCTGTGCAAAAGTCTTAGGCACCTGTGGGAAAAATGCTATAAAGCAAGGATGGTTCTAAAAAGTGCAGTAGACAAAAAAACCTCAATCAGATCAATATTTGGTGGGACCACCCTTTGCCTTTAAAACAGCATCAGTTCTCTTATGCAAACTCGCATGCAGTTTAAGGTGGAGGTTGGTAGGTTCTTCCAATCATTTTGAGGAACTGGCCACAGTTCTTCTGCAGACTTTGACTGTCTCTGCATGTCCTCCCAGACTGACTTGATCGTGTTGAGATCAGGGCTCTGTGGGGACCAGACCATCCGTTGCAGGATTCCTTCTTTTTGCTTAAGATAGTTCTGTACGACTGAGATTGGGTGTTTGAGGTCATTCTCAGNAAACAGCATCAGTTCTCTTATGCAAACTTGCATGCAGTTTAAGGTAGAGGTTGGTAGGTTCTTCCAATCATTTTGAGGAACTGGCCACAGTTCTTCTGCAGACTTTGACTGTCTCTGCATGTCCTCCCAGACTGACTTGATCGTGTTGAGATCAGGGCTCTGTGGGGACCAGACCATCCGTTGCAGGATTCCTTCTTTTTGCTTAAGATAGTTCTGTACGACTGAGATTGGGTGTTTGAGGTCATTCTCAGGCTGCAGAATGAATTTGGGACCAACCAGAAACCTCCCTGATGGTAGATAAGAATCTACCTGTACTTCTCAACAGACACTGAAGTTGCATGCCTAACACTTTTGCGCAGTACTGTACATGTGCCCTGTTCCATGTTTCACCACAGATTGTTCTAGACAACAAGGCTCACAGCGGCAGGGTGAAGGTGAGCCTTATCAATCAGGCCTCGATCAAGGAGTGCACGGACCCCAGTGTGTCTGGCCACGGTGAGGGAGGGGAGGACCGCGGGCCTCAGGGAGGTTGTTTGGGGCCATGAGGGCACAGCGAGGGCAGTAAAAACACCATAAGATGACTTTTTAAGTAACCTAGTACTCCTTGCAACCAAAAGAACCGTCCATTGATCTGGGTTTGAAACCCACCTCCTGCTGTATTAAACCCGATCAAGGTATTTTTAACCCTGAATTGTGCTGGTAAAAATGACCTTGCTGTATTAATTGGACAGTAACTGCAAGTAGTTTTGTTTAGTAACCTAACTTTGTAAGTCGCTTTGGAGAAAAGCATCGAATGAGGTGATATGGTAATAATACCTGTGGAGGCTAAGAGGGATGAAATGAGCATTATTGACTTGTCCCCCCCCCCCCCAACGATGTTCTCCCCCTTGTAGCGGAGAATTACACACGGCTGGCGCTGGACGTGCTGGTGGCCGTGGTTTGCCTGCTGTCTCTTGTGCTGTGTGGCCGCTCCATCCTCAGAGGAGTCCTGCTGCAGCACGTGAGAGAGGGTGGCGCAGGAGGTCATGTTATTCTGTGCTACGCGTGTTTAACACTTGACAATAAGAGCCTCACTAATTCCGGAATGGCAGAAAACCCCTGTGGGTCCGTCGTTTGTGAGTCACTTTCTTGTTCTTAGTTCCCCTCTCACCTACACTTCTGTTTTCACACAGGAATATGTCCAGTTTTTCTGGAACAGGTTGGGGAGGCGAGTGAGTTGGGAGGACAGGTCTGAGTTCATCAACGGCTGGTACATCCTGCTCATCGTGAGCGACGTCCTCACCGTCATCGGCAGCTTCATCAAGATGGGCATTGAGTCAAAGGTGGTGGCAACCAGCTGAAAGATGTTATGGAAATGCGATCTTCTCCTCTATTAATCTGTTGCCACATTCCATGACCACGATTTGCCCCTCATGCAGAACCTGTCCTCCTATGATGTGTGTGGCATCATGCTGGGCACCTCGACTCTTCTGGTGTGGGTGGGGGTCATCCGCTACCTCAGCTTCTTCCAGAAGTACAATGTGAGTCGTGTACTCGGTTGTGCCAGCAGATGAGGTAGTTGTTACAGAACTCTGCTCCTCCGTGAAAAAGGCCAAACATTCAGATTGTCGGTGGCAAACGTCTGCTTCTTTTGTCAGTTTTGCGCCTGAACTTCTCTTGTCAAATACCCTGGAGTGGAACGGAGCTTAGTTGGTTTTTGGGAAGCGCTCAGAATGAGGGCATCGCTGGGGAATCTATATGAGCATCACCTGTCACCTCAATTCCCTCCCCCAGATCTTGATTATTACCATGCGAGCTGCGTTCCCCAGCGTGATCCGCTTCTGCTGCTGCGTGGCCGTCATCTACCTGGGCTACTGCTTCTGCGGCTGGATCGTGTTGGGACCCTACCATGTGAAGGTGTGCAGAAAACACATTCGAGGCCATGGCGGCTGCTTGTATGAGACCCTGTGTGAAGAAAACAACAGCGGTCAAATGCTGTACTTAATGATGTGGCCAATAACTTTTAAATAGCATCATAAATTACATGTGTGCAAGACCTGACATAAGAAGATACGGCACACAAAAGTAAATGCCACCCTCTAGGTTCTTGCCAGGAGGCAAGTTTCAGTGCGTTTTAGCCTTACGTGATGTGAGAGATTGTATGAGAACTCAGAGAGACCCCCCTTCCTCCCCGGTTTCTCCCCAGTTCCGCTCTCTGTCCATGGTGTCTGAGTGCCTGTTCTCCCTAATCAATGGAGACGACATGTTTGTGACCTTCGCCGAGATGCAGGACAGCAGCACGCTGGTGTGGGTCTTCAGCCAGATCTACCTGTACACCTTCATCTCCCTCTTTATCTACATGGTGCTGTCACTCTTCATCGCTCTCATCACCGGAGCCTACGAGACCATCATGGTATGCTGAAGGAGTCGAGGCAAAGGGGTAGAAACACGTTCAGACTCCAGACCGTTAGGTTCCAGCTTTTACTACATCAAATTAAGTTCTGTTCTCATCATGGAAGTTTTGATTTTCCCCAAATACTCCTTTCTCTATTAAAAAGAGGCTACCTTTCTTACAATATTTCTATACCTACCGTTATTTACCTCTCCTGAAGGTTTTACTACAGCAGTTCAGACTAGAAGCCTTACTCAAGGGTACTACAGCAGGAGGTGGGATTTAAACCTCCAAATCCAAAAACAGCAGCCCAAACCATTCCAACTATGCCACTGCTGCCTGAGTTGGTCAACATTAGCTGATCTCTATCTCTCTTTCTCCCTCAAGCAACAAACCCAGGAGCCCGTGCACATGACAGACCTACAAGCCTTCATCGCCAAGTGCACAGACACACCCAGCTCCGGCAGGTTCCGTAGCTCAGAGCCTTCCTGCTCCCTGTTCTGCTGCTGCGACTAGTAAGGCCAAGGTCCCGCTTGCGAGGGTGGTTTAGGCCCCTTTGTCACTCTGTGCCTTACGCTGTTGACATCACACTCTGTTTCAGAGCCACTAAGTACGAGGGAGGCTTGCTGGCAACTGGAGTGGTGGACCCACATCTGCACGACTGCATCCTACATCCTACAGCACCATAACCTCGGTTCTTCGCCGGACCTTCATCCCTTACCTGAGACAGGAGGACCGCCGATTATTTAGTCACCCTTGGGGAGGGCGACATGCAGTAACTGCAGTTGTTTCATACAGTTTGCAACCTGTGTAGATTGGACGGCTTCTCCATGTTTTTAAGTTGAACACTTAAAAAAAAAAAAAAAAAAAAAACCACTGTTCCTTAAGAAATTGTTTGATTAAATTAGATAGTATCTATCTAATAGTTCATGAACAGCCGACAGTAGAAACAAATTTTCTTTAGCTTTTAAAATTTTAAATTTATTGTGCCATATTTTCGGTGAATTGTGGGCGGGGCTTGTTTATGTAAGTGCAAAGCTGAAGAACCAGCAGAGAGAGCAGTCCTCTGTAATCCTGCACAGTTCAAGCAGTCTTACAAACGCTGTATCTGACCTGTTTTTATCACCTGGCTCCACTCAGACCTTAACCGCACAGCACCGCATTTCTTCGTGGTGTTTTTTGCGATAACATCCCGGTTTAGCCGTTATGATCTCCACTCCAGATCCAGATGATCAGCAGTCAAGGAGGCCTTGATGGAAGTCTTGCCGGCCCACATGATGCACTTTACTTGGTTTACGTTACTTGTCTGCTTTTCACTAGAGTGGTGAGCTTTACAAAAAGTTTGATTTGGTGGGTTTAAGTATCATATTTGGACATTTTTACTATTATGAATGCCGACCAGCGAACGCTGTCACACGAAGGCTAAACTTTCCTATGGCTTTTTAATGATATAACAATAAAAGGAACTGATTGCAAGAAACCTGAATTTGACTCCGAATGCACTTCTTTCTTTTTTGATCACTGTCCCCTTGAATGCAGTGAAACCTGATTCAGTTTTACATTCTCATGTCTCACTATTTCTTGTTGGCTCGCAGGGCGTTTCTGCAGCAGAAGGTGCAGTGGCAAGGAGCTGCTCAGGCTTTTACTTTTGGTCGGTCGTGCCTTTTGTCCAGCAGTCACTTCGCTCACGGTTCGCTGTAAAAGAGACCTGGGTTTAGCATTTGGCCGCGGTTCGGTTGAGAGATGCTGCACGTTGAAGATGGATCCCGCCTCAATATTAGAAACAGCCACCACTGGCCCGCATCTCTCGTTCTGTTCTGGCTTGGTTTTCTGAGGTGATGCCACTGCTTATTCCCTCTCCGGTGTGCCTAGATGTTTGTTCCCCCAGAGTGCAAAGCGGAGGACCGTTGTTTTGCTGACCTCAGCACAACTCCAGCTATGCTTCATCACTTACAATAGGCAGCCGTTTCTTGAATGTAATATTTATATGCTTTGAGGGCACGGAACGCGCTTTTATAAGCGCCTAGGAGGCACTTTGTGCGATATTTTATATCAAGGTCATTTTAATTATTCTGCGTTTGGCCAGAAAATGTGCTTAGTTGGAGAAAATGCGTCTTTGTGTGGACAGCGGCTTTATTCCACTGCAGTGACTCCAAGTGTCCACTAGGGGAGGCAACCAAAAAACTTGATGAATGAAGAAAGAGTGAGACCGTCTCAGAAAGGCTGCAGGTGCCCGATATTAGAAATTCCTATACAGATATATCCAGATGAATAAATATAGTGTTTCTGAGCATATTGCACGGAACCTTCAGAGCTTAATGTCAAGGGACTGATCTTCACATCAGTAAGTGGGATTAAACCCCCCAAAATCGGTGATACAATCGGAGACAGGAGTTTCAACGCTTCCTCAGATCAGGCACGACACACACACACACACACGCCAAAAGGCATACACACTAGTGCAAGTAGGGAGGATGAGCAATTGATTTTGGTTATTGTGAAAACTATAGGAAAATCTATAATTCACTGCGGGATGCCGTCAAGGACAAAGGGAGTCTTATAGCAAACTCGCCAGGTAAATGTCTTACACTTTGGGATCTCTCAGTGGGGGTGTCTGGAAGACTTAACTAGAGTGTGTTTGCGTCTTAGTTTGTCACGTAGCAGCTGCCCACACCAGTAGTAACCATGTGCAGCAACAGCATGTGGAAGCCGAACTGTTAACGTGTTATTGTGAATATTAGACGGAAGAAATGCATCGCCGGGAAAGGCTCGGCGTCTCGGAGCTCGGTCGCGGCGCCACGCTGCTGTCGGCTTCTTGTATTAGACACTCAATTTGCATCAGTAACCAGGGAAACACAAAGAGGGTAATGACTGGAGGACCAAGGGGTGTGTTTCTACCCAGCCCCTTCCTGCCACTGCTGGCAAATTGTTTTGGGCCCAAATTTCCTCTTTTTGTCTCGCCTGTTCCCCGTGCCAAGAAGTGCACTGCCTTTACTCACACTCTCTTTTTCGCGCCCCCTTCTTTGTGTGCGTTTGCACTGGAGCTGCGTTCTTTGTCTGCGCACGCACCTGACTGTGTTCCAGGCCGTCTGTGTGTGTACCTGGTTTTTGCATGTGTGACAGACCTTTGACCTCATCTCAGATCACGGTGAGATAACACTTGAGAAGATTTTAAAACGGAGGGTTACGTAAGAGGACAACAACGCCCCCGGTTATTATACCGTCATAGGAGAGGAACACCACACCCATGTTTTGCTGCTGAACACGGCCTGCAAGCCGCAGGAAAACACACATTATTTGTTTATATTGTCACAGATCCTGTGTTTGTCATGACAGGCATTTTGCAGAGGATCATGCTGGTGACTATCTGACCCCAGTGCATCGTGCTAAAAGCGTATGAATTTGGCCATATGGGGACGGCCGCTCTAATGCACGCAAAACATTCAGTTTGTGTGCGGAGGGGGGTTATGTTGGCTTAAGGATGAATAAGACGGTTAACTTGCCTTTTAAAGAGATTTTTGTGATGTTTGGGGAAAAAAAGAGATGCAGTATTTTGCAGTTATGACTTCTGAAAAAATATAGAAAAGTGAGCTTTGCGAAACCATGCTGCCTTTGACAGCCACCCCGAATAGCATCCTGGGGCCGGTGGGGGAGAGGGGGGGGGTACTGGCAGTGGCACCCAGACAGAGAAGCAGTCTGCCCACCCGGGCATGGAGCCCAAGGTGACGGACAACTGAAGCACAAAAATCCTTCCCAACACCCAAACAAGAAAGCGGTGCCAGTTGAGCGTAGGGCTGGTCGTCGCCCAGTTGCGGCCCCTGCTTTCCCTCTCACTCCTCCTCTCTGTGCCCTTCTCTTCTTTCTGCCTGCGTTCTCCTGTCCTCCCCCTGGCCCCTCCTTCGCGCTCTGTCCCCGGCCCTCCTGACAGAGACTTATCGACTTAAACCGGAGACTTACAGTAAATACAGCAGTGCAGTGTGCTGCTGTCCCTTTCACAGCCTCCTCGCCTCCCTCCCTTCCTATCACTCTTTCCCTTCCACTGGCCTTTTCTTCTCTTTCTTTCTCTCCTTTCTGTCTAGACTGAGGGAGGACCAACCAGTCTGTGCCAAGAACATCAGTGGCACTTGTACATAAGTAGGCAGCAAATGTCATATTTACTCCAAATCACTGCGAAGAGAGTAAGTGATCCCTCTGAAGTCAGGCAGACCGTATATATATACATGAAATGTGAATTTAATGCTGAAATATCAAAGGGAGGAGAAATTTGTCTGAGCGCGTCTCTCTCCCTCTCACCCCGGTCCATGTGGTACGTCTCCGCGCCAAGCCATTGTAGTGAGGCGGGCGCGCGGCTAAGAAAGTCCGCGGGAGGTTCGCGCGCGCGGCCGGGGAGGGGGGAGGGGGCGGGGCAAAGGGAGGAGCAAAAGGGGCGTCCGCAGAGCCGGAGAATGGAGAGGGGCGTGGTCGTTCGCGAGATGACATCATTATTATTTGCATGAATCAATGTCCGCGCTGTGATTGGTGGCGGCGCGAAGAAATTGACGTTCCGCTGGCCATTGTGCGCTCACGGTATCACCCCCCCCCCTTCCCAGCCTCGGCGGCGGTGGTGGGTTCCGCTTCTCCGTGTCCGTGGCTCTGCGCTCGGCCGTCGCTATTGTCGGCATTGTCTGCCGCTCGGCGCTCCGGAGGAACCTCGAGTGACCGGAGAGCAGCTGCCAGCTGTCGGGAGGAGCAGCTCGCGCTTGTGCTCGCGCTCGCGTCCCGCTCCGGTGCCGCCACAGCCGCGAGAGCGGAGTGTGAGAAGCAGGAGGGCGTCGGTGTGATACAGCGGTGTGAGACCCCCGAAGGCAAGTGGCTGCCGCTCTGCCTCATCTTCGTCACCTTCCTCACCGCGAATTTCTCTCTCCCTTTTAACGGGCTCCGAATGAGGGCTGAGTTTGTACTTTGTGGTGGGGGGGGGGGGATTTTCCGCTGGAGAAAACTGCTCCAACTAAGCAACTGGGTGAAGGAGAGGAGNCTCCGAATGAGGGCTGAGTTTGTACTTTTGGGTGGGGGGGGGGGGATTTTCCGCTGGAGAAAACTGCTCCAACTAAGCAACTGGGTGAAGGAGAGGAGTAACAGACTCCCTGCTGGACAGTAAGTGTGTAATTTTTGTAAAGAAGTGTGGAGTGATGTGTAGATGTCGTTGTCCGCGAGGGAACAGAGGCGCCATGCAAATAGGAGCGATATTGAGATGCAAAGCAGCCCGGAGTGGGGTGGAGTGGGGTGGGGGGGGGGGGACGTGTGCTGCTTCCTAATGTTTCACGAGCGAGACCGGCGTGGAGCGAGTCCGCCCGGTCCAGACCCACCTCGGTTCTCGTGGACACGGCCTGCGGTATGAGAGAGTGTCCGCCGCCAGCGAGGAGAGGGGCCTGGGGGGGGGGGGTGCGGGTGCGGGGATGGGGGTGTTGGCCGGTGGCCGCTAGGCGCGCGCGGCTGGGCGGTGGCTCGCGCTGATCACCCGGCAGATCTGCCAGTTACCGTCACAGGTTGGTCCACATGACGGATGAAAGGAGTTGTTAAAAGGGGTCTGCGTTTATTCGCGGAAAACGATCTTTGGTTCCTTTTTCTGCCGGTTGAACTTTCTCTTTCGCACCGCTTTCATCCCGGTCGCGTTGAGCCCATTGTTCACAGGCTCATTGTGGGGGAGTCCGTGGACCCCCAGCAGCGATCTACTCTAACCTGCCGGCATAACTCATAATCCACACTGAGTTCTTAATGGCAAAATATACTTTTTTTCAATATATATAAAGCCGCCTTGGGGGGGGGGGTTAACAAGTGATGTCGCCTTTATGATGTTTAATAGCGATGCCTTTGTGTGAGGAGCGTGACGGTCTTGGACAATAAACTTTACCATGATTTGCCCATTTTTTCAGCAGGATGTTCCTACTGGTAAGTGTTGATCAAAGGGGCAAGACCAGGAGTGGGGATTTGAACCGACATCCTTCAGATTGAAAGGGACCAGCCCTAAAGTACGTGCTGGTGCTGCTTCTGGTTTTCTGGTGCTGGTTTCAGCAAATAAATAAATAAAGAAACAAATAAAAACCATAAGACTGACGAACCAGAGAGGATTATGGGTATTACCTGTTGGTGCAACAATGGAGCTGGAGGTGAAGATGCCGAGGAGCTGCTCGTGTCCCCCGTCCCTCCATACCGCCCGTGAGCTCCAAATGTCCCTTTTGCTATGCTAACAATAGGCTGCGTAGTGCTTGCAGTGGAAACTGCAGTCAATATCGGAGATGATCGGCAGTCATTGATGACCAGCAGAATTAAAATGCCACCCCCCCCCCCCGGGGCCACCGTGTAGGCTGTGTCTGGTTAACCGCTTAGTGGGACTATGACAGGATGGGAGGGAATGGCTTCATTGTTCTCCTGTTTTAAAGTTCTAATAATGCTCAAAAAGTGCAAAGTCGGGACTTGGACGGTGTCAGTCTCTTCACAATGATTTTCCCATTAATGGAAGAGGGTACTTTTTTTTACCGGAGCAGTTCAGGGTAAGTACCTTTTGCTCATAGGTTCTTCAGTAGGGTCAGCTGTTATCCCTCAAACACCCCCAGTGCTGTGTACTGTGCTAACAGCAGTGTCACAGGTGTCAAGTCCCCTCTCTTTTTCTTCTCATGGTAATTGTGGTTGTTTAGAGGTCCTACTTGGAGGGTTGTACCGTGATTCTTTCAACAAAGGCTTTGTGGGGCTCGCCATTCTGCCCCTGATAATCTGTAGAAAATGTTTTGCTGTTTGGGAGGCTCATATGTAAGTAACCTCAGGTCCTGCTCACCTGTCAAGTGCGACGTGCTGCGGCGCGAGAGCCTCCCTGCCGTTTACCCCATGTCTGGTGTCCACAGCCGCCGTGTTGGCGTGTTTCCCCCGGAGTGGTTCGCTGTCCTCGCCTGGGGTCGTGTCATCACACTCCGTTGAGAGGTGCGTGGATTTGCGCTGCCATTCGTTACACTCGTACCCTGCAAATTGGCTCAGGCGGCACACAGACCAGCACCCTGCTGGGCAGCGATCGCTCTCCATTTACCGTGATGTAAATCACTTTCTTCACCAAAGACTAGCTGAAAACTACACCGATATTAATGTTCTGAGCTCCGATGGAAGCAAAAACGTGTACTTCTTGGCTGCTTTGTTCCTGCATGGCTCCTATTGTTCTTTCTCTGCGACAGTAAGTGGTTCTGCGTTTAAAAAGAAAGTGCTCGGCTGACAAATACGTAAAAGTTTAAATCCCAGGACGGGAACTGCTGCTGCAGCCCCAGTTATTCCCGTTCCACTTATTTCTATCAAAGTGTGAAATTATAAGGTACAGAAGCGAAAGAATGAGCCTGCCAAGTAAATGTGTTTGTAGTCATGCTGTTGGAGAGCAAGTCGGACAGAATTATCTAACCGCTGCTGAACTCTGTGCGAGAAGTGGTCACTGTGGGCTGTCTGAGAGGCCTCTGCTTTCCCTCCTGTTGAACCAGTGAAGGATCAAGTTTCCCCTGGGTCTCGCCTGCGGCACTGCCTTCATTTGGGAGTCATTAATCCACTCCTGAGCCACGGTTACCAGCACGGTGTGTGTGTGTGTGTGCGCGCGTGTGTGTGCACACCCAGATGATGTCAGCCCTGTTCAGCCACACCGGTGTTGCCAGTGGGTGTGTTCTGTGGTGGAACCAGCACACCAGCTGTTCCTGTTGTCCCCTGACTAGCACATTCCCTGCTACTTGCTCCCCTCTGCTGACCCACTGTCATTAAAACCAGTGACCGTGACCCCCACTTGTACAGCAGTTCCCTGAACCCATGGAAGTGTGTGTGTGTGTGTGTGTGTTAGTTTAACAAAAACTGCTTCACAAGTCCCTGGTGCTGTTGCAATGCTCATATTCAAGTCGGCACCCTGAGATGTTGAAGTCGTCTCCTTACCACAAGCTCCATCCTTTCTCCTCCTTGCTTTGCACCCAGGGTGGAGGACAAGCAGATCATGCAGGATTACCATCAGCCTTTGTCCAGGGTTAACGGACTTTGTTGTGCATTAATCCTCTGTTCCTGGAGGGTTGGGGGGGGTAAGTGCCCAGTGGCCACTAGTGGAGAGGGTGGGGGCAGTGGCTTTGAGGACCAGAACTTTCTCAGGGTGGGACCACTACATCATCTAGAATGGCTGCTGTACAGAGACATGGATAGCTGAGCACACGGGGTTTTATTAAAATATGGCAAGATTTTGCCGAATTTTAATATTGTGCTCATCTTTGCAAGGAGAACTTATAAAAAGCTGCATTTTCCTTTTGTCAAACATCACAGGTGCTTGTAGTCGTCCGGCCAAACAGGCGTAGTGCAGTAGTTGTGGGTTCCTGACCGAGCTTTTTCTTAACTTGACTTTATCTAGTTTAATATGCAGACAAACAACTAAGTTTATTCATCATGAAAATTTAATAAAACGGACTTCTTCTGTGACGTACGAGCACAACAGGTCCACGTCATCACAATATATTCTGTTTTGTTCGGAATCAGTTTTGTACGCGGGGACTAGCAGCTTCCTGCCCTTTGCCGGGGGTGTTGAAGAATGTGAGTGCCATTGGGGGGGGGGGGGGGT
>UFQX01000041.1:383856-720884 GCA_900497675.1 Arapaima gigas | reverse complement strand
ATGTGAGTGCCAGGGGGGGGGGGGGGGGGTCTGGGAGTCTTTTCCAGCTGGATCAGAAGTGCAAATATCATGTGCTGCTTGGGGGTGGTCTCACCCTGTTCCCTCACAGCCCCTTGGGCTGGACTGCCTGCTGAAACAATGGGGTCTATCAGTGCTCTCTGGAGCCCAATGCCGCTCTGAATATCAAAATACTCTGCTCCAAATATTGTTACTATTGTGAGCCAAAAAGTTGCACAATGTGATGCTCTGGGTGCTTCGTCAGTAGAACAGAGGAGCTACAGTAAGTAGACTAAATCTGCTCGAAGCAGCTGCGACGCTATAAGCGGGATGTCTGCAACCTGCTGGTGTCCTCAGTTGCACCCTCACACACATGTGCACACGTGCAGGCACACCCACACGGCATGTGGCGGGAGACGTGCTGATGGTGCGGCCCTCCCCGTCTGCAGTGATTGTCCTGAGGGGGGCAGTATACTGAAGCGGGCTAAAGCTGCTGTGAGCTTTTTGTTGGATTTGTGGCAGGGTGCACTCCCTTGGTTTGGAGTAAGACTGTAAAAGGGGTCTTTGAACCCGTGAATGCTGTGCATTGGAACAGATGCCCCCCCTCCCCAGCTGCCTGCTATTTATAGGCTGCCCTGAGGAGCCTAAAGAACAAGGAGGAGTGTGTGAGTAGCCTCAATGTTTTGTGTGGGTGGGGGGTAGTTTCTAGCCATGTGACAAGTTTTATCTGACTTTGTGTCAAATTAAGAAGCATGAGTGTCTCCAGTCTTTGTTTGCAGCTGCACCACTGCTGGTGTCCCGGCACACCACCACCCCCATCCCTAATGTCTTCCGGTTATTGACACTTCTGCCTAAGAGAGTGGGGGGGGGGGGGGGGGNGGGGGGGGGGGGGGGGGGGGGGGGGGGGGGGGGGGGGGGGGGGGGGGGGGGGGGGGTGGGGGGTGGTTTGTCCCGGGGTTGGAGATGCATATAGAGGTTTAACATCTGCCAGGGACTTCCCCAGAACTTCTGATGTCCATACATGGAGCTTCAATTGAAAAGCAGCTCAGAGTAGAGCATCCTTTGTTCTCACGGATGTTGTGCCCCCCCCCCCACAACCACCCAGTCCCCTCATTCATTCTTCATCATCCACCTGACTAGCGACTGGCTCTGGTCCAGATTCCCCGCACTGATTCAGTGTGCACAGCGGCCAAACACAGTGGCATTTCGCATTGAGCAAAACTACTCTTTGAATTAATATTTAAATAGAATTTTGTTGTACAGATAAGCTTTCGTAAGAAAGAAGTTGATTTGATGTCCCTTTGTGAGCAGGAGTCGGATGGCTGTGTGGGTTTCGGGAATCTCTGCCATGCATCCAGAAACTTGCTTTATTCAAATTTTTTTTATTTTTTTTTAAATCATGGTACATCCTTGGACAGGGCAGCAAATTTCATCGCCCGTTTTCAAATTGAGCTAAAATTGAATGTGACTACAGTGTGAGGAGTGTAAGGAAATGCTGTAACTTTTGCTCTTGGGAAGCTGGGAACAAGATCTAGCTTTTTTGTGCCATTTGATGGCCATGCTGCACATACACATTTATCTAATATGAGGACCAACTTTTTTTTTTTTTTTTTTCTCCCCCTAGTACAAATCAGTTGGAAGTCAGTACCCAGGTCAATACAAAGGAACCTGCCTTTCAGCAATAGCTCAAGTGGTTCTATGCCACCAAGCGGTTCTTCAGTCAGAAAGTTTAATTGGTCACCGTGAACCGATTGAAGAGAGTGAGACGTGTTAGTTTTCATAAATGCATTTGTGGCTTGTTGACAATGTAATGCTTTCTCATTCCTGTGAGAGCTGGCAGCTCTCACGGTGTTTATGAATGATTTTTCCAGTTAGTTTTAATGTAATTAACCTCAGAAAAAACCTCCTGTAGTTCTTTTCAGTGCATGCAGCTGTGTTTTGCTGTTTACATGGTTGACATCTCCTTTCAGGGTGATTCTTAACAGTGGCTTTCGTGTTTCTAGGTCAGCGTTAACAACTGCAAGGCTGTAATTGACGCAGAGGGCTGTCTTTTTGGCACTCGGACTCCAAATCTCAGCAGTCCATACCAGAGGGAAAGATGAAACCGGACGGGGTTGCCACAGCAGCCATGGAGGCCATGGAAGGCGTGGAGGCTGAACCAGTTGCTGAGACCGCACCTGTGGAGGTGGAGCCGCAGCAGGTCCAAGCTGAAGAGGTTAAAAAGCCTCAGCCAGAGGTGACGCCCCCTGCCAATAAAACAAAGAGCAGCAAGGCTGGGGAGCCCAAGGCCAAAGCAAAAATCCCAGCCAAAACCACAACAAAGACCCCACAGAAATCTGCCACAACTGCCATCACCAAGACCAGTGAAACATCTGGGTCCTCTTCACGACCCGGCACAGCAAAGAGCCGGCCAGCCAATGGTGCCCAGAAGCAGCCCACGTCAAACGGAGTGACGAAAAAGCCCAGCGCTGCGGCACCTGAGAAAAAGAAACTGACACCCACTCCTGCGCAGAATAAAAGGGCTGTCGGCACCTCTGCCACCTCCCCAGCCAAGCCAGCTGAGAAGAAGCCAGCAGCAGCCGTCAAACCCACGTCCTCTCCTGCCGCAAGCAGTGGCGCAAAGCCTACTGGGACGACGTCGGCAAACAAGAAGGTTCCAGCCGCCCAGAGTAACGGTATGAACGCCAAAGCCAAAGCCACCGGTAATCCGCTGTTCGGCATGTCCCGGGCTTCAGGTTGATCATCACCCAAATGCAGCTGCGCCTTCGTGGTGCTTTATCAAAACGCTGTTGCGCACGATAAAGGCACTTTTGCATCGAGTAGCCTCCCCACAGTCCTACGAGTGGGATTTGTCATTCAGTTTTAACGGCTATTCGGAAATGTCGCTGCTGTTCATAATGCAGCGTGGGACCGTTTGATTTCCTTGAACACATTACTAACAAAATGGGTGGCGCTGCCATTCGGAGGTCTCCATCTCAACATGTACGCAAAAGGTTGAGTGGAAATGGAAACGCTGTAATCTGCCGCATGTAGCCCAGTGCCCGAGTTATATTTTCTGTCTGGCCTTCCTTCCACAACCCCGCTTCTGTCTCACGCCTTGCCACCTCCACCGCCATTCCTGACTCTACCTTTCCCTGTCCTTTGGTCCATCCTCTCTCTCCCCATCCCCTCTCTTTCTTGTGCAGCTCCTCGACCTGCCTCAGCTGCCCTCTCCAAGCCCAACAACATGGCCGCAACCAAGCCTGATAAGCCAGCCGTTTCCAAGACAACCAGGTAAGGCAGCAAATTTTTTAGGCCCTCCCAGTGTTCAGTGTTGGCATCAATTTACTATATGTACTGTAATCGTATGGAAGAGTTAACCCCCCAACCCCCCCATCAAGACCACACTAAATGCTCCTGGCATTGACATCTTGACTTAAACCTATTTAACTTGTTAACTGTTGTTCTTTAAGTGTGGGAACCGCCGGTTCAAATCATGTGTCCGAAGTGATTGTGCTGGTTTTTCGAAAAGACCACCATGAATGAAGAAGATGAACAGTATGTTCGTATAAGGATGTCCTTATGCCCAGATGATGCAAACTCTCCAGGTCTCCCAACATTATTTTATTTATTTATAATCCTGTGTGGAGATGCAGATTTGCTCTGAATGTAACCAAGGCATTCAAGTGTGACAATGCCAGTGGCTGGGGCTCCAATGGAGTCTGGCTGTACTCTGTGCCTGAGTCAATGTGCAACCTGCTTCACGAAAGTGGACTTGTAGGAACCCCTGAGCTGCATTCAGGCCCATCTGTCCAGGACTGCTTTGGATGAGGAAAGTCCTGAGGTGTGGGTCTGTGTGTTTCTCCAGCAGAAGCACCTTAGTTGGCCCTTAGCTGGCACATCAGCTAGATTTTTTTTTCCTGAGGACATCTCACAGTGGTTTTAATCCAGCTTTGTGACTGGTTCTGACAGCATCTCCTCTTCAAAATCATCCTCTGCTCCTTCCTGTTTTCCCATTCCTGTTGCATGGAGCTGGTGGGCAGACTCATCTTTAACCAGGGACAACTCCTCAGCTGGTGCTGGATTGGCCGTCTAGATTTCTGTGGTCACTTTGGAATCACACCTTTTTTATTTATTTTTTTTGTTTTGGCCACTTGTGACTCAGGAATTAACTCCATTGCCTGGGCTACCAGGAACTGTATTTGCACATAAACCGACCCTGTATGCCTCATTTAGTCTTTTGTATAAGACTTGCCCCCCCCCCCCCGTCCCCATGTGGGGACAGTTGCCTTGGCAGCAGCATTCATCCAGTTCGCTACCAGCCTAGCTAATAGCTACCACGTTATGCCACAGGCCTGTGTTGGGGGGAGGGCGAGCGAGTGTGCGTGTGTGGAGCTCCCTTTCTGCCTCACTGCCTCCACTGAGATGCTGGGGTGGGGGGGTTGGGGATAAGAGCAATATGAAAAGATGGAGAGCTCAGCAGAGAGAAAGGGGAATAATCATGAAGCATCTTCTACCTGGTTGCTGGGGATGTGTTCTGCATACTCTTATTCTTGGCTTTCCTGATGAAGCTGGCTCCTCTCTTGGGGAGACCAGCTCATTTTCTGTTGGAGTCTCCAGAGCCTCCAGAGCCTTACTTTTGTGAAAAACAAATATTCATATGGCAGCCGAGGTACAGATGCTAAACGAAAGCACACGCTTAAGACCAAGTGCTGGTAACACCTGCTGTGTTCTTCTTCTGTTGCACCTTCTCCATCAGACTTGCTTTCCCCCTCTCCACATTGTTCTTGTCTCTGGAAGCCACTGGGTTGCTCCCCTGGGGCAGTCTGTTCATTTCTGAGCCTAAAAAAAGGCCACTGAGCTGCAAGAGCCGTAGAGACCTCGATTTGGATGTTGAGAAATCAAATATGGCATCTCCATTGTAGCCATTTTATGGCTCACTAGTTTTTATCCTTGTGTCAAAGCAGACATCTATCAAGGGTTGGTAGCTTTTCTTGGACTCCATTTGTCATTTATTATAAGAAGCCACTTATAGCTCACTTTAAAATCTAGAACTGCTGAGCAATCGACTTACCAGAGATTATTTGTCATCAGACTTTTATCTGTTTCTCTATTGAGAATTTCACTAAAGCTGGGTCAGTGGCAGGTTCTTTACTAAAGCGGTCTCTGTTAGGATTTGAACATGGAGCCTTTCAGTACTGCAGTACAAAGGAGCTGTGGTGTTTCCTGGCCTTGTCTTCATGACATTGCTCTATTGGAGTGTTGACTGGTGGGTTGGTGTTCCATGGGAGAGCAATGCAGATATTCCTCTTGTGCTGAGGAAGCAGCTGCATCTCAGTGGCTTGGCATCACGACGGCTGTAGGGATTCTGCAGCGAATTCCTCATGTGGCAAGATTCTACATCACGCCAAGAAGCCCACAAAACATTCAAATTCCTGCGGCTCTCCTAGAAGCCCGCAGCGCTCACCATGCATTCTCTTCCTCCTTCCTTCATGAGAAATAAGTCTGTTCTGTCGCAAAATCAAAAGCTTGCTATTTGTGTGTAACCCAGTTGATTTGTCTTCTCAGTGGTGGCTTAAATTCTTACAATGAAACTCACCAGTTGGCCAACCCATTCTGAAATGTTGTTGACTGGAATGAACAATAGCAAGGAGGAAACATCTGAAAGTATATTTTAATGTCAAGCCTTTGCTTAGTGCCCCCCCTCCCCCGACTGAAGTTTAGCACAGATGTACGTTCATAAACTGTTTTAAACAAAAGCTGCATTAAAAAAAACCCTCCAAGTGGCAAATAATACATCGAATCTTAGTCGGGGGACTTGTTTTGAGCCATCAGCTCCCCATCCAGAGTGCTGAGTTGTGACGAGTGGTACTTGGATACTGTGACTTCCGATTTCACCACTCATGATGTGGATTTTTGATGTCATACCTGCTCACTTGAAGACTTTACCTTTCCCTTGTTAGATTATTTTCTGAGCCAGCTTTTCTGAAGGCAAAGTTTGAAAGATTTGGAAAGACCACGATGTTAATGGTATTCAAGGAGACACGTTGCTCAGGTCTAATCTTGCTTTTTTCCGGCTCTCGCAAGTTTGCCTTCCTAACCCCCCACTAGTGCTCCACCTTAACTGAGTCATAAGTCATCGTGAATCATCTCTTCCTTGGATTGGCAAAGATTGTGTTGAAAATGTACCAATAAAATCTGCCTTGCTGCCTGTTCAAACTCATCAGGGAGACACCTAAACAAGGTACCTTTAGCATGATGTGTTGTGCGGGTGTTTGCACGTATGTTACACGGCACAGAGGTGGCCAGCTCTCCACCAGGCAAAAGCACATTAACCTCAGCATTAGAAAGGTCAGTTGGGCTACCAACGTCCACATGCCATGTTCTGTCTCCAGGCCTGCATGACTCATCGTCTCAGCAGTGCTGCTCCAGATTCTGGAAAGGAATCTGGATGAGAAGAGGGGTGGGGCATGTGGTGTGGGGGAGGGGCAGAACTTTGGCTTGGCAGCATAGTAAGAATGTGTTTGAGGATAAGTGCCTTGTCAGCACTATTACCTGGAGGAAGAGGAACAAGGATGAGTGGTGGGGAGGGGGTGATGCACCTCACTCCTGCAGTCTCTTTTCTCATTGATCTCTTTTGAAGAAGCGATCCCAGCTGAAATCCACACAGAAAACCTTCTGCTTGTTCCTATGGTCTGTTTTGTGTGTATTTGTCCAGGTCAGCCAGCGGCACTCCAGGGCTTCGTGCTGCACCTGTGGCTCCCACAGCGAAGGCAGCCTCTGCATCTCCTCGCCCCGTTTCATCAAAGTCCGCAACCACAGCCTCTTCTGCTGGTCGAACTTCAGGGCAGTCTCCCAAGCCGGCAACTCCGGCAAAGAAAGGTAACCAAAGAATTTTGAGCATTTTGCATCCTCTGTGCTGATTATAAATAGTTGTCGGTATTTTAACGTAAACCACTATTTAGTAGTAAACTTCTGCTTAATCAATTAGGTGGGATTTAGAATCAGTATACGGGCACTATCCAGGAAGAGTACGGTAATTAAAACTGGAAGTTCTACTAGATACCTGGCTGACTTTCTACTCTAGTTGGTATATGAATTGTAGATTCTTTTTCTGATCAATGATGCTCTATCCTGCAGATGTTGGCAAACCGACCACCACACCAGCCAAGAAGCCATCCGAGTCTGTTATTCGTCCTTCACCAGCTAAGATCTCGAAAAGTGAGACTCCCAAATTAACTGTTTCTAAGCCTGATGCTGCCGCCAAGCGCCCTCCATCCAGTAGTAAGCCAGCTGAATCTAAGCCTGCACGCCCAACATCCCAGGAAAGTAAGGCCTCTGCAAGCCCTAAATCCACTGGCTCCAAGACTGTGGCCAGCAAGGCAGCTGCCGCAACTCCCAAGAAGCCTGTGGGCAGTAGTACCCCAATGCCTGTGAAACGCACACCGAAACCCACTCAGCCTGTGCAGCCCATCAGTGTGGTTGAGGAGTCGACCAGCGAGAAGGAGGTTCAGAAAATTATTCCTGCTGCCACTGATGTGGCTCTGGCTCCTGCACCATCTGAATTGCAGAATACAGGGCTGGATACGGTTCCACATTCCCAGAAAGAAGAGGTCCCTGAGGCACCAGAGCCACAGAAATATCTGGGAGATCTAGTAGATGCAAAGGCTGAAGTAGTCAACATACCCAATCTTCCCAGTTCTGAAGGTTTCCAGGATCCAGCTGCTTTGACTGAGCCTGAAGAGACTGTTGTGTTCTCAAACACAACAGACTTGTTCCTTCCTTCCTCACCCCTTTCTTCTGAGCAGTTACCTGTGCAGAGTCCCATTGGGGAAGACAAACAAACCCATGATCTCTCTGAGACCCAAAGTCAACCTGTCAATGTGGCAGCTGAAGAACATTCACTGACATGTGAACCACAACGTCATCAAGAAGCCTTCCAATTCGCTGCATTGGTGTCTGTGTCAGAGATGGCCATTCCTTCCAATGACCTGCCACTGACTTCTCCAGCTGGGGAATATGAGGTTGCTGTGGAGAAGGCAGATGAAGAAATCAATGTTGACAATGACGATGAAGGTGATGAGGAGGAGTCTGACCTCCAGACCAACAGGAACCAACCTATGGAGGAATCCGTAGAAGAGTCAGCAGATCTGGCTCATGGTACAGACTCAAATGATGCTCTGACTCCAGAAGCTGAGGATGTAAGCAGCAGCTATCAGGACTCGCATAAGACGGGGATGCATGAAAGCCAGCAAATGGATGAATCTGAGCAAGAGATGGATGATCTAATTGATTGCGCTGCACAGAAACAACCTCTGAGCCCAGAACTTGATACTGAAAATGAAGGTGTGAATGGCAGCCACCAGGAAGTGCCAGAGCACGATCCATATGTGACTACTGTGGAAGAGTCTGTAGAACACTCTGCTGATCTGGCCAGCTGCATAAGACAGCAGAGTGACTCAACTTCAAGGCTGGATGCTGAAGATGATGTTAACAGCAGCAATCAAGATATGGTGGAACAGGACACACGTGGCACTGTCCTCGTGGAGGAATCCCTGAAGAAGTCAGCTGATCTGGCTGATTATAAGGACATGCAGCGTACTCCAACACCAGAGATCTATGACAATGGTGAAAATGCGAACAGTAGCTACCCTGTGGCACCTGAGCATGGTGCATTTGGATCCATTGAGTTCCTGAAGGAGTCCGTTGATCAGGCCAGCTGCACTGGACTGCAGTATACTCCAACATCAGAACTGGATTCAGAAGAAGATGTGAATGACTACCACCAGGAGGTGCTGAAGCCGGACACATATGGTACCCTCCTTTCAGAGAAGTCCCCAAAGGAGTCTACTGAGCTGGCCACCTGCACAGGTCTGCAGCATACTCCAACACCAGAAGTGGACACAGATGATGAAGAAGTGATTGACAGCCACCAGGAGGTGCTAGAGCAGGACACCCATGGTACCCTCATCTCAGAGGAGCTCCTGAAAGAGTCTACTGAGCTGGCCACCTGCACAGGAATGCAGCGTACGCCAACACCTGAACAAGACACAGACGATGAAGAAGTGATTGACAGCCACCAGGAGGTGCTAGTACAGGACACCCCTGGTACCCTCCTCTCAGAGGAGCCCCTGAAGGAGTTCACTGAGCTGGCCACCTGCACAGGTCTGCAGCGTACGCCAACACCAGAAGTGGACACAGATGATGAAGAAGTGATTGACAGCCACCAGGAGGTGCTAGAGCAGGACACCCATGTTATCCTCCTCTCAGAGGAGCCCCTGAAGGAGTCTACTGAGCTGGCCACCTGCACAGGTCTGCAGCATACTCCAACACCAGAAGTAGACACAGATGATGAAGAAGTGATTGACAGCCACCAGGAGGTGCTACAGCAGGGTTCACAGGGAACCGTTTTCACAGAGGAGACACTGAAGGAGTCAAGTAATTTGCCCAGTTGCATTGGACTTCAGCATACTCCGACTCCTGAGGAGGACACAGAAGATGAAGGTATGAACAATGGTCAACATGACAACCTGGAGCATAGTACACGTAGGACCCTTACTTCAGAAGAGCCCCTGAATCCGTCCACTGACATGGCCACTTGCGCAAGACTGCAACATACTCTGACACCCGAACTGGACACAGAAGATGAAGAGGAGAATGACAGCAACCAGGAGGCTGAAAGCCAGAGATCCTGTGAAACCCACCTTGTGCAGGAGTCTATGGTGGAGTCTACAAACCTGGCCTGCAGCACAGAATCGCACCATACGCTAATGTTGGAGTTAGACTCTGAAGATGTGGACAACTGTAAGCAGGAGTTGAAAGACAGAAGAATACCTGATTTGCTACAGGACATGGAGAGTGCCTATGACCTTGCAGACTCTAGTCTGCGGGGGTGTGATGAGGAATGTGCAATGTTATCTGATAACATTGAAGTCAAGCCTGAAATCCCAGAAAAAGATGATGATGATGATGATGATGACGAAGAAGAAGAGGAGCAGGAAGATGACATAGAGGGGGATGATATGGATGTTGGTTTGGAGCATGTAGATGAGCCCTACAGGGAACTATATGAGAAATATGAAATTAATGAAGATCGGGAGGTGACCAATGAATGTGTAATGGCGAGCAGGCTGGAGAACTCTAAGGAAGCAGATGAGAATCTCCTCAGCAAGGAGAACCGCATGACAGATATGAGCCAGGACCTGCCACTGGCTCCGGCCCGGGAAGAGCATTTGCACTCGCTGCCCCAGTTAGTTCCATCCCGGCCACCTGACTTTGCATCAGAGCCATATGCTTCAGATCCTACAATAGACCTCCAGCCTCCATGGCTAGAGCTTGGAGCAGTAACACACAAGCAAGATTCTCTCCTCGAAGCGGCAGATGAACTGGATTCCCCGGTGGAAGAAAGAGAGCCTGGGGTAGCGGCATCGGCCATTTGCCAGCCTGGCTCCCAGGGAGCTGCAGAGCTGGCAGGTCACTGCAGTAGTAGCAGTGAAACGGGAACACCAGAGGAGCTTGTAGACTACGACAGCAGTTCTGGGGTGGAGTCCCGCTCAGAAGGCAAGCAGCGTACGCCCGTGCCTCCAGCTCAACCTGATATCGAGCAAGACCTTGGCATTCATCTGGAGAGAGGGGACTGTGAGGGTGAGGAAGAAGAAGCAGAGACCCTCCCTGCTGATGAAGTTCTGGGGGACCCTCCCACTGCGCACACCTCAGCCCCATCTACGCCATCCACCTCGGGAGATGAGGCTAGTGATACAGAAGGGGAGATGCAAATGAATGATCCTGCCACCCACAGCACTGACACTGCAGCCTTTGATGGCAAGACCGGTGCTCATGACCTTTCTGCGCTGGATGAGGGAGTGGAGGGCGAGGAAGATGGCGGGACGCCCCAGTCAGCTGCGTCGGCCCCATCCTACGCCTTCGACTGCCCGACATCCAACGCTCACTCCACCGCTGAAAGCTGTGGCAAGAGTCCTGGGCTTTTCTCCTTGGAAAACGAGGACCAGCTCCCTGAGGAGGCCAAGGACCCGTCCCTCGTTCGTGAGCTGACCCTGCCAGCAGCTGCAGGCAACGCAGACTTTCTGGGCTCTGCAGTGGACCTCCTACCAATTGACCATCAGCACAAGGATGAGGATGAGGAAGCCGAAGAGGAGGAGGAGGAGGAGGAAGAAGAAGAAGAAGCTGACGAAGAAGACCAGTACCTGCTCTGTGGGAAGCCAGGGATAGAGCTCTCTGACCCCCTGGGACCTGCAGGAACCATGGAGACCGACCTACATCTGCCACCTCACCATTCTCCTGTGGAGGACCCTGATGCACAGCCACCTTACTTCTCTGCCATATGCGATAAGACTGATAATGCTCTGGCAGGTAACGTATAGTTCCACTCCTGTGAGGCCACCTTCCTGCGCCCTTGTTGCTGTCTTTCGTTCTCCTTCCAGTTGAGGTGGTACTTTAGAAATGGTGGCAGGTAAAGGGTTGGTATAAATAGTTGGGGGGGTTAAATGAAGGGAACAGAAAGACTATATCACTCCCTCTCCCATCTTAACATTTTGGTCATAACTGAGTTGCTTCACCATCTCCAAGTTCAGTTGCTACTCATTTACAGTTAGTCTTTCTTGGCTTATGTTGCATATCTGATCATCAGCTGAACTGGACAGACTGGTCTGTTGTGGGGCTGGGAAAAAAAAAAAGGGTGAAAACATTAAAATGGACCTTTTTTTCCTTGTGTGAAATGATCCTACTGTTTTGACCAAATGAATTTGTTTGTATGTCTTACTTTGTTTCCCCCCCCGGAGTTGTTCAGAAACCCATCTTCCCGGCTTCCGAGACCCCGATCGCCATCCCTCTTAATTCCTGCTTTTTCTAAATTCGTCATTTTAGCTCGGAATAATTTTTTAGATGCTTGACAGGACTTCCGTCGGGCGTTTCGCATCGAGTCGGGCAGCGCCGCTGCGTTGCCTGGTGTTGGGTCTTTTAAAGCGATCCTGTCTGTAGGATGTTAGACGCTTGCAGGAAGTAGGTTTTAACGCGCAGCTGTCGAACAGCAGTTCTTCAGAGCCACCGGACCCAACCAAAGTAAACTTTTAGAAGATCTCGTCCGTCTGTCCGTGAAACGCTTTCTGAGAAGCGTGTGACATTTTAATAGTGACTGAAAAAAAATGCACTTCTTTTCCAGTACTTTAACGCGGAGACGTTTGTGCTAAATAGAAGTACTTAAGTAAAAACCTGTATGCACAAACTGTCGAGCATTAAAAAAAAACAAAAAAAAAAACCTCAGTATTTCTGTATCGTGTATAGATTTAGACTCGTATCTCCATAGATACTGCTCTTCGTTCTGGTGTTTGGAATTGGAACAGTAATTTATATTGCTCTCTGTGGGATGGTTTTAAATGCAATTTTGGTATTAAATAAAAACCCTTCTCAACCTCATGTCAGTATCCCTGGTGTCACCTTTGTGTGTGTGTGTGTGTGTGTGTGTGTGTGTGTGTGTGTGTGTGTGTCACGTTGGTGTTTCTGAGGACACACCAACGCCACTCCACTGCACATATTGGCAGACGGTACAGTCAAGAAGCTGTTGGTCTTTGCTGTGAAAAGATCCATTTTGTGTATCCCAACACAGACCCATCTGTTTGCCTGTTACTTCTGCAAAGTCTCTATATGCTGGAGGGAGTTTGTGGTGGGACAGTGAACTGGAAGGTGTGGAAATCTGATGTCTTTTGTTGATGGGAAAAGACAACGGAGCAACTGTCTGTCTGTACCTGCTGTCTTCATCACTTCAGTCCCAGAAGCAACAAGACCCTTCGGTGCTAAAAATTCCATCATTTGTTCCACATTCCCTCCCTGCGCCTCTTGTGGACGTCGAAGGGACCTGTGGCAGTCCTTCATCACGCTGGCCCGAGTCCCTCAAAGTCCCTCTTTCCCCATAAAGTTGATGCTTCATGTGAGTTTTGACCACAACCCACATCCGCCTGAGCCGATCTGTAATGGTTACATATTCAGATGTTAAATAGTCACGTTTCATTTTTTTGAAGGTTTCTTCAACCAGCAGTAGGTGATGGAAAGTTAGGGAAAGATTCCTTTTTACCAGCATTACTGAAATGCTGGTTTTTACTGAAATCTTTTTTGCAAAATATTTCATGTTTTCTGCCAGATGTTACAAATTGTCTGCCACAGTTAAAGAAAAGGAGCCCGAGTTTCTACTTGTGCTGCATAACTAAAGCTGAGAAAAGGGCCGTAATGAACAAAGGAATTACTCAGGCGGACGTTTTGAAGCAACTTTGTTTAACTGTCATTTGACCTTTGGGTCCTGGGACCTCTTGTTGGTATTTGGGGAATTGAGTCCAGGTTGTTGCCAACTGGGACTCCAAACATACTGCGACTGAGTATTTTGGGTTTCCGTGTCGGCCTGAATTTGCGGTCTGTTCCACTGTCCTTTTGTGTTCACGTCACCCTCGTCCCAGGTGGCCATTGACCGGTGTTACCGTTTCTGCTCCTTAAAGCTCTGCTGTCCTTCACCCATCTTTTCCAAATCCTTTAATTTCTTTTCCCCCTCCAGATCTTCCCTGTCCAGTACGATGCTGTGCTTTGTGTTTGATGCGTCTCTCCGTTTTAAACGCACGTGAGGACCTCTAACCCTGGAGAGCTGTTGGTGGTCGGTGGTGTTTGCTCCACTTCAAAATAATTCTGCTAAGATTCACCTCCGTCGCCATTTTGATGAACTGGTAAATTATCTGGTGAGCGGAGAACGTTGACGGTGTCCCGAAGCCTGGTATCCACAGGTGGTTTGCGTCTGATAAATGGGTTTAGATATTTGCTTAAAAATGAAAACTTGATTTTTGGGTGCAAAGTTAATGATGGAAAGGACAGCTGTCAACTTGCAAGAACTGCAAGCCTGTTGGCGTCAAGTGACGATAGTTCCTCACACGTGTGTGTGTGTGTGTGTGTGTGTGTGTGTGTGTGTGTGTTTGACATACAGAGTAACTTGACTGTCCCACAGGAAGGTACAAAAGCGCTGCAATGCCTGAGGGGACTCTGCAGCCACCACCTCTACGCCAGAGATGGTGCTGGCAACTGCTGCCCCAGCGAGGAAGTCTGAAACGGGGCGAGTCAATGGCACAGAATGGCACACGACACCTGCCATCCGACCACCAGACAGGGCTCGCTGGCCGGCTGCCCAGCAACACAAAGGCGCAGACCAACCTGCAGCTGCGCAGGCTTGAGCAACACCAGCTGCAGCTGGAGCAGATCCAGAAGAGGCAGGAGCAGGAAAGGCTTAAGCGGCTGAAGCTGGAGGAAGAGCAGCAGGAAAGACTAAAGGAACTGAAGGTGCAGAAAAACTGGAGCGAGCCAGTGAGACTGAGGCAGCTGGAGGCAGAGCAGAGGGAGGAGAGGCTCAAGAGACTGAAGCTGGAGGCAGAGCACGAGGAGCAAAGGCGGCTGAAGCTTGAGGAGGAGCTGCAGTGGCAGGAGAAGCAAAGGCTTCTGAAAGAGCAGAGGCAGGAGCTTCTGCAGCTCCAGCTGCACCACCAAGCGCATGAACAAAGGCAGAGACAGTTGTTTCTGCAGTGGCAGCAGCAAGAGCTGAACCAGCAGCAGCAGCAGCAGCTCAGGGCACAGACATCTGGTGTCCTCTCGCCTTCCTCTGGCCTCTGTACCATCTATGAGGCTATGGAGACCACTGAAGATGATGAGGAGGAGGAAGAAAGGAACAGAATGAAACAGTCCTATTCGGTGCCAGTCGTAGCCGGTTCACCTTCACTGCATCCGGTGCAATCTGACTTGCCCGCTCACGTCTGCTCCAGTGCCTTATCCTGCCCCCAGCTGAACCTGGATTTGAACCACAGGCTGGAAACTGTTCAACAACTGATCAACCAGACACTCCTGCTGGCTGGCGATATCTACCCCCCCATGCTCCTGCTCCCTGGGGGGATTGGGGGCACCCTCAGCCCCCTTGAAACTGACCTCTGGCCCACTGTTTTGCCCCCACTCCGTCCACCTTCTGCCACAGTCACATCTGTCAGCTGTTTCTCGCCTGACTGCCAGGGCAGGTGTCCTCGGGGAGACTGGACAGTGGTGGAGCTGGAGACGCACCACTGAAGAGCATTGCAGCTGTCCACCAGTGGTCTCCTACTTGTTCCATGTAATAGTGGTCCACAGTGTCCTACAACCTCACAATGTAGTGCTGTATCTGCGATCTACAGACCTTCCCCATGATCCGTTCTAACGGTCTTCATTTTGAAGACCGTGGTGTTGCCGTGGCAGTACAATACACCAGATTCCTCTTGTTCTCCAGTAGTTTTAAGCAGCCACATCTTGATAACAAAATATGTCCCACAACTCTGACAAGATGTTTTATATTGATAAGACACGAATAAGCATTTCCTCCATGCAGGAATTCAGAAGAAACTGGTTCAAGACATTTATGGCTGATGTCATCACTTCTGGCAAGAGAGCTTGCATGCAGTGTCTCAGTAAGTCGTGTTACTCGTGACGAACGATCGGTTTCACATGTATAAACAGTACAGAGGTGAGTGCTATTTTAGGACTCCGCTGGAGTAGGAGCATCAACGGTCGTGCGGTTGGCAGCTGGTCGGCGGGGTCTTTCTTGGAGTACTGGACTGAGCACCGTCCATGTGGTTTGTAACTGGCTCCTTGAGGCGTTGCCCCTGTTGGAGAAGCGAGGTGACGCCTTGGGTCAAAAGAGAAATGATTCTATTAATCCTTCCTGACTGACCTCTTGCTGCTGCCTTTTTCTTCTAATAACTTCTGCATTTCGGCAGCCATGCTGGCATCTTCGTCGATGCCCCCCAGACCACTTGTAACAATTTTCAGGAGGAGTGAATATAAATATTTAAGGTAAGTATAAATATTTTCTTTACTGAAGGTCCAATTTGTTATTTTGTGTCCTGCTTTAATTCCAACATTAGTTAGGAAGGAACTCCTCGGTTTTATGCTTTTTGGATGTAAGCTCCACTACCCTTCAGGAGTCTGAATCCAAACTAGGGCTTGTTGGTCAAGAGAACAAATGTTTCGCATGGTTCCTTAGGGGCAAGGAGGAGCCAAAAGCACGACGTGGTCCAAGCTCCTTCAGTGTAAGGGTGTGCAAGATGGAGGACCGGCTTGCTTTGGTTTCTTTCACCAAGACCCTTTGGTTAAGATGGTGGGGGTGGGGGGTACTACATTCCAAAGCAATAACCTCATTTGTGGGGTTACTGATGATGTCACAGTGAGGGACAATGGGAGCAAAGCGGGCCCTGTGAGAGAGGGCGTGTGGGAAGGGTTCGGCTGGGGTGGCTCCTGCCAGGTCGCTCACACAAGTTAAAGCTCTTGCGCTAATGACACCCCTCACCGTCCTTGTGTCACTCTTGCTGTCACTCCCTCCTGAGCAAAGCGGAGACGAACCCTCCGTTTCCACAGGCTTCACGTCCCACAGGAAAACTGTAAAATGCATAATAATGGAGCTCTTCTCAGCCCCTTTAGAATAGTTTTCCCCTCCGTTTAATGACCTCATTCACTTAAACGGTTCCAACATTTCGTTTTTCACCATTAAATCAGGTGCAATGCCTACAGTTAAAAAAAAAAAAAAAAAAAAAAAAAAAAAAANTTTTTTTCCCAAAAAAACAGGGGAAAATCAAAAAAAAAAAAAAAAAAAAAAAAAAAAAAAAAAAAAAAAAAAACAAAGTTAGTAGCCAATAGTTTTTTGGGAACAAATGGAAATTTCCATGCATACTGTATTATACTAGGATGATTCCGCTTCTCCTTGGCTTGTATGTAAAAATGAAATGGAAATAAAGTCTGATGTAAAAAAAAAAAAAAAAAGACTGTTATGATGCACAACAGTAAGAAGCATCAAGCTTCCAGAAGAGTTCTGTTGTTCCACCCCAAACAGAGGTATGCACCTTAAACCCTCAGCAAACACCTCGGTGGCTGTGAGGTGACGATGGGTACGGAACGGTGGTTGGTATGGAAATGTGGAGGAGCTCCCAGCTGCCCTTGTCCTCAGACAGACCTGCTCTGCCCTGAGAGGGAACCTGCTAACGCGGCATGAGATGTTATTTACCGGATGCTGATGAACACATTATATTCAGATCTAATTACGGGTATCAGCTGTTTTTTAAATGTGCAACGGAGGCTGTGTTGGATTTTACAGGAAAAACAAAAGCATCATCAGCTGGAAACGACTCTCTGCTGCACCTCGCCTCAAACTGTGGGTATTATTTGTGCAACTGCTCTATTTCTCATGAGAGCTTCATACATTTAAGAGCTTTAAAATATTTAAGTGTTGACAACCGTTTCTTCTTAAAGGTTTTTTTGTGTATCGCAGTCTCGATGAAACTGAATTCTTACATTTGGATTATGAACAGAAAAGAAAATAGCTGGGGGTCTTGGGCAGGTATTTTCATGGCCAGCTGGTACTGAGTACAGAACCCTGGGGGGTAAATGAACCCGTCAGGTTACTGCCCACATTTTTCCTCTTCACCGTTGCTGGTCACTGGCTGTTGAAGGAGGGGTCCGGTCTCTGTGTCTTAATCCTAGACAGCACTGAAACTGCTATGAATTTGGGCTAAATCTCTGATATCGGTGATCACTGTGGTGTTTCCCAGCAGGGGGTTACAAATAAAGTGCTGAGAAGTAGCATCACGTGACAGGTGACAGGTGGCCTGGCCTTGTAGTTTGCATAAACTCTGTACATGGGTGCATTTTATCATTTTTTTTCTCGGGCTACATCACGAATGCCTGTCGCTTTTTACGTGGCTTAACGTTAGCGCGGCAGTCTGAGAAGAACAAACGCGCCCACCTTTGCGCAATCGGAGGATCATCTTTGGAAAACCGCAGTTTTTCACTCCTTAATCTGGGAACGTGGAAGCTGAAATATCAGAGCAGTTTCAGAGCAATAGAGACCGATAATATTAAAGATGGTTTTGCATAAATGATTGTCCAAAAGAAGATTATTTGCGGTGGAGAGGCAGGGTTTATTTTTTTTTTTGTTATTCACAGCAATGTGATGTTATAGAAGACGCCTGCTGTGTTCAGAAGTCCTTTCTGGAAGACTGATTACAGAATGGAAAACCAGGCGTTACAAGTAAGTTCCAGCATTTGTCCCCCCCCCACAGGGGTCTATACTGTGTGTTTAACTTAGTGCACAACTGATCAAAAATGATCTTAGCACTGGAACGGCGCTCCCTCTTTGGGGGCTTTTAAATGTCTCCAACATGTCTCCAAAACTGTGCTGAAAATACCTGTTGCACATAATAGAAAACCTTGCTGTAGGACTTTGTAAAGGTTTTTGTAAAAAAAAAAAAAAAAAAAATACCACGTATGCAGTACTGAAACAGTGAACAAAGGCTAAAATGTGAACTAATATAGAATGGGGACCGTTCACAAAACCGGAGGCGGAGAACCGATTAAAACAACAGCAGTCGACATCAGTTTTGGTGAGAAGAGAAATTTCAACAGACGTGCGGAATCGCTCATCAGCATTTCCACCAGCCCACAGTCCAAATTAATCACTTTTCCTGTGCAACTGAAACCTTTAGCTACAAGGTGGAAGGATTCTGGGAATAACCACCTTCCCACAGCAAGTGAATCTTTTAATTTATAACCCAAAATGTGCGTTACACTGCATATCACACTACAGCGGTCTTCGCTTGACTTATTTATACCACATTTTGGTATAAATTGCTCACTCATATGAAATCAAACGTATGTGTTCAAGAGGCTCCGCTGAGTCAACAGCGTTGTGTTTCAGATATTAAACCGTCATTAATTTAGTGGCAGTGCTTTTTGTTGTAATATAATCGCTTTGTTTTGAGGGCCCGCTTGACTTTGATTACTGCTATTGAATGCTTTATGTTAGGCGGCGGTTTGGGGATTTAGAGAACCAGAGCATGGAGAGGCTGGGAGGGGTTTCACCTCATTGTGACCCTGCTTTACACAGCGAGGCCTGTTATTTACAGAGCTGGATGCTCCAGTAAAACTTCATTAACCTGATGGCTTTTATGGGCGCGGTCACTGCGCAGGACCACGGACAGAACGTGAGAGAGATGCGCGGAGGGTTTGTGTCCGTCACAGGGGTGTATTTTTAAGCTGAAACGACACCGTGTGCGGAACTGAGCCCTCCACACGCACCCTGCGCTGTCTGCTCGAGGAGCGTGAGTGGGCGCCTCTCGAGGGTGTGTGAGAACGCCAGCAGCGAGGTGAAACGCGGCGATGTTGCTTTAAGAGGACCTATTTACAGTGACCAGTTCCGTATGCTGGTGGCGAGCAGGAGGAGTGCAGAGAGCTGCTCCTGTGACCCGAGACGCTCGCTGACCTGTTTGTCAGAGCTGGATAGCGGCAGGATGAATGGGGATCGTCGTAAGTGTACGTATCCCTCTTCCTCGCAGAACGGTAGCTTTTGGGACTGCTGTTGGGGGGGGGGGGGGAGGTCCTTCTTCCATTGTGTCTGGATGTCTGATTCTGTTCGTTTGAAATCCTAAGCCAGGGCCACTGCAGTGGAGACAAAGGAAGTAGTCTGATGTAAAGTTGTTTCACTTCTTCTCTCTGCGAGCGTCTAGCTTCACTCCTATGTCGGTGTGTGTGTTCGGATTCTGACTGCTTACGGTTCCAGGGATGCTTTTGTAGAGTCCAGAAATCCTTCAGGCAAAATACAGCATCTGAACCACTACGCCTCCTGCTGGCCTCCAGCCTTCCCCGCTGTGTGACAGTGTGAAGGTTTCACAGCCTTGATGACAGACACTGTAATGCTGCCTCCCAAGCCGGGGCCCACTTGCCACATTCCCTCCTTTTCTTCTCACCTCCTCCTTCTCTCTTTTCTTCAGTCCTGTCATCCCGTCTTCTCTCCCGACAACCACTTTTCAGCACTCCTGTCTGTCTCTTCCTCACTAAGTCTTCATGTTGCAGAAGCATGGTAGGTGCCTGGGTGAGGGTGGGGGTACGGAGGACTTTTGCTTATGGGCAACAGCTACATCAGTTTGCAAAATCGTGAGTGTGTTTAGTGTGTTAAGTTCAAGGGATAATTCAGCTCCTGCTTGTCATCAGGTGCGTGTGTAGTTTTGCATCCTTATCGCTATGACTGCCAGGCTGCAGAGGTCTGCTGGTCACTAGAAAAGGCTTTACGAAGTTAAAATACAGATAACATTTGGCCAACTTTCCAAAAAAAAAAAAAAACTGCCCCACACCGCACGTGAAAAACAACGTCATACACAAGCGCACACTCCACAGTTGCAGGAATAATAAATAGACGGCTGTTTCGGTGTCAGTGCTCAATAAAGGTCAATAGTAGGAAAGAAGCTCTGCAGGTCTTTCTTACTAAAAGGGTGTTCAGCTCTGCTGTGTGTGCTTGTGTGTGCGTGTGTGAGTGAGTGAGAGTCTCTTTCTTTCTTTCTTTCTCTCTCTCTCTCTGTGTCTCTCAGCTATAATAGAACAGGAAGTGGTAAGTGTTCAGTCCTCTGCTGTTTCCATTTTATTTTCATCACCCCCATTCTGGAGGTTTTTTTTGATTAATTCTTGGTACTTTCTGGTAGCGGTCAGATTGGAGGCATGAAGTCCTACCTGGATTAGGCGAGTAGAGAAGCACAGGCTCGGGACGTTTCGACAGTTGAGACAAAGAGGGCCGGCGACGACGTAGCGAGGTAGGGTGCCGGGGGACATGGCCACCATGGGAGCGACACCAGAGGGTCAAGTTGTGCCACCCGTGGATTTCAGTCACCCTGAAACACATTCAGCGGTAGGACACTGTGGTCAGGTCACGGCTTGTGGCTCTATCTGTGTCCTGTTATTCACTTCCTTAAACCAGCCATTTGACGTATTGCACAGCCTTCCTGGCCCCTTATTCAAAAGTCACACTTGTTTGCTGTGTATGAAACTGATGCTTTGGTTTTTACGGTGTTTGCAGCTGCCGTGATGTGCGTTTTTTGTTACCTTCCGTGCTTTTCCCATCTTCAGTTTTTCATTGTGCTTCGTGGTCTCCCTCCCTCCCCACCCCCACGCGTTATGCCTTATGTGTTCTGTGACATGTGGTAAACCAGCAGATGATTTTCACAGAGGTCTGCCCGTGCTTCGGAGAACCCGGTTCGCACCGTGCGTGTCGATTTTATTTTTGTATTTCTGGGTGGCCTTTCCTGAAGATGTACGTGTAGGCCTCTTTCTGTCCGCGTTGGATACGTCACACCTCCCCCCGCAGCCTCCACATGATCAGGCATAGCACAGACACTTCACTCCAGATGAAACACAAGCTCTCATTCGAATCGAAAGTGCCGCACCTACTTTTGGTTTTAGGTGCCATGTGCCCATCTCATCCAGGTCATGTGATCGGTCACATGATGCAACTGACAAAATGCTCACGGATAGTGAGTGCTGAAGTTCTGTAAGTGGCAGTGTTGGCGATACTGTGTTCCTGGAAAACATTTTTGTGCACAAACTTGCACTCTGCAGTGCTCTCCTGCTCTACTATGAATTATGACTTATTGTATTATCATAGTCTAATTGCAATACTGGGGTTTTCCTCAAGCTAATGTTTGTCACTATTATTGATGAACTAAAATCACTGCCTAGCTAGATAACCAGAGCTGAGCGGGGAAGGTGTCTGTCGTAGCGGGGCAGTGATTCACCATACAGTGTTGGCTCCCATCCAAACCAAGTTCGAGGTCTTCAGTGGTGTTAGGAGAGATGGAAGGCCTTCTGGACCTGGCCGTCAAACTCGAAGCAACAACGTGTGTTGTGTGCGTTTTGACACGTAGACAAATGCATTAGTACAATTTTTTGAACTCCCTTTCACTTCACAGCGTTCTCATTTGTGCCGATGGAATTTCTGCCGCAAGTGGTGTATAACGCAGCGGTTCACATTACTCCCCAGTCGACACTATCATTAATCTGCTTCTCGGTACTTCATAAATATCTACATTTTTTCATACATACAACTCCTGAACCAGCCGCTGCAAATTAAACCTGCTACCCTAGTTACTCACACAGTCCAATAATAACTGTCCCCTCCCTCTCACTTCTCCTGTCTCTCTCTGCGTCTGATGGACAGAGCGACCCTGGGGGGTTGTCAGTATTGGAGCAGCTGGGGCTGGACCAGGGCTCCGACCTGGCCGATTACGACGTGCAGCAGCGCCTGGACGAGCGGCGGGAGCACATCCGGCGAGAAATCCGCAAAGAGCTGAAGATTAAAGAGGGTGCAGAGAACCTGCGACGTGCTACCACCGACCGGCGCTGCGCCTTGCAGGTGGACGGCCAGCTGCGCAGCTCCTCTCGTCGCCTGGACAGCTTGCATGCACAGCTGCAAGAGTTGGATGCTCATATTGTGGTCAAGGGTTCAGATGAGACGCGCGGTAAGTGATGGCGAGAACACCTGTGTCTAAGTGTGTTGGTGCCCCCTGCGTATCTGCGTGTGAATCTCCAAAGGTATGTTTGTCTACACGTTTATGCAGCATGTAAAAAGCCAGCGCGTGCATGACGGTAATCCTGAGTGTTGCCCCCAGATGTTCACCACTCTCCCGGATCCATCAGCTGTCCAGCTGCAACCCAGGATCGCATTGCGGCACTGGAGCGACAGCTCAACATTGAGCTCAAGGTCAAACAGGGCGCTGAGAACATGATCCCCATTTATGCCAACGGTGCCACCAAGGTAGCAGAAATAGCTCCTGGTCCTTGCTTGCATCTCTCTTGCACAATCCCTCCGTTCGCTATGTCATGTTGCCCATGCTGCCTTCCCAGCTGCTGTCTTGGTTTAGCATTTCATCAGATTGCTTAATGGTTCAAGGCAAAGTTCTGGAAGTGGCCCTCAAGCAATGAACCTGAAATGTTGTGATGTTTCTTATTTTCGTATTGTTCTCTCTTCTTGGCCTCCGTTTTTGCACAATGCAGGACAAGAAGCTACTGCACGCCACCCAGCAGATGCTGCAGGACAGCAAGACTAAGATCGACATCATCCGTATGCAGATCCGCAAAGCCACGCAGGCTGAAGATGTGCAAGGTCCACTCATCCCTTTCCCTCCCCATGCATTTTGCCTGACTGTCCTCCTCCTGTCCTGGAAACCTGTCCTTGAAATGTCCAAAATGTCCAAACCCTTCTTAAAATAGTAAGTGAGCCTTGTCAGTCTTCATCCTTCCCACAGTAACTGGCAGCTCACTGGAAAGGCACAAAAACAACAAATACTAAAATGGCACAGAAGACGTTCCATGTGACTACTATCTGTGCTGACTGCCCTGCAGAAACAATAAATAAGTACTGAAGAAAGGAGGGCTGATCTATTTTAAGTCCCTGCTTCTCTTTTCAGTTAAGTCGACCTCTTTGCTTTGCAGGACCGAGATCAAGTGACACCACTGATGCAGACCTTTTAAAATATGAACACTATCCAAGTTCATGAAGGGTTTGTGTTTTGGATCCCACTATATACCAGCCCTGAATCCTTTTCATGAACTGCTGCCCTGAACCCTCAAAGTGCAACAGCATCTTTCTCTTTCCTTTCGTAAACTTTCCGAAGCTGCAGCCTTTAAACCTAGTATCTCCAAGTCTTGCAATAACACACCGTGTTAAATATTATTACTATTTCCTACTATGACTGCAGTTGCTCAAGCTCCATCCATCATTCTTTAGTTGAACAGCAGCTTAGATAATAAAATATAAATGCAAATTTAAATATAGTCTGTATATTTGTGCAAATCCCCCTTTCCTTGTGAGCCCATTCCTGCTAAGGGATTGAGTTAATGGATCGTGTTTAACTTCTCAGATTCGTGGTTCTGCTGCCGGTTGTGGGGCTGCGGCCCTTGGGCAGAAAGCTTGGGTGCAGAATGGCCCCTCACCTGAAGAGCGTGAATTGGGGTGGATGCTGATCTTGTGGCTCCGACTCTCAGTGGCAATGAGTTGTACTTGAATACTTTGCATATTCTGGCTTTTTCTCTGTGCAGCTCACAGCACACTGAAAACAAGCTTTTGCCATTGAGATCCACTGTAAGACATTCAAGTCTAATGGGAGAACTTAGCATGAGGTTAGATGGAAAAACATCTTATCTAACGCCACAGTTCAGGGTAGTTTTTTCTTTCGCAATGAAGACCGTGTATGAGAAAGGGTGGTGTCTTATTGGTGGTCTGTCTTGCTGGCCTGACTCTGGGTCAGTGCTGCACTGCAGTGGGTCCACACCATGCGTTCACCACCCCAACCCACCTTCCTCTACAGGCAGGCCAGATCTGTGTGGAGCAGAACTGCGGGTTGAGGAGCTGTGGCACCATTACCGAGTGGAACATGCTGTTGTCGAGGGCGCTAAGAATGCACTGCGATTGCTAGGGGCCGCCAAGGCCCAGGACAAGAAGGCCATGTCAGAGGTAAGAGTTCATGCATTATAGTCTTCTTGCTGTATTGAATTTTGCTTGTTGGTGGACGGCATGATGACATAAGTACATCTATCTCTGGGTCTCAGGCTCAGGCTCGCCAGAGCGAGTCGTCCCAGCGACTGGACATCCTTCGTCACTCCTTGGAACAGCGACTGGCTGAGCTCCCTGAGGACTACCCCAAGGCCCGCCTGATCACAGAGGAATTGGCTCTGGCCACTTCCTCTGCCTTCAGCTCCTGCCATGGTGCCCCATACCTGTACAACCAGTACAACACACTAAGCAGGCCGTCGCCGATCACTGGTAACTTTCCAGTCAACGTCCGTCAGTTGAGCTCAGCTCTAACCAGCACTTGCTTTGTATGTGTGTCTTTAGCAAGTATGACTCTGAATCTACCACAGTTACAAATATGTTCAAGAAAGATGCACTTCAGACAGTAGTTTTATTGACAGTTATTTTTTGGACCTGAGATTTCTTGGTGGTCTTTGGCTGCTGTAGCCCTACCAAAATGAAATCCAATACGTGGTGCATCCTGAGGAGATGTTCTTCACAGGAATGCTGAATTCAGATGTAATTTGCCTGGTTTGGGGCCCGTCTGTTTGCTCGATTCTCGCCATCCTCCTTTGTAGTGGAAACTCAATGTTTTTCTCCCTGAATCCTTAGTTTCAAACCTCTTAACAGTGTGTCGAAAGTATCCTCAATAAGTTGGTATCAGTATCATTTTTGGAGTTGGTGTTGCAGTGAGAATAAACATCAGTGTAGTGGAGTTGTGGTCAGTGTTGTCATCCTTTACCCTGCCACCTCGCCACCCTCCTCCAGGGTCACTGCAGGTGCGACTGCTGGGCTGTACAGGTCTCCAGGAGGTGATCCCAGGTCGCTGCCGGGGGTCCCCAGCTTCTCTGCCATGCTACACGTCGCCTGGGGAGGGGCGCTCTTTCATGTGGAGCACGAAGGGTCTTTACTCCCGCGGCAGCAGCATGAGCAGCAAGTTGCCAGGCAAAGCTGATGAACTGTCCAGTGAGTCAACTAGTGTTTGTGTGTGTGTGTGTAGTAATGTTGTTTTAAATATTTGGTTCTGTGGCAGCTTGTCTAGAAAACAAAGTCTGTGTGTGTTTACACGTAATGTGTGCACAGCGGAGGTGTGTGCAGTGCTGAAGTTGGACAGCGGGGTGTTGGCTCAGACGGCCTGGAAGCCCGTGGGGGAGCAGGCGTGGGAACAGACCTTCACTGTGGAGCTCGAGAGGGTAGATGCCGCTGTCCTCCATTTAAACACCATCTTTGTTCGCTTCTCCGGACATCACAGTGCTTAAGGAGCTGGACCTGTGGTTTAGGAGTAGATCAAAAAGACCACTGTTATACCACTGAGTAGATATCATTTGAATCCATTTGGTGAAATATACTGTTGTGTAGATAAGTGAAGGTATGAAAGTAACTCGTGTTCCCAGCTTTAGGTCAGCTACCAACAATGATGTCTTTGTACTCTCAGTCCAGGGAGATGGAGATTGCGATCTACTGGAGGGACTACCGCTCCCTCTGTGCCCTCAGGTACCTCAAACTTGAGGACTTCCTGGATAACCAGAGGCATCAGGTGCAGCTGGAGCTGGAGCCGCAAGGAGTGCTCCTGGCAGAGGTGGGAACCCCGTGACACTCGAACATCCAAACCCAAACAAGCAGGTGCAGGGAAGGCTTGTGACCAGATCACACTGCTGTTTGTGCCCCAGATTATGTTCTTCAACCCCACCATCAAGAAGGCTGTCCGTTTGCAGAGACAAAAGAAGGTCTTCTCCAAGCAGCAAGGTGAGCAGGTGAAGGTGAAGTCTTTGGGCACCTGGATGTCCATCAATGTGCGTAAATGTGTTGGCCAAGATATCAGATGGAAATACACAAGCAATAAGCAGGATCTGGAAATGTTCTGTCAGATTTAGCTACGGATGTGTATTCTTTATTCCTTATCGCCGTCTAGTGGCCACTTTATGAGTCTACCAGGTCTGGCTCTGGGCGAACAATAGAAAAACGTTTTCATCCGATTTCATGAAAATTTTTCTGCCTACCATGTTGTCTGAAATCAACATCACTCAAAGTAAAGGTATTTTTCTGAGCTCATTTTTCACCCTGTACCACCTACAAGAGTGTGGATGTTCGTTCACTCTTTCACCGCTCGGGGATTTGCATGTCGTGCTGTGGATGTGCAGGAAAGGTGTTCCTTCGCGCCCGGCAGATGAATGTGGACATCGCCACGTGGTTGCGGTTCTTGAGGAACGCCATCCCCTCAGGCGGCCACACCACCCTCCCACACCACTCGGGGTAAGATCAGTTTTTCCCTTAAAGCTGCTTCTACAACTCTGGTTGAGTCCGTGACTTCAGGGTCTAATAGCAGTTACCTTCTTGAAGTGAATGTGTGCTGGCTTATTGCAGGGAGAACTCTGTGGAGAAGCAGAGCCTGGATGGAGATTCATCTCCAAAGGATGCGAGCAGGAGGGGGTCAGACACTCAGGCACAGGTGAGCCAGGGGTCGTGGTGGAGTCGGTCTGGTCTGGATAGAGGGTCTCTGGTGAGCTGGGTCCACTGGGTTTTTCAGTTAGACAGGAAGAGAAAGACAGAACTGGATGAGAGAAGAAGCACAGCAAGGTGGGGGGGAGCTTGGCTTGGATGGGGGAGGTGGGGTGAACTGAGGGGCCCTAATAGGCTTAATTGGATTAGGGAAGCTTTAATTTGTTCACAGCATGACCTCTATGGTGAACTCCAAGACAAAGAAAATGTACATTTTTTCAGGGGAATGGACTGATAAACGATCAGAACAATGCAGAACAATGAACTG
Organism: Arapaima gigas; assembly: GCA_900497675.1. NCBI lineage: Eukaryota > Metazoa > Chordata > Actinopteri > Osteoglossiformes > Osteoglossidae > Arapaima > Arapaima gigas. The sequence goes on along the minus strand of UFQX01000041.1, from coordinate 693,753 downwards.
GAGAAGAACATTGTGTGATGGGGAAAACCTTGTCAGAGATGTATTTAGTTTCCTGTAATGGAATAAGACCCGGACTTTTTCTGTCTCGCACCCTCAGGGCCGGACGCCTGCTGCTGAGTCCCCACCTGCCACAGATGTTGCCCTCCATCGGCCACCCAGGACTCCATCCCATAGTTCTCAAAACAGGTACACCTTGGCAAACCACAACATCCACCATCCAAGTGGGTTCTACAAAATGACGACCTGTACTGTATAGACCAACCGCATCAAAGTGAAACGGTGAATCAGAAGTACAAATTCTCTTTTTAATGGGCCTCTCTGCGTCTCTGCAGGAAGCAGAAGAAAATTTCCCTACGTCTGCAGGATTTCAGGCTAATAGCAGTGCTGGGAAGAGGGCATTTTGGGAAGGTGAGCTATTGTGAAGGCCTCCCTTTATAGACACCATACAAAAATTCCATTACATGGAATTTTGTTGCATCTACTTCTACTTTTTTACACCTCCTATGAACACCAAATCTAATATTTGTTGATTTCCATGCATTGTCCATTATATTGGAAACGTGAGCCTTTTCAGTCATTGATCCAGTCTCTGGAGGATCTGCAGCTGCTGGTCCTGCCTCACCCCACTCCCGTGTGTCTGTGTCTGTCACAGGTGCTACTCTCGCAGTACAAGAAGACCAGCAGCCTGTATGCCATCAAAGCACTGAAGAAGGGGGACATTCTGGCACGGGACGAGGTGGAGAGGTACACACAGGAGCAGGGCTGCTGAGCACACTTTTCTTCTTCCACCTGTCATCTTCATTGTTTAACTATATTGATCATATCGACACAGTCATTGGTGTCAGAAATGTGCTGTATGATCGACCAGCGATGGACAGGGAGCTGAAATGTGCAGCACTGTGGCTTTTTCGCGTTGAGTGCTATGTGCTGGTCTGATCTTGTACTTCACTCTGGTGTCCTCCCTATTCCCACCTCTCTTCTTCAACTCTGGCTGTACTTGCAGTCTTATGTGTGAGAAGCGGATCTTCGAGACGGTCACCAGATCCCACCACCCGTTCCTGGTCAACCTGTTTGCGTGTTTCCAGACACCGGAGCACGTGTGCTTTGTGATGGAATACACAGCTGGCGGTGACCTGATGATGCACATCCACGCTAATGTCTTCACGGAGCCCCGTGCTGTGTACGCCCCACTTGGGTCCTCTCTGTGTGTGTGTGTGTGTGTGTGTGTGTGTGTGTGTGTGTGTGTGTGTGTGTGTTGGCACGCCCCCCTGCAGTGTCCTGACTGTGTGTGCTTGCTTCTGCCTACAGGTTTTACTCTGCATGTGTGGTTCTTGGGCTGCAGTTTCTCCATGAACACAAGATTGTGTACCGGTGAGTGCTGTCATAAATGGTAGCAGTTAAGTGTCTTTGAATTAACCATAGAGAAGTTTTGCACCCTTGAGCGAAATGGAGGTCTTGAGTTACCCGAGTAAAGAATCCCACTGAGCAATATTATGGGAAACTGTAAAACTCAATAATTGTTACTTTAGATAGTCATTTGCAGTAAAAAAAAAAAAAAAAAAAAAAAAACCATCCCTCTCAAATTACAGCTCCTTTCACCATCAGTGCAGTTACATTATTTTTCCTTGGGGAATGTTTGCTGATGTTCATATTACTTCTCAGGGATCTTAAATTGGATAACCTGTTGCTGGACAAAGATGGTTATGTGAAGATTGCAGACTTTGGACTTTGTAAAGAAGGTAACTGCGTGTGCTGCATCTTCCACTGGCAGAAAAATATATACGTTACAGGGGCTGCTGGCAACTTAAGGAAAATATAACTGCACTGAGGCCAATGTTCAAGGCCCTGCTGTTGTACCTTTTGCATAAGGCACTCAATCCAAGTTGTTGCAGCTAAGTTGAACATCGGGTAAAGTGTGTCTATATGTAAGTTAATTGTATTAAGTGCATTTGCTATTTACACAGGAGCTGTACAAGTTATAATGCCACAATCGGTGCTCATCTGTGATCATTTTTTCTTGGCTGCCCACCCAGGGATGGGCTTTGGAGACAAAACCAGCACGTTCTGCGGCACGCCGGAATTCCTAGCCCCTGAGGTGTTGACAGACACATGCTATACTAGGGCTGTAGACTGGTGGGGACTGGGAGTACTGGTGTACGAGATGCTGGCAGGAGAGGTGAGAGAAGTAGTTTTGGTGTGTGAAAAGTTATCAGAGCTCATGTTTGGGAAAAACTTAAATTTCACATTGTACTTGCAGAAAGTGAAGCATTGAATGTCACATGTGTAAATCGGGTAACTTAGTAAATTATGTAGTGATTTAAGTAGTAAACAATTAGGCAGATGCTTTATAAATTGTATTAATATAATAAATTGTGTGTGCGGTCAGTCTCCATTCCCAGGTGATGAGGAAGAGGAAGTGTTTGACAGTATTGTCAACGATGAGGTTTCTTATCCTCGGTTCCTCTCTGCTGAAGCCATCGGCCTCATGAAACGGGTGAGTTGCGCCATTCCCTCCACTGTATTCGCCAACAGTGCTGCCTTCCAGTTTTGGGCTGCAGCCAGATGGGATGCAAAACAGTGACACAGACTTCAAAAATATGGCTTGTGAAAAATTCAGCTTCTCAGGAGGAATCCGGAGCGCCGTCTTGGCTCAGGGGAGAAGGATGCGGAGGAAGTGAAGAAGCAGCCTTTCTTTAGGGTGAGATGCCCTCGCTGTTCCATCTTCTCTGCATGACTCAGGTCTCTTGCTGCACAAATGAGGATCACACAGATGATAAGTCCCTACAGCTTCGGTTTACCGTGTCTGTACTTTCTGCACGGATCCTCAGCATTTTAGAGCACAAATGATCTTTTTCCTTCACTGACTACTCAAAAAATCATCTAATAAGGCAGTACAAAGGAAAACCTTCAGCATGACTGTAAAGAAAAGTAGCCTAAGAGTTGGCAAAGGCTGGTGTGGTGTCGTATGCAGGGTGTAGCGGGACAAGATTAGCACACTTTGCACTTTGTCTTGACCCTGACAAGGAAAAGCAGTTAACTGACGCCTTTGTCCACAGTGACTTAAAGTGTTATATTTGTATACTAAGCTAATCATTTTGCTTTCTGTAACTGAGCAATTTACACACCTTCACAAAAAAAACATTGTTCAAGGGTACAACAGCAGGTGCAAAGATTTGAACCTGGGTCTTTTGGCTGAAATGTGAAAGCTCCAAACACTGAGCTACCCACTAGCATAAGCAAACAGAACACCATGAGACAGCCAACATTTAATCTTCTGATCTGCTGCAATATCCACTGTGCCGCTACCTCAAATGTATGTTGTACGAATGGATATCATATGTCTGATGTTCTTTCAGGGACTGGACTGGGAGGCACTTCTGCAGAAGAGGCTTCCCCCGCCCTTTGTGCCCACCATCTGCGGGGAGGAAGATGTCAGCAACTTTGATGACGAGTTCACCGTGGAGAGGCCCGCTCTGACCCCACCCAAGGAGCCCCGTCCGATCTCACGCAAGGACCAGGATATCTTCAGGGACTTTGATTTTGTTTCAGACCTCTGCTAAGGGCTGTGAGGTTGCGGTCTGGCTGGTTCTGCCCAGCTTGTGTGGTTGGCGCATGGAGATTTTCCATGTGCTTTTCTGCGTCTCAAGACTTTTGGGAGCAAAGGTTTCCTTCGCTTTGGCGTAGGTCGACTGAAGGGCGCCCATCTGCTATGGGGATAAGAGTTTCACACTGTGGTCCTGGCAAAGCCATCGTGTCTGTCATTTTCTGAAGGTGTGAAGGAGAACAGGAGGCCCAAATGGTGGCCTTCAAAAAACTTTCATTTTCCCTTTGCTGCACATGGATTGTTATCTACTTTGTTCTGCAATATAACGTGTTCCCTTTTTTAAAGCTCATGCGCTTGCATGTTCTTTACATATCACCGTGGGGATTTCACACTGACTCTCACTTCAATAAAAATACAATAAACAATATGTACCCTCAATACAAAAAACATACAGTTTCTAAACAAAACGTTCTTGAATTTGTAATTTCTTAAATCTCTTATTAACAAAGCATTATGTGTTAAGTAGACATATTCACACAAGGAGAATAATTTCTCGGACAGTGTCTCCAGGCCATTTGGATGACATGGACAAATGCACGTGACCCTCAAGACCAAAACTATACCAATGGACAAGGCAAATACAGATCTTCAGATACACTAGCGATGGTACTGATATTGATATTTTTTGTCATTTTGTGTATTTTTCACTGTATGCTGCTTTGGGTTGATGAATAATCATAATGTGACATTTTTTGCACCTCTGTGAAAATCGTACCTCACTGTGAGCCCTTACCATGGTAAATGTTCCTTAAGTGAGTGTATTTGGGGAAAAAAAAAACTTTATAATTCCTTTGCTTTGTCAAGAGCTGTCAAGGCCAGTTATTAATTCACTTTTTACTATGAATAAATTTAAACTTTAAGTATTCTCCTCTATGGCAGCCATTTTTTAAATAGAATATTTTTTCACTCTATGCTTATATTCTGCACACACAAAAGTGAATAAATAATTTTTCATTTTCAATTTTTCCACGACATTCTCAGCAGCTGCCATCACCCAATGTGTGCTACCAGACCAAAGTTGGAAGGTTGTACTTCAAGTTGGACTTCATCTGTGAAGTTTAACTATATGAGGTCACACATTTTTGCCATATTTTTTGGTCCCACCACATGCAACTTAGTTTAGAGATGACTGTTCCCTCTCATTTAATAATTACTATAATTAAATGCCATCATCTATATACTTCTTATCTTGTTGTAATTTTACTTGAAGGAAAACAGTGACACAAATATAGTGAAACTCCAAGGACTGAGGAAAATTTGTGCCATTATAGCTATATATGTGTATGTGTTTGCTTATATTTCACACACATGCACATTTTTTGTATGTATGTGAAGTGGTCCCCAGCATTCGGTCAACACGCTATTAACATCATAATGCACTGCAGTTTCATATATGTGTTCTTCAACTGCCATGATCGGGTTGCTTAGGTCTGGTATATGGAATAACATGAAACTGTAGTAAGACTCAGTGACAGGTGGTCTTAACAAAATAGAGTTCTTTAAAATTTAGGAAATTAGCTGCCATGGGACACTAGTTACACTCTTGTACAATTTCATACTTAATATAGTTGCTGGTATGATACTGTGGAAAAAAATAAGTTTCTCCAAAACTTAAAAATTTATTCCAGTTAAAAGCCTCCAGCCCTGACCCTGCTCAGAATTCAACGTTTACTAATAAGGGATAGTTGGATAAAACCCTCCATCCAAAACAAATTCATTTAAAGACCTCTTTTCACACACAGGACCTTTCCATTCCAACCATAACTTTTACTAAACTCCCAACAGGATTACAAATTATACCCAAGATGCACTTCATTATGCAAACAGGAATCGGTAGCACTAACTGAAATGTTAAAACGTATTCAGATTCCAAAGTATGCTGACTCCAGATTAACCCTCACCTCAGTTTGCTGGAGAAGTTCCTCTTTACCAGAGGAAGTACACTGATTTCATCCAGTTTAGAGATGCCAAAGAAAATCTTAGGTAAGCTGCCTGACAGCAGTGAGAGGGATACAGTGGCAATACAAAAAACTTAACAAGAGCTGGAGCGTTGGAAGAAATAGTAATAAATAGCACTGCAAAGTGCCCCATAACTAAACAATCACTAGGAGTATGAAAGCAAGTACAACACTTAAAGTATCAATGATCAGAGTTTGGATTATACTAAACTGGAGCTTTCCTTTTAAAACTCACTTGAAAACATCCATGCCACACACTGTCACATCCTCTGGGCTGGTGCCACAGGCAACTGCCAGCTCAGGTGTACAATCTATACTTAACTTCCCCAGGGATTGAACTGCAGACATTACATCCAGGAGAGAAGCTCCTTACCAGGTACATCATAGCATTGGACCAAGTACAAACATCTGAAACATTTCATCAAAGGATTCAATAGCCACAGATATTAGAGGATTTGAACCTGCAGTGTCCAGAACAAGAGCCTAATGCTTAAAGTCAAGGCCACAGAAAGCTTCTTGAACCATCTCCTTTAACAATTCTTTAAAGGTCAAACAGTTCATGCTGGAAAACAGCTCAGTCCTGGACCTGGGGTAGACGTTATAATGTGACCCTAGCACAGAATGTCAAAAATAGAGAAGGACCTCATATGGCTGGAAACCTCTACTTGATGTGCTACTGTGCTGCCCATTATTGATAGTTACATTAACCGTTTTTCAATTTTTTGGTAAAACTGAATTTTCCTGTAACCGTAAAATGTGCCACTTTTATTTTTAGCTTCTCTTGAAATAAAGTTGCAGCTAAAAGGCAATGCTGTCCTTAAATACATGATCATATAGACAATATCATTTAGATGAGAATCATTTAGATTTTCCCCCCATATGTCCTCTAGGACAACTTATTAGTTTACTCAGTACTTATTTACTTAACTCACTTAACAGTTTTAAACCAAAAACTATATTCAGCTGAAAATCAAGGAATTATGCAGACCACAGCTTAACAGGCCCATTATACAAGTGCACAGATTTGTCATAGATGCAACAACTATAATAATTTAACACTTATCTGATGGTTTTATCTCAGTACAAGTTGTATGGCTTCATTCCTACAATCTACCTTTACAGTTTTCATCAGTTCAAAAACAAGATGCAAACTCATCAGTATTTTCACAATCCAGGGGTCCAAAAAATTTAATGCTAAAGGGTGAAGGGTTGGGGGGTGAGTGGCAGCGGCAGGAGTCTACAGCGACAGGCGCTGTCTCTGTGATGTCATACGAATGCTGCATTGTTGAGCTGCAGTAAATTGAGCAGCCAGCTCCAATATGTCAATAAACAAGTCGAACATAACATGGTACATCAATGCAGCATGACAAGAACCAGCCAACAAATTTACTGTGGCCTCTTTTGGTTCTTAACCTACTGTTTCCAACCAGAAATCAGCAGCGGTATTTATAATCACACACTCAAGGGTTCTGCAAAAGGTTCTGCACCCAAGCCTGACATTCTTACAAAGAGAACATTTTCAGAACGGCAAAGAACACTCGAAAATGCCATTTCAGTAGTTTAGGCAAAGTCAATTCTACTATTAAAAATTACACTTTTTAAAACACTGCACTCTGAGAGGCCTTGCATGTAAGTGTCACTGACTCTGTCACCGACTTTGACGCACAATTTAGATTTAAATTTCACGGCCCACCTACTGACACCTTGCATTTTTTATAATACTTCATTATCTGAACTACCACAAAATCCGCACAATTGTGTTCAGTTCTCAGCGTTTTTTGTAAAGGTCCATGGCCATCTTGTGGCCACAGCTGAATGTTACACTTTAAAACTTAAATTCTCACTTAGTTACAAGATGGCAGCTTGTGCAGACAAACTGTTTTACAAAAAGGGCTGCACATGTACATCCCAGACCACTTTTTCTACAATGTGCAGTTTACTTTTTACCACAAGGTGGTAAGAAGAGACATTTTACACACAATTAAAAAGTGCAGTACATGTTTTCTGCATGTAAGCATGATTAATTCCTGGAGATCTTTTCCTATAGAGAATTCTGATATAAAAAGAACTCTTTGTTCCTCAGCCATTATGGATGTGTGTTTGCTCTGCTGCAGGGTCACCGTGCTCCAGAATACATCTCAGAAGCACAGGGTTCACAGCAGCCAGTCCCAGAAACGAGCTGTTGTAAGGAACCAGAGCATTTGCAATAAACTGAGTAGTTAAAATCACTGAAAGTCATTCATAATGATATTGCCTTTCAAGAGAATTGTATACTTTTATCACTCTAAGCTGTAAACTGATAGGTAGGTTTATATTCTGTACTTTTCAAGTGCTAATGAAAGCATTTTTGAAAGTCTAATGAGACTGGTCTGTATTTCTCTACTATTACTTGATGTCATCTCCATTTTCTCTCAGTTGTAACTTCAATCATTTTAGTTGAAAGACCCCACAAAGCTTTGATATCACTTACCACTGTTGTCCATACAGAGGTACCACAGTTCCATGAACCCTACACCACACAGTGACCAAGTACAAAGCATTTTTTTCTGCTTGTTTGAGGACTGCGTGCATGATAGAAGAAAGACTTTCATTTGGAGATGTGTTGATATGAATGATGAGAACTTATTACGATGTTGAGTTGGCTGAAACGTTAACAAAGAGAACTGACTGCTGAATTTGCTGAATGTTTTTTTTTCCAGGCAGCACCTCAAGCCAGTTTGAACCAGGTCAAAGTGTCCGTCAAAGTCATTACCTAAATCATGTCATTTCAATGCACTGCCAGACAGGAGCAGCGCTCTCCAATGGTGGTTGCACAGACCTTCATTACAGAAAATGATCTTTTAGCAGATATCCTGGGTTTATCTTTTGCACTCAGTGGACGAAAAAGATAAGAACAGGTGCAATTTTGTTGAAAAAACTGCTGTTCCACACATTATCACAAGAAAAGCAAGACTAAGAAAGTTACTGTAAATGTAACTACTGCGATTGCACAGAAATGACGGTAACGTTTAGTGGCCTCAAATGTGTGCTGAGTTTCTGTTTTAACAGTTGGAAACAGTTTGTTCATCATTAGACACCATTATTTAGTTTGATCATCTTGTAAGTCCACCAGTCTCTCACATTCACATTTTAGCCATGAAGATGTTTTCTCTTTAGCAGTATTTTTTTTGCGTATCACAAGACACACCCAGGCTCTCGGTTTGTTAGCAGCTAATAAAAGTTCTTGTCCATTTATTATATCTGTGATCTAGGCTGTATTCTGCTTCAGGACTCAGTGAGCAGCTCTTTGCCAGCCCCTTGTTATAAAGGCCTGCTAAGGTCATAAACCTACTTGTCTGACAGAAGCATGTACATAATACTATCACTACTAAGTAATAAACACAGGTATTTTAGGTAAAATAATCTGTTTTGTGCCACTACGCAGGTGAAGTCCACATAAAACAGTTCACCTAAAGTAATAACAAGGTGTCCGTTATTTTGACTATGGTCATAGCAGCTGCTGCCACAGGATGCAAAACAGAATAAAATGCAACCTTGAGTGTGTTCTTTCCTCCCCAAGACCCCAGGCAGAAACAAGGCTAACCTTGAAGGATATCAGTTTCCCAAAACAAAGCTATTGCAATTAATTTTTTTAGTTAAACGGCACAATCACTGTTTTCTGTTTATAACTGAATATAGTAAGAAGAAGATACACCCATTTTTAAAATTTACTGTATACAAATTTTGTCTAAAAATGTCATAAAATTAACAACAATTCAATTCTGAGACCAATTTTTTCCTCTGCTTGTTTAAATTCAGCTGTCAAAGCCAAATTAACGCTTTTAAAGTTTTTGGGTGTCTTGTTAATAATTTCTAAATCCCTGACAAAGATGATACACAGCACTGATCACGTAGAGCTAACACTATTTTAAATGCATCGATAAAGCTAAACCCAAAAGGAAAATTATCTCTTAAGCTAACTGAAGACTCCAAAAAACCTGCACATCTCTCTGCGCATTGTCGTCCAGCCACACAGCGGGTTTTTTCTTGACCACTTTTTCATCAGGATCATGAGAGCAGCCCCCCATCCCAGCAGCCCATCCAGCCGCCTCCACTTGATGCTTTTACCCCCGGGCTCTGCTATAACATCCAGCTGTGAAAATGGATGCAATTTGAACTTCTTTTTTATATGCAATGATGTACAAGGAGAGCTAAGAAAAGCAATATGGAAGATGTCACAATTTGATGGGGACAATATGATGGGGACACTTTTCTTGCCTATTGGAAAGGATCAATTAAGCTACATCAGATGCAGCCACTGTGGCATTAAGGCACAGCAGCTGGTGCTGGCACCTCTCAGCTCCTGGGTTCTGGGTTCAAATCTGGCTCAGTCTGTGTATAGTTTCTACGTTCCCTTGCATCTCCTCTGACAGTGCAAAGACATGTTTCGCGTGAAACAGTGACTATAAAGAGCCATTTGTGTGTGAAAATGCCCTATGATGGACTCACGTCCCATCCAGGGTATCCCCTGTTTCACGCCCTACGTTTCCTAGTTTTATGTGACGCTGTGTGGTCAGGATTTTACTCAAAATGGATGAGAAATGCAAACAGTTTAAAAAAAATGTACTAAAATTAACTGTCTCCTGTGCATAGTTACTGTTACTCAAACTACTGTTACTTCAGCTAAAATTGAACACATTTTAGTCAAGAAAGACCATTTATACTATTTATTGTATTAACCCATTTCAACCCATGTCAGATGTACGAATCCAAGTATTAATTCACTTGAGATACCCTGACTGCATACTGGCAAACATATTAACCCTGTCCTGTCCCTAAACCCTTATTTATCCAACAACGTTATTAGCATTTTGTTCAGAGCTTCTCCAGACTTTGCTGTGTCAGAGAATACGTTTGGGTCAGATTTCACAGTGGTCGAGCACAGCCACATCTGCAGCAAAACAACCCAAAAAGGTACAAAGTGACCAGTGATGTGAAGGGATAGAGACAGGATCCTTCCTGTAGGGAACGGAACCTCTCTCCTACACACTGACATGAGTGCCACACTGGCAGGCATTAGGAGGGTGAAGACTGTGTCTGCACCCAATGACTGTCCTGCCTCCCATTTTCTGCCCATTTCCGAGGGGACAGACTGACCGAGAAATGGCTGAAAATGGAGAACGAATTAGGGAAAAAATAGAGTGTTAACAATAATTTGCTGGGTTCTCACCCCGTGGAAAAAAAGACTGAAAGATCAAAGGCAGGAGTTAAAATTTCCCCTGCAAATAGAGACTGCAGTGGGCTGGCATGGCACTGGGGGCTGCAGATGGCTGCTTTCCATCTTTCCATTGTGGAGGTTTTTATGTCTATGAAGTCTACCATACTGCTCCTCTACTCCATGTCCTCCATCATCCTGTTCTGTCAGTTCTCTCTTATCAGAGCATGTTCAAGAAAAGAAACACAGACTCTATATTTAATTTTTGGAGCCAAACCAGCTATAAAGCAGAAGGCGGTTGTTCTAGGCCACGGGAGCAAGGCTACTCTGCAGACACACCCATCTAGCTATAGAGATAAGGCCAGACAGGTTGGGGACTAGAAAAAGCTATATCCAAAACCAAAGCACAAAATCATTTAGACATCTAAAACCTGTAGTTTTCCAGACGGCCATTTACATTTTTAATTTTGGAGGCAAAAATTTTACAAAGCTGGACAGACTAGGTGGGAGGGATGTAGGAAAGGTATGAAAGGGAGGAGTAAGCAAGCGATGAGGGGAGAGCAAACATTTTCAGAAACAACACAAGACCAACTAAGGAATAAAGCTGAAAGGTGATGAAGAGAGAAGGTGAGTGACAGGACTATGCTACTAATATTGGTTCTTGCCCTTCTACATTTACTTAGTTTTTCCTACTACTGAAAGGCCTTTTAAATTTGTGGAGTGCTTATGTGTACAGTTTATATAAAAGTTCAATCCGGGCTAATTGGGAGACTGAGCCTCCTGCATTTTCACTGTATTTCCATGACATTTGGACTTGGACTAGTATTGAAGCTCTAACTTGTGTTGCACAGGCGCTTTGAAAAAGTAGGAAAGCACTCAGTTCTTTGAGGCCTGCAGAATTATTTCACCGACCCATTAAATTATCTCATAATCACCGATGAAAAAAAGAACTGCAAATAAGTAAATGTGCATGCATAGCTTCCATATTTTCCTGAAGCCATGGCATCTCCATTCTTTACTCTCTGTTAGGAATAGTTTTGTTTTGGTTGGCTGTGGTTTGTGCATCCAGCCAAAGCCATGTGTTGTGAAGTCTGCGCCTGCCCTTTAATATTCACTGTTGAGACTGGTGTGACTGGAGACTCCAAGACAGCAAGCAAAAGACGGACGTGCGTGGCCTAGTCGGCCAAGTACACCAGACATGCAAGTCCCTCCCACCTCTTTATCAACCTTCTGTCTCTGTGTTTTCCTTCCTCACTTCATCTACCCCCTCTCTATCCGTCATCCCATCAAACCACAGTCTCGATCCCTCCTCCTCACCTCCTTTCTTTTTTCCTCCCCGTCTCATTTTGTCTTGTTTATCAGAACATTTTCACTTTTCGTAATTTTGTATACATGCATGTACGTACCCAAAATGCGCAGCTGCCATTTTCCCAAAAAATGAAACAAATCACTGGCTGCAGACATGCACCGTGAGACACGCACATGCGAACCAAATGGTCATTTCCTGTAACCAAGAACATCACATACTTACACACACAGTCCAGCTGGCCTGCATCAGAAGTGCTGTTGTCAAAAGTATGCAGATACAGCTGGTCCAGCTGCTTGTCCGCCTGGTAGCTCGTTCCACACGTGCTGATGCAAACTGCTGGAAGGCCAGAACGACACAGAAATAGAACTCGCAACATTTTCCAGCCTTCAGTCCTCCTACTAATCATAGTCTGGTTTTATCAGTCTGCAGCACATTACACCTTCTCTCTACCTTATGTATCCACATTTATGCTGTTTTTCACACTCAACAAATGTCTTCTGCATGTCAAGCAATTCATTGTTCCTCACATTTGAAATCTTACTATAGATGTTGATCTAAAGGATAAAACATTTCCTTTTGGTGGATATTTCTGTTATACTTCTATTATTCTTACTATCAGTAATTGCTTGCCGAAAAAACTACGACTTTTTATTATCATATTTATTTGGACGACAATCACACGGGGTAAAAAAACATTAGATATTCTAATATTTATTGCCGCATATTCTGTTACATATGACTCATTTTTCTATTAGTCCATAAACACAGTGCATACTGCTTTTACCTCTAAAGATTTTATGTAGACATTTTCAACCTATTTTTCTTTTTCATTGTTACATTCTGTACAAGATGAAAAGTCCATAAAGAGACCTTACAATCCATTAATCATAATGTCTCTGTATTACCATTATGTCACCAATAAGGACTGCGATTTTAAATATACAACATGTAATGCATGTACAAATGTTAAACACATGACCAGTCTAACAATTCTGGACCATCTTCCAGGCAACATAAGGAACTGTATGAGAGGATCTGTTGACTAGATTTGGGCTGCGGAGTTGTTGAGAAATAAGGATTGGAGCAAAATGCTGATGGCGGCATCGAGTGCAAATGTATGGTGGAAATGTGGATTTTGGTGGTGTCAGTCAGCCCCAGAGAGTGGGAGCTGCATACTACAGGCATGATACAAATCACTTCTGTTCACCGTTACCAAGGTGATCCCAACAGTTTCCAGGGTCCTTTTGGGGTTTCCTTCAAAAGCACTTGTAAGAAATGGAGGCTGTAGGCTACTCTCCAAGGCCATTTCCATTCCACTTACACTACGGCTGTCCTCACCAAGCAGAAGTTTGATTTAAAAAAAGATAAACATCTGGACCAAAAATGCGATGAAGGTAACAAAACTAAACCTAAAACTCGACAATAGTCCCAATTTGATGTAAAGTTCAGTATGACGTTCATTTTAACAATTTCAAATGAATTCTTACTTTAAACGGGTTTTGCGGAAAGGAGTATTACAGCGTAGGATGCAAAATATCACCCTGCTGTGGCTGGTTTTTTATTACAGTTTACCAGGATGGACATTTCGCGCATAACTTTGAGCACCAGGAGAAGTTCCAGAACCTCATCCCAAGCATCAGAATGGTGGAGTCTAGGAGGGAAGGATGACCACTGATGACCTGCATTGACCAGTGGTGATGCTTACAGTGAAAACTGCTCAACAGTTGCCTTTGTGTGTCTTGCAGTGTTATTTACCATCATTGCACAATGTGTCTGTTATCCATGGCCACCTCCCAGACCAGTCACGCCTTTCTTTCACTTTCCATTTTGTGGCGTCCTTCCCACATCCATCTCTCCTCCCCCCCCATAAAGCGACCTTCTCCTCGACCCCCCGTCACCCAGCCAACTGCGGGCCACGCGGCCGGCTCTTACAGAAAGGTGTGACTGTTTTCCTGCGGAATACGGTCTGTGGGATATTTATTGGTCCGTGTCGGTGGGTGTGGGAGCAGGGGGGTGGGAGCACAGCTTTGGCATGGTAAAACAGCCCGCCCGAGCAGAACCCCCGCAGCTTTCCGTGCACGAGACCCGACTCAGGTACGTCTCTTTAACTAAACTATGTTTTCTGTCCGCGTTTCGTGTTTTGCACCTTTGTTACTGTTGCTCGCGCTTTTTTTGCGGGCTTTGTGCACGGATTCCACGTACACGTACGATGAGCCGTGAAGAGGATCTGCTTCGTGTTGGTGCTGTGTTTTTGCGTGGACCACGGCGCATTTTCGCAGCGTTTTACAGTTTTTCCACTCGGCACTTACCGTGTCTGTCGGTATTTAATGAAGTTTTTCTTCAACTTTCCGCATCGTTCCTGCGGTAAAACTGACCGACCGACTGCAATTTAAAGCGTGACGAAAAGTGGCGCGAGGTGGCCGGTCCGCGCGCTGCGCGTGACGGCGCAGGTTGGTTCAGGCGCGGGAAGTGGGCTCGCGCCGTGGGGGGGGCGGGCGCACAGGTGAGCGCGTCTCCGTGCATTTTATTTATTTATTTATTTATCTATCTATCTATCTATCTATCTATCTATCTATCTATCTATCTATCTATCCCTCACCGAAACGAACTGGTTTTCTGGGCTGCTGCAGGGGGTGAGACGCGGGACGATGGAGGGAGTGAACAGAAACACAACACGAGTGTAGAGAGAGAGTGAAAGAGAGAGTAAGTGTGGAAAGTCCCGCTCTCGGATTCCCCGGGACGAGGTCCCAGTGCCTGGTTACCGACTGCCATTCCCTACATGTCTTATAGTACACGAAAGTAACACCGTATTAAGGTATTAATAATAATAATAATAATAATAATAATAATAATAATAATATTATTAACTGAAAAATTCTTGGCTTCTTACTACCCACTTCCAGCATGTTCCGAAGAGGAGCTTCAATCTGAGTCCCGTCCTGAAGACCAGCAATGCTGTGGCTGTCTTGGGGATCTCTCTGCTGCCTCCTACTGCTGGGGGCAAGAAGTGCAGGTGCCAGGGCAGGGGATGGAGAGCAGGCTGAGCCAACAAGAGTCCTGATCACGCAGGGCTGGCAGTGTAGAGGGTGTGAGAGCAGACCGACAGGACAGCCTGTGGTCGGATCCTGAATGTAGACGAACTGAATTCATTTCAACGTTTGGTATTTCCAAGCGATGATTTTGTTCAGCTGGCCGCGAATGCCTGTAATTCTTTAAATATGGCTGCGTTGGGATGACGTGTTAATGGTACACAAAGGAGTCTTAAATATTTGCGTGGTTAAGAGGTACGTGGGTGTGAATGTATAGTGAGTGTTAGCAGATGAGAAATGGCAAAATGACATCCACTCGTCTCTCAACCAGTGTGCCGCTTGGAGGAGCCATGCTTGGTGTCTCCTGCGGGAGCACAGCACCCTGTGCAGGGCCTGCTGGAGCACTTCAGGGCAGGTCCTGGCTGCGCAGCTAAGGAGAGTGGGACAAGAGAGACCCACGTGGTCTCCATAGGAGGAGGCACCGTAGACCAGCCCGGTCAGGTACTTTCTGCCGTGTGTCCAGGTGTCACTTGCGCACAAGCCCAATGTTCACGTTGTACGGCATGTGACCACTATCTGCAATCCGATACCATTTCTGTCGTAATACCCACCTGACCATCATCTTTCCTCCAAGGTGACAGTGCTCCTGAGGCCCCTGTTCTACTCCCGACCTCCCACTCGCCCCACGACGCTCGTGCTGAGCTCGGAACATGCTGTGTCTTGGTTGGTGGAGGGTGAGAGGATCCCTACTAGCCTCACAGTGGTGGTGCAGGTCAGTGTGCCCTCTTCCGTTCCAGCTGTACTGTGTCAAAGTGAAGGATTAGAGAAAAACTGAAGGTGACATTATGAGGACAACAGCTGACACAAGAATAAATGCGTACGGTGACTCTTGTTCCCGCTCCACCTGCCAGGTTTCGGCACATTCCAAAGTGCAGTCGCAAGGGGTGGCCCTGCAGGTGCAGCTGATATCATCCCTCCCTTGGCGCCCACGGCAACTGCTACGCTGGGGCTTGAAGCATCACTCGTCTGTCTCCTCCGTCAACCATGTGGTCCACGCCAATCGGGTCTACCTCCGCCTGGGAGAGGGTGAGCCTCGCGTAGAGGGACAGACACAGCTACTGGGGCTCAGGCCCTGCTGGGAAGACAGTGAACGTGAATCTCGTGCCTCTTTCACCTTTTTTTTCTCTCAGTGTGAACGTATGAAAATGCAAATGAACAAAGGTAAAAATAATCTTTAAAGTATTTCTCTCTGTCTCATGTGCCTCCCCTTTTGTGTGCACACTCTCATTCCCTGTCCGGTCCCTCTTCCAACCTGTCACCTGCCACTAGATCCCACAATGCCCAGTGAGTGCCAGCTGCAGCCCCTCTTTCTGTCCCACAATTACCTGACCTCTGACCTGCAGCCCCAAGAGGTGCGAGGCTGCGCCCCTGGCAGGGCTGGCGAGGAAGCCGAAGTGCACGTGATTAAGCTGATGTCAGCAGGGTCGGGAATTTGTGGGTGAGCCTTTGGACCGATCTTGCAGAAGAAGAAACGTGCTTCTTGCTGGCCTTATGAGGACATAAACAAGTTTATTGTGTTTTCAAATGAAATCATCTCTCACCTGGATGGTCATGCTGTCCATATTCACCTGTTAGCGGTATTTATGTTTGGTTTTTTTTTTCTTTCTGTGTTTGTTGCTCTTATAGATCTCTTGTGTGTCATTCTGAATTGAGTGCATGATGAAGTGGAGGGGAATACAGTGCTGACTATCCCCCCCCCCCCACCCCCCCCCCCCCNGTGTTGGGAGGGAGGGGGTAGAGAAACAGTGGTAGCCAATCCCCCCCCCCCCCCCCCCCCGCCTCCTGTCAGCTCGCTGCAGGTGGAGGTACCTGTCTCGGTGCTACCCCCAATAGCCAATGCCGGATGGTACGAGGTGGTGTTGATCCTCAGCAGCGCAGTCCCGGTGAACTGGGCCCTGAGTGTCAGCGGACTGCAAGGTCACATCTCCGTCTATGTAAGTACCCATCCCTCACATCTGGGGGGGGTGGGCATGTATGAGATGCAGTATAATGGGTGAAAGTGAATACGGTGGCTCTTCTCTTGACATACCGAACTGAGACCAAAAAATTTGTTTTTAAGCCTGTTTGTTTGTAAATCCAGAGCCACTTTTACTATTATCTCAGCCAAGTATTTAAAAAAAATAATAATAAATACACACACACACACACACACACAGATGTCTTTCAGTTTATTTTGTAGTTAGGTTCTGTTGTCAATTTTTTTTTTTTTTTAAATCTTCATCCTTTGTAAGTACTTGTCCGGTTAGGGCAGCAGCAGCTTAAGAAGCATACGGTCTTTAAAATCTTAATAATGCAGACATACCTTGATTTATTTAGGTAAGGTTCTGTAAAAGTCTTGGACAGAGTTTTAAATAGAACTTATTTTAATATTTTTATTTTGAATTATATTAAATTGTCATTTTAAATAGCCTTGCTTCAGACTTTTGATCAGTATGGATTACTGACTGATTTACTCCATAAATGTGCAACATGTCATCTTCCTACCGATCGCCAGCCCTCCACCACAGCTGTAAACCCTGAAAGCAAGTTGAATTAAGGTGGTCCTCTGACTCCAGTTTTCCTGCATTTTACTGCCAGCGAAGTTGTGAACAGAAACATATTTGCTTATAAAAATTTAAAAAGTAAAAAAAAAAAAAAATCCAGTTGAGAATAAATGTAAGTGTCGGTATCATAACTCTCTGAGATGTGAAAAGGCGGTGTTTTCAGCGTAGGGCATTTATGCCAAAGAGGTGCCCATGTTAGCTGGGAGAAAAAACTGTACATCGCGATATGTCACCATTAGCAGGGTGTTCACCAAGTCTGACCAAGTCTGACACTAAGACCAGGAGACACAATGATAAAATACCTGTTTTAAAATTTCTGCACTTCTTAAAGGCACCGCAGTTTCAATGCGATCAGTCTTATGTGAACTCTAAAGCAGAGACCTGGAACATTTCTCCATACTGTCTAAAAAAAAAAAAACTCCTCTTTTCTCCTTTTCTTTTTTCAGTCCTCCAATACAGTGTCACCACTTTACCCCTCAGAGCCTGATCTGACAATGACCAGCATGCTCATCCCAGACCTCCATGTGATCCATGATCTGGCAGCCTGGGCCAAGCAGCACAGCTTCCCTGCGGTGACCTCCTACACGGAGGCTGACATGGCCAATCGCTTTGTGATCAAGTTGGCGAAGCCAGGGCCAGGTCAGAAAATAAGGTTGCCTACGAGTTCCCTGGTCCGGACAACATAGATCTCCACGATAACTCTCCTTTCCATCTTTTGGTACACAGGCAGTGTTGCCTCCCTGCGCTCTCTGGCTGTGTGGTCTAGGGCCGGGCCAGGGCAGGAGATGGAGAGCAGACTGAGACAATGGCTGAGCCAACGAGGGAAAACTGATCATGCAGGGGTGGCAGTCAGTGAGGCAGTGAAAACACAGTGCCACGATGGGCAGCTCAGCGTGGCCATCGATACCAATACCCTGCAGGTGAGCCTCCATACATATGCAAAGGTAAAGGAACACTGGACTTGTGACCAGAAGATTGGTGAATTCCAAGAAGCGTAGTGTATCCAGCGTTAGGATATGGTTGGCAGTACAGGTGAAGCCGGTACCCCCCGGCTCCTCAGCTGCTTGGTGGCCATGGGTTCACATCCAAATCAAGATATGAGGAGTTCGCACGTTCTTCCCACATCCTTCCCTTGTCTAGAAAACGGCACGACGGGCCGCTTTTGGCTCAATGGCACTGTGAAATGCCTTGGCTGAAGCTGATAGATACATGCCATAAGAATCAAATATATCGTGTTGTTTTCAAGGAAAACCATGTGTTAAACGAACAAACGTAGGTCAACCTCACTCAAATCTTATACGTTATACTGTTAATGAAGGTGCCTAATCTAGCTAATTAGAATGTAAGATAATTAATATATTAGAATACATTCGTTTCACTTCTTAGAAATGTAATGATGCAGGTTCACCTCACTTGGTTTCACTTCCCAGTATGTGGATTTCTCCCCTTCAGCCGTTGCCTTCTGGAGTGTCGCGTATAACGCTACGTGACCCCCGGTGCCAGGCCCAGTTCAACAGCAGCCACTTCCTGTTGGTGTTCCCGGTCATTTCCTGCGGGACAGAGATCGTACTGGAGGGACGGCCAAGAGGGGTGCGGTACAAAAACGTGGTGAGAGGCAAAACGAGGCAACGACAGACTTACCAGTCGCAACCTGCAGATAAGCTTCTGCAGATTGTCAATGATTCTTTGCAAGAAGTAATGAACATTTAAACTCCTGGTCTGTAACTGCCTGGATTATCAGAGTTAGAAGAAAGGATGTTCTGGGTATCAAAAACTCAAAAAAAAAAAAAAAACATGCCGCCAGCTTTATTATTCTGGACAATTGCAGTGTTTTTCACTGATAGTTTCTCTATCTACTTCTACTACTGTAGAAGTGGGGTGAAAATAGTCCCCCCCCACTGCTATCAGTTACATTGCATTGTCTCTGACCTGTTTCTCCCATAATGCTCTGGAAAAGGTGGTGGTGTGGAAGAAAAGGTCCTCAAACCCAGACCACAGTGGGAAAGGAGAGGAGCAAATCCCACTGATTATACAGGTGAGAGGATACAGTTTCAGTTAAACTCCATATTGAAATGTTTTTGCCTTTATGACGGACTGACTGGTCTATTTTTCTCGAATTTCAGATCAGCTGTTTTGCTCTGGTGCCCCGACCCTCCAGCAGCCCCCCAGAGATGCAACCCCCAACTCAGCCAGCCAGGGGACTCTGGGCCCAGCGAGATCCAAGTGTACCAGCCATGTTAGAGAAGCCAAGGTCAGCACTGCTCCTCTCCATGCAGCTGTTTGTAACAGAGGCGTACAAGCAGAGGGAGACAGGACCCTGTGTCATCAGCGCCAAGAGCCGTGTGTACGTGGAGGTCAGTGTGGGTTCCTTTTGCTCCACCCCTGTGTCTTCTGTTTCCTTCCTTTATTAGCAACTTAAATATCAGATAAATTCTAGATGACAGGGCCTGCGGGATGTGGTGTGACATTGGAAGGAGAATAATTTTTTGGTGCTTTTTCAGGTGTCTGCAAAAGGTGTTCTGTCTGGTGCTGTGGAGATCTGGTCCTGTATGGTTTCCCCCCTGTCAGACCCTAAAGCATCTCCTGGCTGGGGGGTCATCCAAGATGGCTGTTCCTATGACCCCACATTGACATTAATTAACATACATCAAGGCAAAGGGGGGCAGAACCACAGCAGTAGTGGAAGGAAACGGGAAGTCAAGCAGAAGGTAACAGAAAGTGGGATGAGAAACAAGGGTGAAAGAGAGCCAGAAGGAATGGAAAAGAAAGAAGGGTGGAGAACAAGAAATGGAGGGAAAGTAGTTGAGGTGGAAGATCCGGAAAAGGGGGAGGAGACAGGAGAAGAGATTGGTGAACAGTCTTGGCGACTACGGTTCAGTTTTGTGCTGCGGCCGCTTTATAACAATTCGATCCAGTTTCTGCACTGCAGGCTTCGGCATTGTGCTGCAGACTCCGCCCCCATCCCTGACACCACTTTGGCCACACCCACTGAGGCCATTTCCCTCACTGGATGCCAGAGAGGTCTTCGTATTCCTGCCCTAATTTCTCTACCCAAAACCAGCTATAAGAAGGTACTGTAATTCTTGTTTAAAAAATGCCCCCCCCCCCCCACAACCATGGCAACATTCATCTAAAAAATATGCATCAACAATTCAAGCACAATATCTCTATTATTAAAGTTTTCTCTCCCCTCCCACTTCCAGTGTCACTACAGGACTCTGTTCAGACCCATGTTGGTGACCAAGCCTGTGGAAGTGCCCCGTCCCCTGGCACCTTCTGCTGGTCAGTAGTGCATCCTGCAGAACTCCCAGTTCCTTCCAGTCATTTCATCACACAGTTGCTGTGATTATGCCAATTTTTATTTATATTTGTCTTAAATCAGATTTGCGGAATGATTTTTCAAACTTACCGTAGCAAGTTTATTAATGTAGCACTAACTGTGTGTGAAGGTCAGGCTGCCCTCAGGCCCAGAATGATGTTGCAACCAAATCCTCAAGATGACGGTAGGTTCCTTCTTCACTTCAATAATCCATGACAGTGCTCCAGTGGCAGCTGCTGCTGGATCTTTTACTTTTCCTGTTTGTGAACCTGTTAGCCGACCTACTGGTGACCAGTAACAATGTTGCTTGCCAGATGTCTTCTCACATCTGTTAAATACCTTTATGCAGGTATGAGGTTCGACACTGGGCCGGTGGTGGGGATTGTGTTTGCTGCTTTCCTGATGGGAATCAGTATTATGGGGGTCATCTGGTGCATCTACAGCCACACAGGTAGTGCATGTGCAGCAGTGTTTGTTTATGAATGGCGGAAGGTGTGAGTAAACTGTGGGTGAAAACTGGTGCTGTGCTACTGGCGGTGTCAGGGATGACTGGGATGACACGGAATATGAGAAGCACCAGCCTGGTAGACACCACAGAGCAAACCTCGAGTGGGAACACCCCTGTCTTGCTGGAACAGTCTAGTAGCAGTGTGTAGAGGTAAGGTGGACTGGCTTTGGGAATCCTTCCTCCTCTAACAAAATACAAATAACAGAACTCCAAAAAAAACAATGGTTCTAAGCATGTCTTGGAAGTAATTAAGATTTTTTTCCCCCCCCTTTTACAGGTTCTGGGGGGGGAAGCTGAAACGGAAAGGAAACATCAGTTTCAGTGTGTATGGCGGTGTGGGAGAGAGAAAGGTTGTAAAATATAGGGTTTCAGTCAACGTTGCTTGACCGCTACGAAGTTGAAGTGAGGTTTAATAAACTCCAAGGTACTGCAGAAGTTACAGCCTGGGATGTAACTGAATTGAGCATAAGTGTAAACTAATATTTTGAGTGGGAGTAAAATGCTGTACAAACGATGGGCAGTAATGTCATGTTTCTATATTTATATGTAAATGTGTTTTATTTCCTTGGCCTGGTTTGTTCTGCTAATAAACTTCATCTGTGTCATGGTGAGATACTGTGAGTTAAAGGTGTTCTTGTGTCCCCCCCCCAAAATTTGAGGTTTCAACATGGTTCTCAGCGCTGTGGTTATGCAAAATTTGGTTTTATCTAATGTGTGGAGTCAGTCTTGTTCCCGTGTTGGGTGGACAGTGGGTGGTAAGTGCTGATTCCGTGAAGGACCAGGGGATCTCTTACAAAAGCAGGGTGTGACATGTACAACAATGTGTATATGCAGTATTTTTTCATGTATTAAATATAAGAAAATACTTGTGCATATAAACATATGTGGGCTACCAGGTGCTACAGCTTTAATGGTACTGAAGGATCAGTTCACTGAATCCACCTGACCTTGGTTGAAATAATACACAGAGGAGGGTCCAGAAGTAATACTCAATATTTCACTGTGTTAGTAATTTCCCCAGAAATATTTTTGTGTACTGTTTTCTTTTGTTTGTATAATTTTATGTAAGAATTACATCCATTGCCTATACTTTTAATGAGTAACATCTGTATCTTATACACAAATAAATTGACATTTAACTGGTAATAGGAAGAATAATTTTCCACTTAGTACACCAACAGTATATACAGTGCGCACATGTATACAGATACAAAATACGTGTAAAATGGCATTTAACGGGATAAAAAAGATTTACTAAGTTACAGGCAGAATAAAAACTGGATATGAGCAACAGCAACATCTGTAAACTCTATTACATGTCAAATATTCTGGAATCGAATCCATAGCTAAACCAGCATCAAACGGCAATACCGTGCTTGTGTGGTTCTGTCGCAGCACTCGGCTGCTGAGGAGAAACAGGATCTGACCTCTGTCCTGTGACATCTGGTTCGATGTGCTGCGTGCCGTTTGTCTGCAGAGCAGCGCTCTGGTGAGCGCGCCTCTCAGCAGTGGTTGGAGGAGGTGCAGTGCTGGCAGTGCAACTCCTGGTGGCGCCGCAGGTCCACCTTACGCCGGAAGCTTAGCTGGCAACAGGAACAAGAGAAAGGCTGGTGGCCGCTGTGCTTGCGGCTGTGGGTGATGAGGTTGGAGCTCTGGCTGAAGCCCTTGCCACACACTTGGCACACGTGGGGCTTCTCACCTGTGTAGGTAGGGGTGGGTAGTGGGAAGGAGGGCAAAGAACACTCCTGAAGGTGTGTGTTTATTTACAGGTGACCTGAGGCATGTGTGAGGCACTAAAGATGGACTGGTTTTTGCGTGCGCACACATTCCCGCAAACTCACCAGTATGTATGAAAGTGTGCTTCTTCATGTCCGATTTCTGGTGGAACCTCTTGCCGCAGTACGGGCAGGGGTATGGCCGGGTGTTGGTGTGGATGAGCAGGTGCGTGGAGAGAGTGGAGGAGCGCTTGAACTCCTTGCTGCACACATCACATCTGAATCGGCCATCCTAAGACAACATGGAATCACAAAAGTCACCCTGTTCAGAACAGACAGGTTCAGGGGAAAGAACACCAGGGCTTCCCGATGCAAGGAAACAATGAAGGCAACAATGTGAAGAACAGAACACATTACATTATTAAACAACACTGTTATAACAATTTCTAAATAGAGATTTCTCACAAAACGGTTCCGAACAAAAAAATAGCTCTCATAAAACAATCATTTCGCCTGTTACAGATAATTCTACTTCTATAAATATCCTTCGCTCACTTGTGACAAATATGCAGTTGACTGTACAACTGCACAGTCCTGCAGGTCAAATGGTGACTCCCAACGTAACTCCCATCCCTAATAATCGGTGCACAGCAATCAAAACAACTAAATAAACATAAATATTTACAAGAACACTGAAGAAAAGTACGGAACAAAATCTTTGTTAACTGGATAAACTTTCTTAGGCGTAGCGCAAGCCGATATGGGAGAACATCTTAGCTAAATCTCTATCAGCAACCAGCACCAACTGTCATGAACACATGCAGCTTTAATAACAAACACGACTGCACATGGATAAAACTTTAATCTAACCATCAAATAAAGATCGCTGAGTGTCAGACCTTTTTTTGTAACAGTACACCTCACTGTTGTGCTTAAAAATACTTTGATATTTTGTCATTTTCTGATCTTAGAGCCATTTATTTATTTACTTATTAAATTACATAAAAAATGAAGGTTAATTCAATCCCCTCACACTTGGTTTTCACCTACCCGGGGGGTTTTGTGAACTGAATTAACTGCATTAGGTACAGATGGGTGTAGTTAAATGGATGGTCACGAAATTTACTAAAACAGCTTCAGTAATGCTGACTATACACTTTCGATTAAATCACTGAAACACGCAGTAAAACACTGTCAAAGAGGGCTTCATCTTGTACCTTGCCTCTGTAGTGCAAGTTCACCTGAGGTCTACCCCCATGAGGAGTCGAGCTGTGAGTAGGGCACGGAGCCGGAGGAGTGTCCAGCCTTGGAATGGTGCTTTTATTCAGGAGTTCTTGCAGGCCACAGGCACACCTACACACCTGAGATGATTCAGCGTTACAGTGTTGCTCATGCAGCTGCCTGGCGGACTTTGTTCCACAGGTCAAAACGGAAAAACACATTCATGATCACAGGTGAGCCCTTTTCCCCAAAAACACCCCCAGCTTACTTCTCCACATATGGAACATCCACCATGAGGGCCTTTACTGAGCAGCTGTGTGCATGTTACACTGCTCATCTGCTGAGCTCTGTGTCTGGTTTCCAGCAGTGCCAGGACCAGCATTTCCAGCTTCTGTTCTCTCCCAGAAGCCCCAGGGTTCATAGGCACCCAGGGCTCAGTAGACACAGCAGGTGCTATTCCACACCTGGTCTTTTCTGAGGTATGGAACAAAATTAATTTGGCTTATTTACAGCACAGCACTGTTCTGCTGAAGCCGAAAAGTTAAAGACGTGATGTTAGTGAATACCTGTGGAAACGGGGTTTTCGGAGCAAAGGCCAGCGTGCAGCTTCCCATGCAGCAGTAAGAGGGGACTGCATTCCACTGTCTCAGGCATGTGTTTCACCTGTGAAGAGGCGCTTTCTTGCTCTCCAGCATTGTGCACATCTTGAGGTGATGCGTGACACAGGGCGGAGCCAGAGCGGAGTAATCTGACCCAGGAGCGTGACGCATAAGATCCCGCTTTCTTACTTTTAACCAGGAACGAGCGAGGCATGGTGTGGCGATGGCAAGGACTATGGAGCCAACTGGTGACGTGCAGCAGCAGAGTTCATTTCAGTAACAACAAACAGTAACATAGCGAACGGTGAAAGAAATTCACATTTGTAAGAAAACATTTCGTTCAAATCAAAAATACCAGTACAAACCACTCTGTTCACACGACGCGCATCTCTGTAAGCCAGAATGTTCAACTTGCCTATAGAGGGTAGCATTGTATTTATTTCAAAGAAAAGGAAAAAAAAAACTACTTTCATGCACAGTAAAGGCAGAGCAGTAGCATAAAACGGAAATATTCCAGGTCATACAAATGTAAAAAAACCCCTCAAACTGTATGTGATGTAGTAACGCAATATGTTATAAACGGTTATTGTAAATAAACTGCCAAAAATATATAGTATTGTGAGCAATTAAAAAATAAGTTTTTGGCAAAACTGTAAATTTTGAAAAGATTAACAGAAACATTTCGAATAAAAAAGTGAAAAATTCAAAGAAAGTAGCAATAAATTGAATATATCATTTGTGTGTGTGTGTATTTTATATATATATATATATATATATATATATATATATATATATATATATATATATTATATATATAACACACACACAAACACGAGGATTGATTTATTTTTATTTATTTTTTTTAATGTTTCAGTTCTGAGAGTTAGGGTCTAACCCTAAGACAGTAAAATTTTTGGTATTTCTGTAGCATATCAACCTTCATACAATTTATTATATACAGTATATATATAATTTTTTAATGTGAAAAACAATTGAATTCTTAATTTGTCCTGTTCTTACCCATTTAATGCATTACTCACTGCTGTACAAAACCATGATTTTAGTTTTATTAACCATACTTTTCCGAGATTTTCTAAAAATCATTACTATTAAAAAAGTGATTTACAGAAAAGTTATTAAAATAATAAGAAGAAATTTGTCTGTCAGCACAGACTGAATGATATTGATTTATGTATGAATTAAGAAACATACTGACCGGTACAAAGGACAGCCTTGGTGACAGTGTTTCCACACTCCAAATGACACTTCCTCTACCGAGGGCAGCACTTTAAACCGCTCTGCAGCTGCTACCTCATCTCCTACACGCAGGGCTGCCAAGACCTGCATGATCTGCTTAAACAATCTTACAAAAAAGAGAGAAAGAAGAACAACACAAAAGAAAAGAAAAACAACATAAAAGAAAAGAAAAACGAAAACTCACCAGCAGTTACAATGTCACAAATGAGAGAACTGTGATGCCTGGGAGGGGATTAAAAAAAGAAAAATCACACACGTAACGTCTGTAACGGCCCTTTCTAAACGTTGTGTAACAGACAAATATCTTAAATATCTTAATTTATGACACTAATAATTAGGGAATCAACTGATTTGTCTCAGAAGGGACAGTTTTTAAAAAGTTCTGTGACTCTCTACAAATTTTACCACAAGTTTCTTACCCTTTTTTTTTTTTTTTTTTTTTTAAAAACACAATTTATCCAAGGGTACATATATAGTATAACTTGCATTTTACACTTAACCCAGTTAAATTGCTATGTTTTTAACCAACATAGCTTATGAAATTTGTGCAGGGAATCAACTTTTAAACTCACAACCTTATAGTCAAAATTACAGTGGAGGTAGTTTTACCATCTGCTGACCCGAGTTATACCTTAGTATCAGGTCCTGTTCTATACACAGGTGTCATCATCTACCTAATATTGATGCATTAACCAAAGTGTTAAAACTATATTTAGTTTGAAGATACAGATATTTGAATATACTCTGTACTTAAGCCTTAAATAGCACAATAGTAAATACCCATTTCTGGCTCTTAAAACAGCCTCAAGATGGGTTATTAAATTGTCTCCATCCTGTCTGCACTACATATTAATGGCAATAACTAACCATCGACTTACCTTTAGTGAAATTAAAGATTATACCACTTTTCCCAAAGAAAAACACAAGTGAAAAAGATTATATATTAGAAATGCAAATAGTTAATAACACTTTTCAAAGTCTCACTAAAATGAATTCTATAGATTTTTACAACCATTTACTGACGGTTACAATGACTAACAAAATTTCCATTGACTTCTATTTAAAAGTAAAACCTGCCCACACTGATTTGCTCCCTCACTCACCTGTTTTTAACAAATCAAATAAAATCCAAACACTAATTTGACATTTGGTAAAAAAATAAAATTTAAAAATTTAAAAATTTTTAAAAAATTTAAAAAAAAAAAGAAATAGAAATAATGTTATTTAAAAACTGATATTTACCAGGCTCAAAATTTCTTAACATCTGGAAAACTCGGGTGTTCACATACACAGTGCACAAGCGGTGTTTGACTGTATAATTCCATGTATAATGTATATTCCAAAACAACCCTTGTATGGACTGACAAACACAGAATATGTATGTTTTAAAAGTGCGTTTTCGTTTAAATTCACTTTTTTGTGTCAGTAGGACTTGCTACCTGAGGTGGGGGGGGGGGGCAGGAGCGGGATTTACAGGCCAAGTGTCCGTCCTGGAGTGAAGTGAAGAATCTGAATCAAAACACAGAGAAACGTCACCGGTTGAACAGCTTCGCACGTTTAACTTGTCACTACTTGACACTATTCAAATGCTATTTGAGGGATTTTCCGTTCACTTCGCCATTACTGTACTGGCGAGTCATTTCTGAAGTGAATAAAGTTGTGAAGGTCAACAGGCAACACATGCGGCGACCAACAACATCACAAATGTTTTACAATTCAAACTGTAAATGTTTATTTCGTATCATTCTCTTCAAGTACAGAACACTGAGTTATTAATTTAAATCATCATTAAACACCACCATACCCAATATTCTATTTATTGTGACTAATATGTTTAAGATCGGTACATCTGAAAAAAGTGTGGAAAATTGTACCCCTTTATTCTGACACCAAACCACCAACTCAAACTACAAAACCTATCCAGAATGTAGCAGCAAAATGTCAATCAGTGCCATAAAAGCAAATACCGATAGTTACTGTCACGATCACTGTTATTGAATTAGTATTAGTTATATCTGGATGTCAGACCACATCTCTACACACCACTGTTCATAAGCACAGTAGGGTCTGACAGCAAAATTAGAACCTGTAAACTCGAGAGTATTCAGACTGTTTAAAACATAATCTTTCAAGTTCGACCATTAAAGTGCTCAATAGCTAGATGTGATCTGACCCTGTTACTAAACCTGCGCCCATGACGTTCATCACCGACCAGCTAGTCACTCCACGATTCTAGCGCATCCCTGAGGGGCCCACGTTCCTACAGCCTCCTCCGAAAATCTTTACGGTTTAACTCAGTACGACTCATTCCGCTGTAACAAAACAGGTAGTACAACGTCAGGACACACAGTTGGTGTTGGCACGATACAGCAATGCCTTAAACGGACCGCGATGTATCAAACACCACGCAAAATGGATCGACTGCAGTTCATCTTCAACGTATAGAAAGTTAAGATAGTAAACATCAGTACATCCGCTACATCTTTCACATGGGACGGACCGTCCACACGAGCTCAGCCTACACAGACCAGAGCAACGCTGGGGGGCGGAATCTGGGCAACTTGGGAAAATTATGGGCGGCTAATCCCAGCTGTGTAGATAACCTGCTTTCAAGCCCACCCTGGTAACTGCGACAGCAGATTGGCACACTTCGCTCAGATATAACACAGCCTGGTTATTTCAGATACCAGGTTTACACCCCGACAAGTTTATGCTACATGAAACACCTGGAAAATATGGGCCTATTCGTTTTAATAATGGCCAGCAGTTGTCGACAAAGACGACAGTAGAAATATTTTCAAAATTGCAATGAAACACATGAAAAATATAAAACCAAAAAATTAAATCAAACTTTGTTATAAACAAGCAACTAAGGAAAATCATAGAAAGCTTTTACAAAAAGCAAAATGTTGTGCACATATAATAAACTGTAATATATAATAATGTAACTTTCTAAATCTGTCACAGTCAAACAAAACATCGTAGTTCCAAGATGGGGTGTCAGACACAATGCCAAGAGTGGTACTGCATCTGTAGATCATAACCGTTTCATTATCAAAAATACACATGATGAGTAAATGGCTGCAGAGTTAACATGAAGAAAAGACACAATACTGTTAACACTGCTTGGTGCAGTGAAACACTGAAAAAACCAATATCTTGACTTTTAAAATACTGAACTGAACCCTGAAGAAGATATTGGTTTTAACACATGGCTTGCAGACTAACAGGTCAACAGTGCCAAGCTTGGGAGTCACCGCAATGTCCTTTACCCTCCGCTTACAGTGCACAAACATGTTGAGCTCACACATTTGCACATTTTCACAAAAACCATAATAATGTTTCCGTCTTCCTAATTAGTTACATGTAAATTTTGAAAAATGAAGGATCACGCGCATCAGCAGCACACGTTTTAGGGAAATACATGGCGAACCCCGTTCGTCGTGCCCATCCCGCCTTCCTTCAGATCCAGTTGGCACAGAACAAAAAGGCCACCGAAGAATAAAAAGTTTGGCTGCCATCAAATATCAGTTAAGAATTCTATGTGTATATAAAAAAATAAAAATTTGCAAATAAATAGCACATACATAACATAAAAAAAAGATTTGGCAATGTCATCCCCCACACAAATATATTACACATTAGAAATGACTTGTCCCCGTAACAGAAAAAAAACATATACAGATAAGTTCATACACTGATATTCGTAATCTATGTATATCATCTGTAGTCACTCTATTCTAGTATGTGTATTTAGGCCACGCCTTTCTTCATAACTGCCTTCCACTACAGAGGTGTCTTTCTACCTCCCTCCCTGGCCATACTGTGCATTGGAGTGTCAGAGTGCTGCAGAACCAACCAAGGACAGTCAGGAGCAGCCTAGGGCTGTCAGTGAGGAACAGTGAGCAGTCCGTTTTGCTATATTGAAGAAAGGGGCCAAGCGATGCTGTATGAAAGCCACAATGTATGAAACACTGAAAAATGAGTCAGTGGATTCTCGTTGCACATAGGAGGAGGGGAAGGACAGGATTCCATACCGCCCCAGTCTCCAACCTCCAGCCTAGCCCCTTCCCAAATGTTTTCCACTCAGGTAACAGCTGTTGTGGACACCTGAATTGTTGGGTTTGGTTCATGTCAACCAATTCGGTGGTATGGGCCGCCCAACCGAGTCAAAATGGCAACCAGTGGTAGAGGACAAAGAGGAGTGATTGTGTCTCCTACCGTGCAGAGAGAAAAATGGCAGAGAAGTACTAGGACTCCTCAGAACACAAACAACCAGGTACAGCCGGCCAGAGAGAGAAAAAGACAGTACATCTGGCAGATGTAAAAAGAGAAACAAGGTGAGAACAGGGCAACAGCTTGGAATAGTCAACAGTTCAACTTGACATGGCACTGTTTGTTTCACTGTTCCAGGCCCTCAGTGCACAACATTCCAGGGTAGATCTGGGGAGGCTGGCAATCATCTGTGTTGGGACCTCTTTCCTCCATGTCACTGTCACTGCTGCCTTCGCTGGCTAGGTGTGGGGAAGGGCAACAGGGCACCGTGAGGGCAGTGTAGAGAGCGTTGACTGGCAAAGGGCTAGGCAACAGATCATCGTCTGAGCTCATGTAGTCACGCTCCCCTGGGGCCCTGCTGCTGAGGCAGAGGTCCTCGAACGTACCCTCCCCAGGGGACTGATACAAGGAGGGCTGTCCATGTAGCTGCCTGATCTAAAAGAGAGAGAAAAGTAGGTGTCACAAAAAAAAAAATTTTAAAAAAAAAAAGACAACAGAATACAAGCAAGAGAGTAAGGGAATACAAGCAGAACTGGTAAACATTCCCATTAACTAGAATTTTTCTTCTTTATTCTTTTTATGTCACATTTTTAATGCTTAATTCCAGGAGTGTCTGTGTTGTGATCATAATTATATTGTACCAGTTGACTGTGATGAATTTAACTGCGATAAGAAAAGGAATCTCTACAGTAAACTGCTGGACAAACCTACAGTATTCAGCCCTCCATTGTTTGTTTTTCCATTTTGCTCTGCTGCAAATTAACACATTTAAATGGGGGTTCCCCCAACTCCTGTAGAAGTAATTCTCCTAAATATTTAGATGTCTTCAAAACTATAGCAAAAGTAACACATTGAAAATTAGTTAATTGACAAGTATTCAAACCCTGTGTCAATACTTTATGCATAGTCCTTTAGCAGTCTTCATGAGCTTTGTACAGAATTCTTTTCCATTCTTCAATGCAAATTTGCTGAAACTGTGAAATTATAAGAAGAGTATCGGTAGGCAGCATTTTTCAGGTCATACCACAGATGTTCAGTTGGATTCTGGGCTCTAGCTGAGCCACTCCAGAATACAAGCCTGATTTTCAATAGCCTTTTTGGCTGGTGTTTTGGGTCATTATCCTGCTGAAAAATCAATCCAGAAGCAGGTTCTCCTCAAGGACTTGCCTATACAGGCGTCTCCCTACTTACTTACGAATGAGTTCCTTCAATTCAGCTTCTAAGATTAAATATTCTAAGTTGGAGACATTATTAACTTTAATTTCAATGGGAAATTTTGTTTAGCATTCCTAGGCTCAGATTCACCCCCATGTTTGCTCAACTAATGCCAAAACCCATCAAAATGGAGAAAAATAACAACCTTTATATTAAAAAACTGACACTGCATTAATAATACACAGTAGTGCAATAATATTTATGTAGATGCACTAGATAAATTAAGATGAGACAAGATCGCACACGAGAACCACTGAGCACAAGTTGAAACAAATATGCGGAAACAATGGAGGACAAGATCAGGTGGTAGTGCCACCAGCAAACTACGTGTGGCTATTGTGTCCTTGTAGGTTATTCACAAAAATTAATAAGAGCTCATGGGGGGGTCAGGTGTAACCCCCCCCAAAAAAAAAACCCTCAAAATTGTAGACAGTAGCACTGTTCATACTGCTGCTTAAACACACTCATTCACACATACACTACACGGCCAAAAGTATGTGGACACCACTTCTAATTGAGGGGTTTGGCTATTTCAGGTACATAACATCAAGCATACAGCCAACCAGTTGGACACAAATCTAAGATCATTATGCACAATGCCAACCACCAGCTGGAGCAGTAGGCCATAACTTTGGACTCTGGAAAAGTGGAAACGCATTCTCTGCAGTGATGAATCACGCTTCAGTATCTGGTAGTCTGAAGGACAAATCTGGGTTTGTCAGATGCCAGGAAAACACTACCTGCCTGCATGCATAGTGCCAACTGTAAAGTTTAGTTGTGGACAAATAATAAGGCTGTTTTTTCCTTAATTCCAGTGAAGAGAAAACTTAATGCTACAACTCAAATGCACAAAGAGGGTCAGAGCAAGAATACAGGTTTCGACCATGCAAGAAAGCTGTATGTACATCTGTTTGTTAATAAAAGTCTTTTATTTGTTTCAATTACATTGCAGTGGCAAATTCTTTTAAACATTACCACAGCTGTTGTTTCTGACTTGTATGAACTTCTTCAGTTTTCCAGTGAATCTGGGAAAACTGTTTTTGGGTTTTTAGGTTGGACTGAAACACATTATAATTTTCCGCATAAAAAATAAAGGAAGTAGCGGTCTTGATTTATGCATTTTCATATGACGCAACCTTCTCAGCAACCCATTAGGAGTGTAAATCGAGGGGGGATTACAGAGAATTACTTGTACGGAAGTGGGTGAAAAAAAAAAAACATGGAAAATGATTTATTTTGACTGCAATACAGCAGAATGAGAAGCAATCGTGGGGGTGAATACATTCTAAATGTGCTGGACTTTTAAATAGACACCGAGGACAGAACTTGCTCTGGCAGTTAAGTTTAGACTTTTCACATACATTTAGAGTTCATTGATTCTTATCTTTACCCTTGAGAATCTGAGAATGGCTGATGCGAATTGATGACACAGAAGCAAGACTAACTTTGAAACCTTACTAATGCTCTGCCACCTCAAAGCAAAAACAACCATATTCTCAGACCTGCACTGTAATGTGCTTTGCTACCAAAGCTGGAGCTTCAAAACTGCTTTTCAAAACAGAAGTACATAATAAAGGAAAAAAAGCAAGGGGTTTACACACATTATAATTATATCCAAATGTAAACATTTGATATATGGCCAGATTATAAGACTATTAGAAAGCAACCACTGGCACATTTCGATAGACAAACCGATTATAGTTTCCATGTTCTAACCACAAATTAACTTTTTTTTTTTTTTTTTTTTTTTTTTTTTTTTTTTTNAAAACACCGACATGGCTGCGCATGCCATGGAGAAGCTGCAGGTAGGCACCTTAGTTTTTTTTTTTTTTTTTTTTTTTTTTTTTTTCTTTTTAAACTTTCTTAAAAGCAGTTCAGCAGCTGACACTGTTCAGCAGAAGACTGATATTGTGTTCAGGGTGCAACCTGCCTTCCTCCCTAGGCTTGGCTCCAAATCATGATCTCGCTGCATAAGAAGTTACTGAAAGTGAAAGAGTAAACAGGTGGACAGATTGAATGGACACGAATGGATATTTCCAGCACTCGTTAATACTTATACTGTAAAAACAGGTTAAATGTACGTGCTGATATTTTAACAGTGTAGGTGCTTTCTTGTGAAGGGGGTCTGACCTCATTCTTCAGCTCAGCAATCTGCTGCTGCAGATCAGTGATGTACTGGCTGGAATCTGAGTGGTTTAACTGGCCTTGAATTCGACCCTCTTCCTTCTGAAACACACAGGTACGGCAGATGACGGCCTGATGGGCTGAGCCAGGTCTGAATACAGTTTACGTCTTAGAAACTGATGACAAAAACACTCACATACAGTTGTGTTCTTTTGTACTCAGCAAGCAATAATAAACACTCACAAACCCAAACAGAACAGACTGTGAAACACTCAGTTATATATGCCCAGTCATTCATTCCACTGGACTACAGGATACTTACAACAAAAATAAAAGTAGTCATTTCTTAACTGTGTATTGCTGAGTTTTAAAATGATACTTACAAACCTCATTTCTGGAAAAGTTGGGACACTTTGTAAAATGCAATAAAAACAAGAATCTGTGATTTGTTAATCCTCTTGAACATCTACTTAACTGACAAAAGTACAAAAAATAGACTTAATGTTTTGGCTGAGCAACTTGTATTTTGTAAATATAAACAAATTTTTAATTTGATGCCTGCAACACACTCAAAAAAGTTGCGACAGGGGCAAAATAAGAATGAAAAGTTCATAGAATATTCAAGTTACACCATTTTAAAATATTCCACAATAAGCAGGTGAATCGGTAACAGGTGAGGGTATCATGATTGGGTATAAAAGGAGCATCCACCAAAGGCTTAGTCTTTGCAAGCAGAGATGGGTCGTGGTTCACCACTTTGTGCCCGACTTCTTGAGAGAATTGTCAAACAGTTCAAAAATAACATTTCTCAGTGCAAGATTTCATAGAATTTAGGTCTTTCACCATCTACCGTACATAATATTGTGAAAACATTCGGGGAATCTGGAGAAATCTCAGTCGTGTAGAGCAAGGCCAAAAACCACTGTTGAACGCGCATGACTCAAACAGCATTGTGTGAGAAACTGTCTACTACTGCTACTGTGATAAATATAGCCACATGGGCTCAGGGGTACTTCGGAAAACCTCTGTCACTTAACACAGTACACCCCTGCATCAGAAAATGCAACCTAAAACATTATTATGCAAGCAGAAAGCCATACATCAATTCAATGCAGAAACGCCACTGAATTCTCTGGGCCCGAGCTCATCTCAGATGGTCCGAAAGACAGTGGAAACACGTGCTGTGGTCAGACGAGCCCACGTCTCAGCTTGTTTTCGGAAAAAAACGGATAGAGTTCTCCGTGACAAAGAGGAAAGGGACTGTCCAGACTTATCAGCAAAAGGTGCAAAAGCTAACGTCTGTCGTGGAATGGGGGTGCATCAGTGCCCACAGCACAGGTGACTTGCATATGTGTGAAGGTACTATTGACACGGAGGCATATACTGAGATTTAAGAGAGACATATGTTGCCATCTCTGGCAACGTCGTTTCCCAGGAAGTCCATGGTTATTTCAGCAGGACAATGGCAGGCCTCATTCTGCATGTGCTAAAACAGCATGGCTTCGCAGACACAGAGTGCATGTGCTTGACTGGCCTGTCTGCAGTCCAGAGCTGTCTTCTATTTGAAAATGTATCCTCAGTTCCCAAACAATTAAAAAATGTAATTAAAAGGAAAGGTGATGTAACGTAGTGCTAAACATGCCTCTGTCCCAACTTTTTTTTGAGTTTGTTTCAGGCATCAAATTCTAAATTTGTTTATATTTACAAAATACAATTAAGTTGGTCAGTGAAAACATTAGAAATCTTTTCTTTGTACTTTTGTCAGTTAAATAAAGGTTCAAGAGAATTAACAAACCACAGATTCTTGTTTTTACTGCATTTTACAAAATGTCCCAACTTTTCTGGAAATGGGGTTTGTAAAATTATGAACTGGCTCTGTTTGTGAAGATAGTAGCAGTCGTGTACTAACATTTCTCCTTTACCGAGATACCCTGGTGGAAGTTCATCGTGTTCATCACTGCTTGCACCACCATCAGTTTCGCATGAGTCCCACATTTCATGTGTTAAGGGTGGCAACAAATTCTTCCTTGTTTCAGCAAGTGGAGATGCTGAACATTACTTATTGCAGGTTCCAATGAGTGCAAGCAGCTGTTCACTCTTCATGTAATTGAAATTTTTACATATTAAACTGGGACTCATGAAAAACTTTATTAAAACTAGGGATAAGACAGGAGCAACTTTTAAGTACCTTGGTAGCAAATTCCCAAAGCTTATTGAAGCAAAAATGAAAGGCGTATTTGTTGGTCCACAGATCCGGCACCTTCTAAAAATGGGGAATTTGACTGAATTTTGCATGGAAAGGAGAAGACAGCACAAAATGCTTTTCAGTCAGTTGCAACCAATTTTCTTGGCAATACAAAGTGCCATCAGGGTATTTCAGCAATGGAGAAGCATCACCAGGGAAAATGGAGCCCATCGTTGTTACCACATGACTGTGGGACAGTAACAAGAGATGTTCTTGAACTTAAGCAAAGACGCGTTGGATTGAAAGTAAGTGATAACATGTTAAATGCGTTACTCATTAATTGTATATACAGGTGACCAATGCATATGCAAAATGTGAAAGAGGTTTTCTTGGAAACTAGAGCCAATTAATTGTTTTCATGGTCATATTAGCTTTCAGACCAGTGAACAGTACACAGTGGCATTCATACAGAGACACGTAGGTGCACGTTGTGTTTCATTTGCATTAATCTGTAGACATGCTTGTTGGTAAGTACAGATGCAAACACTCTTCATATGACACAGAGGATCAAGTCTGCAATATCCACAATATAGACAAACACTAATGTACGTGATTCAGACACAGACACAAACCAACAGGCTTGTCCTTCTCTAGTGTACCTGAATCTCGAGCTCTGCGATTCTCTGGCGCAGTTCAGCCATAACAGCCATGCTGTCAGCCTCTCGCAATCGTGCTGCCATCACCTCCTCTTTACTCTGTCAGACACAGAACAGATTGAGGGCATGGAAGGTGAGTTCCATTCCCCAGGCAGCTCCATTAGTGAAAGCTGCATCCCAGCTGGGAGCACCACATTATATGAATGCCATTGCTAGTGACATCACCTTGCATTCGGACTCTGCCTGCTTCCTCTTCATCTCACTTAGCTGGCCCTGCAGCCCCTTGTTCTGCACCATCAGGTACTGCACCTTCTCCTGAAGAGCAGCGCTCTCGTGCTGCTGGCGGCTCACCAGTTTACTGTGGATCTGGTTCTAAAACGGAGAGAGACCGTGTGTTCTTTCTACAGGTTAAATTACCGTTTTTGTTACTTTATTTTTAGCAGTCCTACTTAGATATTGCTAGTGTTTCTATACTGAGAAAATGACTCAAAGTTACTCTAGAAGTGAATTAAGCTGAGAGTGACAGAAGGAGGAAGAGTCATGTAACAGTCATTAAACACAAACCTCAGCAGTTGTAGCACAAATGTACATTGGTTCATGGCCCCCAAACTGCTGCACAGCAAAAACGTGTGTGGGCTGTACCTGGCTCTCCAGCTGCAGAGCTGTCAGCTTGACCTGCCGCAGCTCAGCCTGGGCCTGTGCCTCTCGCAAACGTGCCCCCATCAGCTTGTCCTGCAGCTCATTCATGGCATTCTTCTTGGGTGACTCCTTCCAGTGGCCAGCCCCACCTCCACGGGCCATGTGGTGCTGATAGAGCAGAGGAGTACCGTCTAAAGTCCTTACGGTGTCCATCAAACTTATATAAGTTTTACTATACTATTATAGTATGGCGTGTCACTACATTCCCAGGATTTCTAGGCAGCCTCCATAAAACAATTTTAAAGGCTTTCATCTCCCATGTGGTTCATTTTTGTGTTACTGTTACATTTCCTAGCATCTTGTGCAGCAAACCTGCCAGCGCTGGTTGAGCTCAGTCACAGCATCCTGCAACTCTCGGAAGCAGCGCAGCGTCTCCAACTCCCGCAGCTTCACCAGTCGTAATTCTTCCTGCAGCTGTGCCATATTGCTCTCGTCCGGCAGAGAGCTGCTTCTCTAGAGGCCACAGCATTCAAGACCAAATGCGTGTACACATCCAAATACAGATGACTTATTATAGTAGCAATAAAGTAGCTTAAAACATTTGATTGTGTCAGAACAAAGATACGTGCAACATGCAGCCCTCAGACACGGCGTCTGCTTTTCAGTCTCACTAAGACCTCAATGGACAGACAGTATCTTTTACAGGAGCGCAGCTAGATAGATATAGAATGTGAAGGAGTCATTTAGGGATGATCATTTTATTGTATTTTTAGTTCAAAGAAGAACTGCTTAGGGCCACTAACTGCTCAAAGCTACACACTACCCCACCCCATATCACCCCACCCCTCACAGAGCAGGGGGCTCAGAAGAGCTCTAAAGCTGTGGGTTTTCAGATATCAGTGAGGCTTGGTGTGAACACCCCACCCAGTGCTGTTTTTCAAAATGTGCAAATTCCCACACGCATCTACTCAGTCTCAGAAGACAGAATCTGGCTTTCTCACATAATCATATAAGCAAGCAAGCGTTCGAGCACATCAATAAATACAGCCAATCACACTGACATACATACAAAAGCAAACACACACACAAACACACACACCATAGCCTCACCTTCTCCAAATTCAGCACCTTGTCCTGCATCTCCTTTAAAGCACCCAATAGTTCTGCCTCCTGCAGTCGTGACTGCTCCAGCTGTGTTTGGAGGCCCCTCACAAACTCCTCTGAGTACTGTGGGTAAGGACAGACAAAGGGAGCAAGTTTTTGAAATGGTAGCAACTTACTTGTAAATCCCCCAGATGCTAACAGAGTATGACAGTAACATTAAAAACACTTTATGGCAGCATGTGCCATTGCAATTAAGGAACTACCAGGTTCAAGAAGTGTGCTCGGTGGTATACTCTGACCACACAGCTTCAGTACACCCAGGAAAAGGCAGGGGAAAAAAAATGCACTATTTGCTTTCACCTCCTTTGAATAGAGAAGTCAGATGAGCAAATTATTGCAACTGTCAACAGGCTATGATTAGACCAACTGAACAAGGTATACCCAACAGTCCATAATAGAATCATAGAGAGCGCTTAAACGAATGAGAATGACAACATGGACACCTGTCCTTTAAACTTTTTTCAGGCAATTCGTGCACTTCTATATCCATACATAAAATTGTCCCAATCAGATCAGCATCCTTAAAAAAAACACAGCCTGTTTAGTCTCTTTAAAACAACTGATCATCAAAGTCTAACCAATCACAGTCTAGCCTTGAGTACAGAAATCTGACTTTACTGTCACTCGTCTCCAACAGGATCAGTTACCCAAAGGAGAATGACTGCTGTCTTGTTTTCAAACTGCAGGAAAGCAGCGGGTATGGTGGCCAAGGGGTTAAAGCTCCCAGTGATCATGGATAGAAGTACAAGTCAAGATGAAGTTCCTTTCTGAGTGGAGTCAGAAAATGCAGCAGGTAGGAGGCTGCAATAATAACAGTAATATGAAGCACGCTGGGCGTTTCCCAAAGGCAGAATAGTATAAAATTGATTCATATTTGCCTGGAAACTCTGTGCATTAGTCCCATGCTTCTCACACATTAAAAACAGAAATATCACCAGCCTCATACTTACACACAGATTAAAATGTCTACAAGGTCTGTTACAGATTTTTAAAAACTTTACCCAGTAATACCATTTTATCATCAGCCACAATTTAAAAGTAGAGAGGGAAACTGTACTTAACAGGTACCCATGGGTACCTGCCCACTTCAATTATAATCAAAAACCCACAACCTTATCGGTTACTTCCTCTGTCTCGGCACCCACATCTGTCTCTCACACTTCAACACGGGAGTTTCTCCCCATCTGGGGTTTTTACAGAAGTGGGAGGCAGTGAACTGTGGGTGTGGGAACCTTGGTTTTCAGATTCCTCCACAGCCCCAGAAACCATTACATTCTCTCTATACAAACAGGCTGAGGGCTCAATCTAATATTGGAATTTAAAACTCATTGTTCTGTCAATGACTATGCGATAGGAGGGTGTGACTGGCAGTGGATGTGTGTGAAATTGTCATTTTCTTTTACGCTGGTAATAAACTTTGAATAGCCTTTTACTTTTTCCAAAATTATGATTATCTTTTTATCATTGCTGATATCCAAAAAGCTTGTTCAGTAGTTTTTCAGTTTTATTAGTTGAATCTCAATAACGTAACCAAACATCTCTAACTTAGGACTCATCTTACTAAAATTCAGTTCCTTCAACTCCTGTTCCACCCTTCTCCCTTCTAATGATTCTTCAAAATTTGAAGAGAAATAGGAGAAATGTGGAAAAAATAGAGTTGAGGAGTGGTAATGCGCTTTTCTCACAGCATGGACCACAATCCATGTTCTACACACTCCTCTCACATGACTGAGGTGGTAGAAAAATGGACCGCAGCAACAAGTTGGCTTCAGTAAAGCACCATATGGACAGTAAAATATGGCATAAATACAAAAGTTCTATATTTAAAACACATCAGGAAAGTGAAAGTCAAAATGTTAAAAGGAACTGTTTTTGTCCTCAGTAAGGTATATTTAGTCAATAAATTTTCAAATATGACAAAAAAAGAGAGGAAGTACCTGAATAGCTGCGAATACAGGATGCGCATAAGTGAAGAAGTTATCTGGCATAAACAACTGTGCAAACTTGGTAACAGCTTCTATGTTGTATGCATGTAAAAAAAAAATGCATGAAAATACACAATGAAAATGCCAACTCATTGAGCACAACCATGCTGTGATGTACTAAGTTTGCTATAACAGCAGTTGACACAGCTTGGTCACTTTCACAAATGGCTCTAGTAAAACATTTAAGTGCTACATCATCACTGAAAAAGCTGATTTGTCCCTTAGGAATTAACACTTTCACATTTTTTTTCAGTATGGATTGTTATTAACCAAAAGAAGCAACTTCGTTTTTAGTGCAAATCAGACCCATGATGTTAACAACCTACACTGGACAAATATAAAAAAAAAGAGCAAAAGTACATTTTTGGTGTGTTTGTGACCACAGAGGAAATAACGGGGTGTGGCTGCAGAAGCTGTATGTATTGTTGTATGTATGATGCATTTTTGTTAGCCTAGTTCAAGCAAAAAAAATGAGAAGAATTTTAACACCTCAAACAGAAGACTAGGAAATGAGCATCTACCTAAAACCTTAAAAAAAACCACACACAATGAAAGCCCTGTAAAGAATAACTTGACACTATTAGACCAAAAATAATTAAAGTATTATGAAGCATATAAGAGACCAAAGCCCAGTGAATCACTACAAGCAATATATGCAAAACTCAGGCTGTTAGAATAATTGCTGTTCTTTTATACAGCTCTATCTACAAGTAGAAATCTCAACCTCAAGATAAATCGTAAACAGAGCTGCAAACTGAACGTGTGACACTGACAGGGGATTGAGGTGTTAACCACTGTTTCAGAAACCCCACCCTCCACTGTCACTCTTGGCTAGACTGTGAGATTTGAGTGCTTGAAGCCACCAACTTGACTAAAATAAAGATGACTAGCTGTTTTGTGAGGTGGAGAACATATGAATGTCATGGCAGCTGACAAAGAGAGATACAGCATGGAGGTAAAACACACTCAGAGCCATTAATAAATTCACAAACAGGGACAGAGAGACACACCAGTATACACATGTACAAGTACCAGTAACAGTACCTGCATAGAAACAGACCAAGTCCCAAGAGGGGTCCAGAGTTTTCTTTGAGGAAAACAGCCAACAAAAATATCTTTCCCGAAAATATACTTCCAGATCAGCATGGATTAGATGCTCGACTTACTTTGTACAGAGGGTTTTCACTCTGTTCGTAACACCAAAGTCACATTCACCACAAAGTCGCTTTCAGTAAAAGCAACACAATACAAATGCCCATCAATTTTTTCAAAGGTTTAGTTTCAAAAGTCAAGAGAAAAAAAAAAAAATTAAAAAAAAAATATATATATGTAAAATGAATAAAAAGTACTCTGAAGTTTCAGCCCATCAAAAACGTCAATAGAGCAACCATTATTATCTGTCCAATGCAAAGTTGCAGTGGTCCAGAGACCATCCAGGAAACAAATTGCCACACAGGGCACATTTCAGATGGGACAGTAGTTCATTGCAGGGTAACTCCCATTTTTATTAATTTTAAACAACATTAAAAGTATCACTCATTTAAAATTGTTAAAAGAAAAAAAATTATTCAGGCTACTATTTAATTCCACGTGTTGTCCATTCAACAAAAATACATGCACAACTGATCAGTTTGTGACCATTTTCAACATTCTTTGAATCAATTCAGTTCAAGATTTATAATATTGTGTTTTTTGTGCACACAAGCACACCAACACACAAAAAAAACACAAGTATGGTTATGGGATGCACAGAGATGCACGTTTGCAAATGTCAAGGAACTGAACTAATCCCAAAAAGGTACTATTTTAGATCACTACAGGCTGGTCTGTTTGCAAAACTGTAAACATAAACCAACTTTTGCTGTCATTTTTTCCCCTTCCATTACCAAATTTTATTCTTTAAAGAAGTTAGACTAATATCTATATCAGACACAGGTTGGGCATTTTTGGACTCAGTTTCATCAGGCCAGACTCCCAAAACAGAGTGATATTTATTCTCTTGTCTCTTATAGCTTTAAGCTTTACAAGCTTGGTAAAGAGACTGATCCAGGCAGGGTCCATTTCAGATGACATGGCTGCAGCTACCTGATTTTGCTGCAGCTCCCGTATCGTGGTTCGGGCACGCTCCAGGCTCTCACTGGTCGAGGTACACTGTTGCCGCACCACCGCCAGCTCCCGCTTGATCACGTAGTTCTCCTCTGCTTCCTGGGCCCGGGTCACCTGACCCTGCAGTTAGTGGAGGAGGAATTAGAGACATAAAGAATCAGGTTCAACATGCGCAGCGTATTACCTCTCACCCCTTAACGCTGCCCTGTGAACCCCCTCCCACATGGGGTGCACAGTTTGATGCTCAGTAGAAAGATACAAAGCAGATGCAACTCTGCAAACAAAACGTGGCACCTCTTCTGTACTGCATTTCACTCTTATTTACTATTAAATGGACCAAGGAATGTTGACAGATGGAGGAAACAATGAATGCTGGCTTGATTTTCATTTCAACCAGAATGTACACTCCAGCTCCTGTTATGTTAGAATACTAAAGGTAATCAAAGACGTCCTCTTATGGTGTTGAGTAGCACCCGGCGTGACTCACAAGTGCAGACTTTGCTTACTCACACAGACAAGTTATGGTTAAACAACTGCCAATTATATCCATGCTTTCTAACATTTAAGCTAAGCTCTCTTTTCACATCAGTAAAACATGATCTTCTGTTTGTTATATCCTCCCACACTCATCATTGACAATCCTAATATTTACAACCAAATGCTTCCTCCACCAGGGACCTCTAAAAGTGATGCGCTCCTGTTCCTGCAGATCTGTAACACCTGAGATGTTAAGCACAGGGCCCAGGAAAGCATTGCATAATTCTGAATGCAATACCAAGAATTTATACAGTATTCCAAGGAACAAATACTGGCTTCAGTTATATCTGTTTTAGCAGAATAAATGTAAAATAAATGCCATGCAGTCTTTGATCAAGCAGAGGTTTTACATGCTGAAAAATATTTGTAGATGTGCACAGACAGGCAAAACACACATCAGGACAGATTAACATACAAACACAATCTTTCAAGCAGGGAGGAGACTGTCACTGGTTCCTAAGCAGGGTGAATGAAAGTAATGTTACCTATGAATGTGGTGAAGGTAGTACTGGAAAGGGGGAGGGTGACAAAGGTAGATCTTTTGGGAAAAAATTTATTATACAATACCTGGATGAGCCTATCTGCCAGAGCAGCACTCTCCTACAACATCACAAGGAGAAAGGAAAACAGAGAAACAAGAAAAACAGAAGGAAGAGGTAAAAAACAGATAAGGAAAAAAGAATTAAAAACAGGACAAAGAAAGAGAAATACAGTCATAAACCAGTATAAGGGACATACAGGTTAAGCAGTGGGAAAAGGCCAG
Source organism: Arapaima gigas (assembly GCA_900497675.1). Classification (NCBI taxonomy): domain Eukaryota; kingdom Metazoa; phylum Chordata; class Actinopteri; order Osteoglossiformes; family Osteoglossidae; genus Arapaima; species Arapaima gigas. Next base: position 649,788 of record UFQX01000041.1, on the reverse strand, counting down.
TGAGATTAACACAGCAAATGAAAACAGGTGATAGACAACAGAAAAAGTGTGAACGAATAAAAGTAACAGAGAAAAGGCTGTGAGAGTGCTGTAAGACAAATGCTGAGAGACAAACCTTAAAAGGATGAAAACAGAAAATATTTCAAAAAGTCACTGCCACATAGTAGTGACAAATCATGGTGTTGGGGCTTGTGGACTTCTGTGAACCACAGCACTATGTTGCGTGGAGCTTAGAGCTCCTGGTAAGGTCTCCCTATGTCTGGGGGTGAATCTAGACAAAGAATGGTACCCCAAGAAGAACAAAGTGTACTCTGCCCAGACCAGGGTAAATGAGACCCACCCCTGGAGTAAGGGTTGGGGGGGGGGGGGGTGTTCATTGGCGGGTGCCTGATGAGCAAGCAACCCATATAACCTGGTCATTCTTAGCCCAAAACGGCAATTAGGTTCACCAACCACAAGGTGAAGAATGGGCATCCGATGCAAAGGCACCCAAGAGGCAGGCATTTGTGGTCTGGGCCAAGATCCTGAAAGTAAAACCTGGCTCTGAGAATTTGGAATATCACCTCTCTAATGGGAATGGAACCCAAGATGATGTAGGAGGTGGAAAACTTTAGAAAATCATTGTCCTCTTTGCCTCATCTGACTGTGAGCTTGCTGAGTGTGAAGAGGCAGGTAATGAAAATTAGCATCTTCAAGTCACAGTTATAGAGAGGAACCAGCTGATGTGATTCAGGCATATTATAAAGATGTTCCCTAGTTAACTCCCACAGGAGTCACACCAGACATGTCCCACTAGGACGAAGCCCCAGAGCAGGCCCAGAACACACTGGAGAAATTCTCCCTCACTCTCAGCTGGCCTGGGAATGCCTGGGGATCCCCAGGAGGAGTTGGAGACTATTACAGGGAACAAGTGGGTTTTGGGCCTGCCTTCTTAGCCTGCTTCCTCCACAAGCCTCACCAGGAAAAGCTCAAAAAGTCGCTACCAGTGTTTAAAAGGGAAGAACCATAATGAGCAGGGAAAGTCAATACATCTATAGGGAAGTCACACATTCATATAACCTGTTATCCATTTACACAGGCACGCACGCACACACAAAACTCAAGCACACTTACTGATATGCATACATTTGAGTAACATGTGGGATAGACATGTAATTTTGAACAGAAAACTGAGTGTTAAAAACCCTTACACGTTTCAACGGAACAAATGTTTCTTGGAATTGAGTGCAAGTTTTCTATTATGGACACACAGGTATGTATGGCTACAAAAAGTATACAAAATGTCTTATATGGTCTGCATCACACACAAACCTATCACTTTAAATACAAGAGCCTCAATCTGTTAGATCTCACCTTCTCCAGAGTTTCAATGCGCTGTTTGAGTAGCCTGTTTTCTGTCCGTAACCTCTGCATACAAGAAAGAATAGGAGAAAGACTTAAGTGAGACAATAGTCATGCATGTATGTCCTTGCACTACTGGAGACATTGAGTGAAGAGTGTATTTTGGATCAATCTATCAATAAATCAAATGTATATTCAAGCATTTTTATATTTTCAAAACCATACACTAGTTTCTTACATATGCTCTGCCTGCACTGAAGACACTCACCTTAATCTCAACTTGCTCCTCCATTTCCTTGTTCTTGATAGTTGTATATTCCTTCTCTAGTCTGTGAACATCAGCATATACACTTTCCTGATATTACACAATTTTTAAGCCACATTACCATACCATCCTAAAACTGTCTTAAATATTGCTCTTAAACTAAAGAAGTCTGGTTAGTATCATAAACCATGTATGAAACATTTATTAAAAAAAAAAAAAAAAAAATTCAGGCATTGTCCTTCAGCAGTCATACTTTTTCATCTTCTTGGGGTTGTATTTAACCTGGTAGGCCTTGAGGATCAGCTTGTCAGGGCAGCTGTCAAACTGGTGTGGAATTACCTTCTGAAAGTGCTGTGGACAATTGAACAATATCAAGAGCAAAGGTTAGCCACCAGGGGAAGTAAGTAGTTCTTAACACTGGTTCTCACAGCCAGAAGTTGGTACTCTGGATAACAGGACCAGAGGCACTGCTGTTAGACCAAGGCAACCACCAAGTAGATTTGCACCCATGAAATGGGCAAAACATTAATTCTGAGCTGTGTAAACAAATGCAAACTTATAGACTAGTTTTGCTTAGGTTTTTTGGTTTGACTGAGATCCTTCATTTGGTTTGAGGAAACAGAATGACATACCTGGGACATGCCTTCCATGTCCAGCTGGATGAGGTCAGACTGGTTGTACTGTAGGATGGCCAAGCCCACACGAAATATAATCTCGAGGCCCTGTGAAATTTAAACAAATATCCAAATGAAAAAAAATATTGACTGCACAGTTCAGTTAGCTTAAAGCAGGTTTACGCTGATATACTAATACAGTTTCTCCAATTTAAAAACCTATATAAGTTCACCTTAAATAGCAATACACTGGTATTTGTATTACAGCACATACAGTCCTTATACAATTAGCTCTAAATGTAATAATGCAGCCTGTTCAAATTTTGAAATACATATCACACAAACTTATTGTTCATTTCTCTGAAAATACAAACACCCCAACAAACAATGCCTATCTATTTATAGTTCTGTTTCATCAGAGGTAATTATGCACGACTAGGACTAAAGAGCTTTCAGTTCCACAGCCATCCATCATCATCATGCATGCTTTCCCCATTCTCTGACCTCATACATGAAGATGTCGAAGACCCGTGTGGCAATAGGCAATGGCAGGAATGTGAGGAAGAGCGTGAGGAACCAGGATGATGCATACATGGAGGTGTGGAAACTTTGTGAGCGGAAGTGCATGTTCAACTCTGGCAGTTGTTCCTGGGGGGAGGGTGACAAGGAGTCTTTCATTTAGCATCATCCTATGAGGAAACAAAGACTGCCATCTTTGCTTCATAAAAATGCAGGTGCCTTTGCACAAAAATGAACCATATGTATGCATTAAAAAAAAAAACAGTTGTCAGTGGACCAAAATATTTGTAACGCTTAGTTCAGTCAGCCTGAAGTTAATATACACTGAACTACCAACATGGTTGATTGGTTAATCACAATTACAAGAAGCCAGAAGTTTTAAAACGTCTCTGTCTCCACCTTGTGCTGAATCCACTTTACTGCATCAGTGCATGAATTTTACACATGAATCTAAGCTTGATTAAGAAAGAAATAAACGAAACAGAAGAGGGAGTGTAACCTGCAGCAAGTATTCAAACTGGTAGATGCAGAGGCCCAGCTCAGCCATGCTGGGTTTGAAGAGCTCTCTCAGTCTGTACTCCTGCATGAGTCGAACAAACACACAGAAGGCCTCTTCCTCTGGCATCTGGATGGCACAGAATAGGGGAGGCGGTCAGAGGGGAACAACATACAGGTTCACAGGAGACTTAATACCACTAAAAGAGCATCACTGAACTTCTCAGTTCATAAGCCCTGTCCTGTTTTCCCTCCCAAATCCAAATCCCAAAAGGGGATCTACTAATGTACCCTCAAACATGCTATAAAGGAATTTGTTCCGTGAAAACAGTTAAAGGTAAGTTTAAAACCATAAGCTGCTGAAGTCAGTAGATAAAACTGTATTATAAGAAAGGAAGGACAGTATAGTAAACAACGTTCAATCCAGAGAGACACATGGGTCATAAACCGTGTGGAACACAAGGCTTCCTTAAGAGGGTGATGACAGTCGGATCAGGTCGGAGTAGGATTATCCAAACAGTGCTTGTCCTACCCACCTGCATTAACAGCAGTCCCACAATGAAGGCACTGCCTTGGCAGTAACCCACCTCTCGGTCCACTAGAGAATAAGCCTGAAACACACAAAAAAGCACAAAGACAGCACATCAGATGCACAAAGAGCTAGACATACAAAATGAATACAGACCAAAATGGGCACACACAAGTTAGAACAAGCAGCTCTTTTAGTAAAAGGCGTAAATGTGTAAAATAAACGTGTGGGGGGAAAAAAAATGAATGCAAGCACTTAAAAAAAAAAAAAAAAAACACCGTTTTCATACATCCTCAGATCTTCCTACCTTCATGACGTTGAAGAGCACCTCCTGACCTAGACTGTCCTGGCCCTTGAAGAAGTCATGTTCTGGATAGGTGCGGGCAATATCCCTGCGGATCAGCTTCTCACATGGGGATGACATTTTCAGCAGCTCCGAATACTGATTCTTCACTGGCATGTCCGTGGCATTTCCCAACAGCTGCCACACAATTGCCCGGAAGTGATGTGGGATGCCCTTCCGGATCATCTCCTATGAAAGGAATTTGGGAAAGGGATTATTTCTTGGATGTTTCATTAAGTGCTGCAAGATTATTTGGTTATATGGCAAATGTGAGATCAAAAAAGCCTATATAGTGAAGAGACTGCAAAAAAAAAAACATCTTTAATAGAAATGTCCAATCAGCCTATTGAAGTCTGTTAACAGCTAGGTTATCTTTTAATAAATAACACCTCCATTATTTCTAGGTTTCTGTCAATTCACTTTCCTGACATCTTCCCAAATTTAGAAGTTTTTGCTGATGCTCTCTCCTCCAATGCCAGTAATCCCCAACCCAGCCCCACCTTCAGCAGCTTGTCCTTCTTGCGTCGCCACTCCTCCCACTCGTTGACAACACGTCCCCACAGGATCCAGGTGTCCTCCTCTAAGTGGCTGAGGTTGGAGGAGGCTGATGAACTGGACACCAGTGAGGAGCCTGAATTCCTCCGAGAGCCACTCATTGACCTCATTGACTTGGAGTCTGCCTCCAACAGTCTAAGATAGTGGTAATGACAGTAGGCAGAACTGGTCAGAATTTATGAACTCATAATTAAAAAGCAGGGTCAGAGTGGAACTTATTTCCCAATTTGCCTATGTCTCTGTCATTTTCTCAAGAAAATCAGACAAACAAATAATCTTCTGCATTAAAACACAAGTAGTATACTCAGGAGGCCACTGGGCTCTGTCACATCATCACTATTCAAGAACATAAGAATCTCCTTCTCTGTTGACGTGAAGATAAATGCCTCCAAGTGCTCCTGGGTGTGAGGTCCTTATTCTATTATTTACAGATTTATATCTGTGTGCCAAAAATGATTAAAAATACGGCTGCACTTATCCAAGTGTACAGAGATTAAGAGCAGTTGCTTTCTACATTAGGGCTTAAGTAAAACAATGCTGGTCACCATGTAACCTGATGATCATAAGGATGACAGTTTATAGTTGCTGCTCTACATACTCCACAACAAAAATTTTTCATATGCATGAACTGACCTAAGAGTCCTGTCGAAGATGCAGAGATACCAGAAACCATTGTTTCTTGATCTGCTTCCACTGTGACACCCTCTATGGAGATGCCTGGGTCTGTTCAGTGCTCTCATAGTGCATTTCTCATAGTCTACTCATTCTATGTGTTAACAGGGGTTTTTTGTGTGATTCCCTGCAGTGAACAAGCACTCAGGGCAGCGAACTTCACCTGTTCTGCTCCTCCAGCTTGGCCAGAAGCTCCAGCTCATCGGGGCTGAGGTTCTCGGAATCTGCAGGGGAGACAGCCGTGGCCAACAGTGCGACATCATGGGAGGACGAGTCTGGGCTGAGCAAAGGACTGCCAGTGGGCAAACATGGGTCAACATCAGGGCATGCTGGTGAGGTGAGGTGTTCAGGGTGAGGTGGTGGGCTGCCCCCGGGACTGGACATGGCAACGACGAACTGCTCCCACTTCCTGCTCCTATCTCAGCTCCCTGGCCCTAGATGATGAGGCCTTGCATATCAAAACTCCTTGCACCTAAAAAAGAAAGCAGTGACACAGTCATCAAGGTGGCAACAGAAAGAGCCTAATGGTTTAGTTACACTGTTAGAAGAACCGTATTTATGACCAGGAGGTTAATAGTTCAAACTTTGGGAAAGGCCCACTGTGACCTAACCTGAATTGTAGTGGAACCACTGTGCTATACACACTGTACTACAGATATGAACTAATTGGTACATTCCACAATATAATAGGCTGAGTCATATTGAGAAAAACTTGAAGGATGACTTCATTTTCAGAAGTCAGGTCTTATGATAGAAAGTGTGTCACTCCTGTATTACAGCATCCTTCTGGAAAATATTCAGCATCAACCAAGCATTCAGCTTTGGATAGGGAAGGAATCGAGGCAAGGTGGAAAGAAGAGAAAGCACTGAAGGCTATTTTGAATTTGGACCAAAAAAAAAGTTGCAGCAACAGTGCTAGTCTGTGTACTTGTAACTGCTTGTGTATTTGTGTGAGCACATTTGGAGGCTGGTAAATAATGGTATCCACATTACCACAGAACAAGTTCTCACTTCTAGGCTATTCACACATACACTCTAATGCATTGTCAGATTTTGATGAGAATGCAGCAGGGAGCTGCAGAAAACTGGGGATGAAGGATATGGGTGAAGGGCAAACAAGGGTCTACTGTCTTGCTTTACTGACTCTGATATAGGGAAATGAGAAGACAAAGTAAGAAACAAGGAGAGAGAGAGATACCTCAGTGGCAAGGACGTGCTACATGGTCCGTTAAGTAACAGACACGACTCTCGCTATTGCAGCCAGGAGGAAGGGAGAACAGGAACAAAACATGTTATAAATGCAGATGTAATTTAGAACTCATTCATCGTCCCATGAGTACCTGACCCCACAGAGAAATCAACTGGCATGAGGGAAACCCTGCCGATGATGCTGACGACTTAACCTGCCACACAGGTTCAAGGTTACTCCTGAGCAAGCCACCAAAAAGGTAAATAGCGAAATGGCTTCAACAGCTGAAAGACCTCAGGAATGGGTTGGACATGTGAGGGACACTGGACACAGACAAGGCTGACATTCATTCAGTGAATCATCAAAGAGCCCATTAACGACCACTTCAGGCTGAAATCCTCGGCTCAGATGAATATGCAACTGTGGATGCTACACCGCATAAAGGAAGGACCAGGGGCATAGCTCCATCATTTTTATATAGATATAATGCTTACTTCTCATATGAAAGTTTTTTCCCCAAAAACTGACATGGGCTTTATTTTTTAATTTAAAAAAAGTCCTCCTGCAATCCCAGAACAATTGAAGTGATTACTAATAAAAATACCATCTAGTACAAAAAAAAAAAGTTCAATGGATTAAAGTAAAGTTCTACACACTCTCTGTCTTTTTCTGTTTTTTCATCTCGGTGAATGTCCTATCAGACAAGTAAGGACAGTTACATTTTTCATGGTCAATACAGCATACCAAAATGTATTTCCTGCAAATAAACAAAACATCTTTGGGATGGTTATATCCTTTACTAAAACATCATGAAAATATGTAATCAAGTCCCAAGCAAACACAGCAGTTTCTTCCTTTTAAAAATCGCAAACCCCTACACTCTAGAATTCACAAACGGGCATCTGTAGCCGACATCAAATTCCTCTTTCTTTGCATTAGAGGATTAAATAAAAGTTCATAACATGGGTTTCAATCCAATATACAATGAAAATAAGCAATAGACCTGTACCAGCACCTCTTAGGGGTCCAGCCCACACAGTACAGGCTGAGGTTTTGTGACAGTGAATGTGTTCCATTAAGCGCTGTTCTGTCAGTTCTGCGAGTGGATGCGTGCACAGGCCTCAGGCAGCGCACAATAATGGCACTGTCAGTGCGCCCGACTGCTCCCATCGCCTGCCAGTGCACCGCACAGGAACAGACTGGGCTATTGTCCCTCCATCCTCACCCATACACCCTCCCTCAGACTCACCCTGCACCCCATCCCACCCCCAGAGATCTACATCAAATCTGCCTTCCATCCTCAAAAGGCACCAACCGCAGTAAGTCTTCAGTAGCATTCTTTCTAAAGGCTTGGACTTGGTGCCAAAGTGTTCCGATGTCTAACGCTTTGTACCCATAAACAAAATGACATTTCAGTCAACCAGTTGTGTCACTATGTCAATTGTGAACCTGATGGGCAAGTTGATTTGGATAAAATTATCTTTGAAAAAAATACAAACACAACTACATTCACAGTGCAGTCCCAACTTATCAGAGCCAGTTGTTAAATGCCATTAGTGGATTCCCAGTGCCCAAAAACCATTAACAATCCTACATAATTCTTTCTGCAATAGGACAGCAGTTCCATAGGCATGACTACCATCCTGTCACATAAGCAATGTATTTACTCAAAACATATGGTCTTACATTTATAATTGCACCATTAGTCATGGGGTCACGCAGAGGATAATCACAGTGATAATTCTGCCAAGCGCCCTAATACTGGTACTGCTTACAAACACACGGAAGGCTGAGCCTCAGGAGATAAAGTTCTGAAGCACCACAGATCAGTCTGGTCCTCAGTATCTTAATGCCCCCGTGCTTGTTCCTGCAGAACGGCTGTGCCTAATAATCTGGCGGACAAAAATGGGGGACCATTACAGTTTAAACTGGGTCTCACTGTCATCTACACCAGTCCTCAGTTGTACAGTCTGTTCCACAGGAAGACATCAATTCTTTTAATGATGATTATACAAGTTTTAACATTCCAGTTGATTTTGTTCTTTTTCACTTTAAAGTATCTCTAACTTGACTTTAACAAACAAGGCAGAACCAGTTGGCCATGTGTGATGCAACAAATGCAGATTCATTCATTCATGAATAAAAACAGCAGATAATACCCACCTGGTGTTTCTTCGCTGTAACCTGCTATTTCATCAGTTTCCAAGCCTGTTTTAATAGTCGTGAAAAACAAGGTCCCCCACAGCCCCTGCACCTAACAGCACATCTTCTCAACTTTTTCTGACCAACATCATCCATTCAGCCACGAATGACAGAAGAAGGTCGGATGTTAACCACACAGCTGACACCCGAAGCCCTGACACGACTTCAGTGTGTCACCTGTATGTGCATCACCACATTGGCCTAAAAAACCTCTCTTTCAGGCACAAGAGCCCTGCTCACCACCAGTCTGTCCAGCTGTACAAACACGCATGCGCTCCGGCTCTATTACAGTTGAACGCTCACAACCGTTATTCCTCAAACCGTAGAAGCACAACCAGCCCAGTCCTGGACACACATTGCGCGCACACGCGTTTTAACCGAGCAGCGAAAAAGAAATGCAGGCCAGTGACAGAAATCAAGCCGCGTCCTCCATTGTGAAACATGATTGTAGACATGGGCACCGGCGAGAAAGGAACTGAGCAGCGCACCGTGCATCACCTTGCCCGTCAATGCCTCCCGTCACGCGCGGCTGGCGGGCGCGCGCGCGCGCTCGCCAATGGAGACGAGCGGCGCAGGCGGCAGGTGCGGCGCGTGTTCATTTAAGGACTGTGGCTTCTGCGCTTTGTTCGCTGTCACTGTCCCCACAGCGTCACTGCACAGCGCACGGACACAACGCGGACAGCGGGCGGCAGGGACTGCCACAAACCGACAGCCACATTAGACATTAACGCTACATTCAATAAATAAAGTGAATTAGAAAAAACCGCAGGAATGCGTCCGCGTGCGTGTGTACCGACCTGAATACGGTACCCATGAGCCCGGCTGCTCTCATACAGCACCGTCCTTGGATGATCATATAGTTTAAAAATATAGTATATTCGCTACGAATAATGTTCGTTGCCAGACAATGCTTGGAGATACAGAAGCGGCGTCTGCCGACGGAAGCGTATTGCCAATCTGTGAGGAGGGGGAAAAAACACAGCCGTCGATTTGTGGGGGCTTCCTCAAAGAGACCTGGAGGCTACGCCCACTAGGAAAGGAGAGGCCGTTCATTGGGCGACACTCACAACCACGCGGAGCCAGAAGAAAGCGAAGGCTGCTCATTGGAGGAACTTCCCAACGGCGCAAAGCCAGCGCAAATTGGAGGCCGCCCATTGGACGAACTTCGCAACCGCACGCATTCAGCCAAATGGCCACAAGTGACATTTAAAGCTCATAGCTATTCACCATTTCGCAGCATAAACATCTGTCAGTTCCTGACGTCCAGGACCAGGTCTTATTAAACACGAAAACAATAATACGTAAACAATCTTTTTGACCGGCACTGGAATAACCCGTAAAATAAGACATTTTATGAAAAGGCCACGTGCATCCTCCTTTGCGTTTTACATTCAAGGAACTGCAAGTAATGTTCAGATTCAGGAATTGAACATTTATTTTAAATTTACAGTCTGTCAAATGGTTTCCTCGTCAACGAAACATTGCGCAAATCATTTACTAAATGATAAACATCTACTAAATAAGAGTCATTAAATATCTGTCACGTTTATAGGATCCTTACTACTAACTTAAAGACCTTGTCTGTAGAGCACAATTTTAAGATCAATTTTACAGCAGAGCCCATTAAAAACGTCAGCAAAATTTACAAAATCTTTATAGCCTCGTAAAGTTTTAGTACATAAATCTACTCCTATATCCTGTGCACTCTTTATGACAATATTCAGTCATTTTATAGGAATCGATTGAAGACACTCTTCTCTGGTGGAGTCTGGTGGCCTCCACTGGACATCAGCTGTATAAGATGTGTTTACAGCACTGAGTGTTTCAGTTCTCTAACTATCGGCAAAGTTTGTCAGCGTTAAATTTATACCGCGTTTCATACGCAGAGATTTGGTGAATTTAAACTGATCAAATACCATGACTGTTATTATAGTATAAACACAATAGGTAAATTATAACCAGCATTTTTTAAAATAAAAATGCGTGAGTTGCTATCTTAATTTTCAAAGGGTTAGTTCCTGAATTAGGTATTGGCGAAATGAGAAATGTGGCTCTGTGAGAAAAGTGTGTTTGGGGACGCCGTTCCCGGACCCATCGACGTGCTCCAGTTATTAATGCACCGTCGGCGGCCCCCTTCTCCATGACAACGACACAAAAACCCAAAGTGTGTATCGTCGCCTACCCCAACCACCCCCACTGTTTCCCTCTATCGCAGTCACTTTTCCCCGAGTTTCCACTGAGTTTGGGCTGTTCTGGGGAGAACCGGACCGAGCTGGTCTGCCTCATTCACAACCTCCCCTCTGAAAGTACTGAGTGATCAAGGGTCCATCCGAAAGACTGAACAAAAGGCTGAAGAACGGACAACCTGGGACTGAAGTAGTAAGTTAAGTAGTAGTAAGTTAAATTTAACTTCTGTTTTTAGCTTTTCTTCATTTCTTCATCATTTGTCATTTTGCTTCACTGGATTTATTGCTGTGCTGAACACAAGCCGATGAGACAACCCGAATTTGAATCACTTCTCTATTGTGATTGCAGGCCATTATAAAACTAAGCAACAGGAGTAGGATTCTACAAAAAAAGAGTAATAATAATCAGGGTTGTTTTTGCAGTGTTCCACAGCTCTCAGTATCTTGTCACACTTGCTCATGAAAAGGGTTTCATCAAATTTTTATTGCATTTTTATTTTTATTTCTTCCATCACCATCCCATCACATCTCCTGCATTCTTGTATCCTTCTTTTTTCTGTGCCCATTCTTGCAAAAAGCCATTCCCTTGCCATTTGTTCTCTCCCTCCATCGCACGCCCCAAATCAGGCCATGTTCACTCTGTCCGAACTGGCCTCCTTGAATGAACGGCAGGTGAGCTACAGGCTGCTAAAGCCATGGTGGGAAGTTTTCATGGACTACCTGGTGGTGCTGATGCTCATGGTTTCCGTGCTGGCTGGCACACTACTGCTGTCCCGGGACGGGGTGGTGTGTCTCCCGTCTGACCCACTGGAAATGACGTCACACAGCCCAACCCAGGCCTTGCACAGCTCCTTCCGCCCCTCCCAGGACGTACGCACACTGGGCACCCTCCAGATATCCCCTACCTCCCGGCAACCTGCAGTCTCCCTGACAGGTCGGCGCACACACCTGGACTACCAGCAGTATGTGTACATTAGCCAGGTGTGCTATCATGAAGCTTTGCCCTGGTACTCCCGGTTCTTCCCCTATGTGGCACTGTTGCACTCTCTGGTTCTGATGGCCAGTGGCTGCTTCTGGTTCCATTTCCCACGTACATCTGCTCGCATTGAGCACTTTGTTGTTATACTGGGGAAGTGTGCCGAGTCCCCTTGGACGTCCCGCGCCCTGTCGCTCACTGCTCAGATGGACAGCACCCAAGCCCAGGCAGAGGAGCCTGTTGGACTGTCCTATGTTTCGCGGTCTCCCTCCTTGGATAGACGATCAAGTCAGGATTCAGGTACAGACAGCTCTTCAGTGTATCCGTGCCTGGATGCTCATTCTGGCTGCCCATCAGCTGCTGTTCCCCCCTCTCCCTGCCCCTCCATGCTCTCTTGTTCCTCCTCCGTGTCTTTGTTGTCCTTCTCCCCTGTCTCCTCAACCCCCAAGAGCACCAAGCCCCCTGGTGAGGCCACACAGACGGCGAGGTTGGATCGCAGTGACAGAGAGCAGGCGAGGGCTCTCTTTGAACGAGTGCGCAGATTCCGCACCCACTGCGAAGCCTCCGACATCATTTACAAGGTTGGGTCCACACCTTCCCCACAAACCTTACACATTTTCACATGTCCATCAGGACTTCGTAGAAACCCCCTTAATACAACTGCAAGCTAATTACCTAGTTCTATATTTGTTTATAGAGAAAAATTTAGTGTCCTGTATATTTCAGTCTTCCCCTCCCCCCAAAACATGTTAACCCCTTCAAACCTTTTTCCCCTATCTTCTGCTGTCTTCACTAATGTCTACCATGTTTAGGCAGATGTTTTAACAAGTGTTTGCCTACCAAATAGGCCAGTTAGAATAAATGTGTACATCTAAATACAGAACAGCATCTTTTTGGATTAAAAGGACTTGGCTTTCCTTGTTCACAAACTCCTGCCTCAGGTATACATGGGTCAGACAGTGTTCAAGGTGTTGAAGATTGTGCTGATCATGAGCTACACGGCACCTCTGTTGGGCTCCATTTCATTCAGCTACACCTGCAAGCCCCAAGTGTATGCTCTCACCGGCTACAGCTCCTTCCAGTGTACCCACAGTCTGGCCTCTGTGCTTCACAAGCTCCTGTTGGCCTACATGGGTCTCCTTGGCCTTTTTGGCCTGCTGGGCGTCTATGCTCTCTTCTGGATCTGCTATAGGTGGGTCTCAAAGTAGCCACTTAGTTTATCTGTACAACTGATGCAGAAATGCACACATCTGCACATATTTTCCAAATTGTCTTCTTCTCTCAGCGGAGAGCTTATGATTGCTTTGTTATTAGTTGCTCCAGCTTAGCATATTAATAAATATTTAATAAATATTTTTTAAAAATTGTTTCAAAAGCACTGAGACTATAAATTATTAAATAACTTCTGAGAGTACAGAACGGACATAATTTTTGTGGTTATGCTGATGAGTAATAAGTTGCAGTCTTGCAGTCTTTGGGGACCTGGAGTTATTCTTGACATGAGGTGCCTCCCTCTTGCACACTCCTAGATCCCTACGGAGATACTCCTTCCAGCAGTTGCATCAGTCTGGCCCCTTGCAGGATGTTCCAGACCTGCGCAATGACCTGGCATTCCTGCTGCACATGGTGGACCAGTATGATCCTCTGCTTGCCCAGAGGTTGTCTGTGTTCTTGTCACCTGTTAGTGAAACCCGCCTGTTAGAGGAGACTTTGGAGAGGCACTGGGATGCTGCCAGGCTGCGTTCCATGACATCCATCGATGCCCGGGGCCGCCCTGTGTTGCAGCTGGTGGCCCTGCCACGGCTTCCACCTGCCCTCTTCTCCCTCACGCACCTGGAGGTGCTAAAGCTGGAGCTCATGAAAAACATTGAGCTGTCTGCACAGCTGTCCAACATGACTTCCCTCAGGTACACCGCATTCTGCACCTGTGCAGTTGGGCAGGTTGGAGGGGCAGGTTAAATGATAAGAGATGCACAAGGAGGGAGGTAGGCAAAAGGCCAAAGCAGTGGAGAGATCTGCAGTACTGTAGTTTCCATATCCTTCACAGAATGAAGCATCTCAACTTCACTGTCCCTTGCAACAATACTTTGAACAGGGCAGGTTATACAGACATTTTATACTCTCTAAACATCATTTTCACACAGCTGTCAGCAAATAATCTTGTCATGCAGGTTTTTTGTAACATGTTCAGAGCCATGATTTCAGCTGAGGTTTCGCAGTCAGAGAACTTGTGAGGTAAGGAAGATTGCAGGGCAGATGGGATTCTGACAGTGACACTGAGGCAGTTTGTGAGCAGATGAACCATCTTCTGCCTTCCCCAACAGGGAGTTGCACTTGTATCATTGTGCTGCAACAGTGGAGCCGGCAGCCCTGGCAATCCTTCAGGAACGCCTGGAATCCCTACATTTAACGTTCACCCACGCAGCAGAGATCCCTTCCTGGGTGTACACACTACGTGCCCTACAGGAGCTTCATGTAAATGGCCACTTGAGTGGCGAGAGCGGCCCCGGACGGGGCTGGGCACTGGACAGCCTGCGACATCTGCGGCATCTGCGTACACTGGTCCTGTGTGGCGGTCTGCATCGCCTTCCTGGGGAGTTGGGTGAGGTGGCCACCACTCTGGTCCGCCTAGAGGTCCACAATGAGGGTGCAAGGCTGCTGGCCCTGACAGGCTTGCGGCGCTGTGTGGGTCTGGTGGAGTTGTGCCTGCTGGGCTGCCAGCTGGAGCGCCTGCCCTCCACCCTGATGGCCTTAACTAGCTTGCGCAGTCTGGATCTGAGCCACAACTGTTTGCGGACGCTGGAGGAGCTGCTGGGCCTGCAGCACCTGCGCAGTCTCGCACGCTTGCTGCTGGCTCACAACCGTGTGCTGGTGTTGCCAGCCAGCGTGGGTGCACTGCGTAACCTTGAGCTGCTGGATTTAACACACAATCAGCTGCGGGCCCTCCCACCTGCTCTATTCACTCTGCGTCGTCTACGTCGCCTTCTGCTCGCTGGAAACTTACTGGAGCAGCTGCCCACAGAGATTGGGGCATTGATGATGTTGGCTGAGCTGGATCTGAGTGCTAACCGCCTAGAGGAGCTGCCACCTGAGCTGTTTGCTGGCTGCACACAGCTGAGCAGCTTATCTGTGGCTAACAATTCCCTGGGCACCCTACCACCTGGTGTGGGCTCCCTGACACAACTATGCAGGTTGGACCTACGGGGCAACAGCCTCGGGGGGTTGCCGGCTGAACTGGGAGCCTGTACTGGACTGCGTGGGGCTGGGTTGCTGGTGGAAGACTGGCTGCTACATTCTTTGCCCTCCCATGTAAGGGAGTTTCTGCTAAAACCAAATTTGGCCCCTCATCCCCCCTCCTCTGACTCACATTCCCTCCCAGATTCTGACAGTTTCCCTGGTTTCTCAGCATCCCAGTGGAGCTTGTTATCTGCCCTGGAGTCTCAGATATAGAGTCATGCAGAGGACAAATACCCACAATGATCCCAATGAGTATGCAGCGTATAAATCTTCAGATATGCCCATGTTCCATACAGAATGTTTTGCTGGGACTGTAATGCCAGACTGGAACTAATGCCTGCAGTCAAGATTTAAGGTTCAAGGTTCACTTTATTGTCATTCTGCACATATACGTATGTACATAAGAAAACAAAATGTGGTTTCTCTTGAACCAGGGCGCATAGTACACTAAACAGTCACGTTAGTTAGTTGGTGATAGATAGATAAATAGACAAATAAAAACATACGTAGGCTCCGAACCACCGTCACCCTATCCAGGATAAAGTGGTTTAAGATAATGGATGGATGGATAAACAAATAAGAAGATGAAGGTAATTAAAATGATAAATATTTACAGTAAGTGATGTGGCAGTGCATACAGTATAGTACAATCCTCAGTAGTGATGGTGGTAATGATACAGTGGGTGGGTGATTAGTGGTGGTGGTGATCAGTTCCTATGCTGTTCTGGACTTTAGCCATCTAACAGCTTTTGTTAAAAAGCTGTTTCAGAGCCTGGTGGTGTTGGCCAGCAAGCTGCAATGATAAGAACTCCCCTGACGCACTGTTTGCTGTAGGTGGTCTGGATGGTGGGCAGCATTAACTGCAGTAAACAACCTGCTGAAAATGTTCTCAATAGGAAAGCTATTAAACTGGTAAATGTCTAACTTAATTGGACCTGATGAGAAGCTAGATGCTATGTGTCTACTCCCCAGCTCATCAGCATCTTTCTTTGTCTGGCGCAGACAAGGCTCAGAGCTTTAAGTCCACAGTCAACTGGAATGGAATATCTTTGTTTGAAGGCAGAGCATTCTTCAGTTCGGAATTTTATTCTACATACTGAATGGATGTATTAAGCCATGTACTAAAGGCAGATACAGAAATTATTTTTAGTCATACATTAATGCTTCAAAATTTTCCAATGAAGTCTAAGATAATCAAAGAAAAAAAATGCTTGCCTCAGTACAACTGCCACAAATTGTTTACAATTTGTTGTGTTCATAAATCCAAAGTCAGTCACTTTTACCACTAGGTCACAATCAATAAAAGTTTACCACAGATTTATTTATTAGTTAAGATCTGTAAAAATCTCAGACACAGCTATAATAAGAAAAAAATACATTTAAATACTTTTTAATTTTTTTTAAAAATTTCAAGCAACATTAAAATTGAACCTAGTTTTAAGTTAAAATACAAAAGCATTTGTCTTCACATTCTCTTCATTGTAGACTGCTGAAGGATTCATCTCATAAACCTTTTTACTCATTCATCTTACCAGACATCAGCAGTAAATACAGTACAAATATTCTCTGCTTAACACTGCCCTATTTAGCGCTGTTTTGTTACAGTGGTCATGCTGTAACTACTGTTTAGTTTGCCTACTTTTTGCATATTCTACATTGCATGTCTCTTTTCTTTGTGTCAGATAATCCTCTTTCTCCTCACATCTCTCTAGTGCTCATACCACAAGTCCAGGCATCTCTCCCATGTTTTTTTTTTCTTCGTACACTGCTTCCCATCCTCTGTTCCTCGACTCTGGCAACCTCCGCTGTAAGTGGCCCAAGACATTCATTCTTGGTACCCATTCTTTCCGCTATCATTGCATACAACTTGTGTGACCAGGAGGCAGGTTCTGGAATTTTTCTTCTTTTAAAGTTTCTGAACAATTGAATTTGTGTGTGTTTCACTGGACACAGGGCAATGCTTGGCGGGGACTGGAACAAGTTGGCAGAAGGAGCTCCCAGTGGACACACTTATTCCAGTTATTAGAATAAAACACACATCAACAAAGTTGACCAGATGAGAACTCCGCGTTACCCTGTTTTTACTGCATTTTCACTGTCCTTGCCATTTTCTTCAGCATTTCAAGTGTTTACCGACATATTTTTATAAACATGTAGAATTAGGTAAATGAATAGGAAACAACTGTGTTTTCAATGGGAAGATTTTCAATAAATGTTTTTTCTTGTTCTGCTTTAATTGAATTTTCACCTATCTAATAAAATATAATGTTGTAATGACCCTGTTTAGCATGATTTTTGGGTAGCACTCAGGACACATTCCTACAAAGGGGGGTATTTCTGGCATTGAGCAAGAGCTGAATTAAGATGGTCTCTAACCCATTCTGTTTTGGTGTGGTTTACTGGAGTGTTCCCTCAGACTTCAAAACAATTAAGTCTTCAATTTCAAGTTAATAAACATAGTATAACGTTTTGAAAATGCCCTATCCCTGTATTTAATATTTTACAAGCTCACTTGAAAATGATTTCTCTCATTGACCTTTCTGAAACTTTTTCTTGAGAAAAAATACACATACGGATTAAATTACACTAATAATTGTGTTTTGTATTCTTTGGTTATCCAACAGTGTTGGAAATATCCTTTTCAATAAACCTTTCTCAGCCCTGAATCTTCCCTTTGGTTTCAACTGTCTTTTACATTCTCAAGGTCAACGTCTCCAGGAACAGTATTAACTGTAGATCTGAAAAGAAAAATAATTTTATTATAGCATATCTGGCTCCAGATTAAGACATAATGAGTCCTTTCTAAGACATTAATGTTAGTTACATCCACATAGTATTTTTAATTCAGGCCGAAATAGTTATTACTCAGAAATATGGTATTTCGTTCGGCTTGCACTTTCTGCCGTTCGGTATTTTGGTTCTATACAGTACATCACACAATCTCATATAATAACAGCCACATAAAATCAACGATAAAAAAAACGTTTTGTTTGTTTGATTTGTGACAAATGTCAAACCCCGATTGACGAGATTACTTCGTTAACTAGACAATTTTTGTAAACAAATTCAGATTGTCGAATAAAAAAGGAGTGGATAATCCTTTCTTCTGTCAACGCCGTTGTATACATTTTCGGATGATATGAGCTATTTCACTTCGTGTAACACCGCTATTGTTTTCATCAAAACCACCGCTGCGTAATTCTCATCGGGTTAAACAAAAATAAAAACGTGAACGAAAGGCGCCTCCATATTGAGTAGGACACATATTGATTGGCAGGTTGACAATCCAATCGAAGGCCTGAC
The DNA here is from genome assembly GCA_900497675.1 of Arapaima gigas. Lineage (NCBI taxonomy): Eukaryota > Metazoa > Chordata > Actinopteri > Osteoglossiformes > Osteoglossidae > Arapaima > Arapaima gigas. Next base: position 631,362 of record UFQX01000041.1, on the reverse strand, counting down.
TGAAACGAGTTCCCGGAACACCATTGGCGAGATGACTCTGACGCAGAGCCTATGGCAGGACTGGGTGCCATGGAGGCGGGAGTTCCGGAAAGTAGTGAAAAGTTGAGGCCTGCCCATGTGGGGTGTATGAGCGAGTGCACTATAGCTTGTCTTGTTTAACCAGGTTAAGGTAATGCAGTATTTATTATACTACATTTCATTGAATCGAGCTCTTTCTCTGTATCCTTAATTAATTACAGTAGTTACATCGATCATATACGTGTGGGAGTGCGTAAACTTGAATTAAGTTGAGGTCTGTATAAAGATCGCTGTTCGGTACCACCGGTAAATGCTAGCTGTATGAACGGTAAACCGTTTATCCACCGCCACTTGGTGATAATGTTGTCACGGAGTTTACCGTGGAGTCCTTTTGCACTCCGTTCCGTGTGCGATAGTGATCCGATAAGAAACACCGTGATTCGAGCGGGCGATGCCGTTTGAATGGAAAAGGGCGCTTTCTTTTGTTTGGCCTCAGCCACTCTCCGCACTCGCCCTCCTGCGTCTTTGTGTGTTTGCGGCTCCCTGCGAGCTGTTCGGGTTCAGGACTAGTGATCGAGACTGGTGGACGATGTGCTGGTTGGTTACTAGTAACGGCTCGTGGAGAGCAGACTACTCGGGGGGGAGGAGCAGTTCGCGGCCGTCGGCCGGACCTCGGCGTGGCGCGCGGCGCTCGCAGGAAATCAGTGTTGCTCCCCCGGGGTTCGTCTGTGCGAAACGAAGGAAAATCGCCCGTTTAATCGATCTTCTCGGAAGGTATTTGGAGCAGCAGCAGTGAAGCCGGCGCCCTATTTGCAGGCCCGCCGTGCCTCGCTATCCCCGGCCTGCGAGCCACCAGCGAACAAAACCGCGGGCTAAAGGCGCGCTTCTCTGCGGGTTACTCGCCCTTTCGTCGAAAACTTCGGTTTGGTTTTCGGCTCCATCGCGCTTGAATTCCTGCAGGTTTTTTTTTTTTTTTTTTTTTTTACACACCACACCGAGGGACATTCGGAAGGCTTTCGGCTGAGGTTACGAAGCCCGAACGTGTCCGAGGTGAAAATGGCGACATTAGTGGTTAGTTGTCCCCGGTTTGAGGGGGCGGGAGCCGAAAGGGGGCGATGTGTCGCTTTTTGTTCGCGCATCTGCGCAGCTTTTGTGCTCTTGCTCCTCGAGTTAACAATGGCCATATTATGAACCTTAGAAAAATCTCACTTTTCCCTCAATTTCCCTATGTACTGTACATTTTTTCCACGTCTTAACGCGGTGTGATTCCATTGTTCTTCTCAGGACGTTCTATGCATATTTCTGTAACCTTTTTCTAATTTTCTTCAGGACTGGATAACATTTCCTGTTTATTCACGCTACTAAAATGTTTAAACCGAGCGAACGCGACTTGTGGTTACGCGCCCAGCCGATAGATGGCAGTAAAACGCACCCAAGCAGGTCGGGGGTGTTGGGCATGCGCAGCTCGTGTCCGGTATTTCTAGGTCGTGATGTCTAATAGTGCAGGTAAGAAATTGGGGTGTTGTTACCATGGAGATTACAGCTGAGATGATAAACAAAGATGAAGTACATCGCGGAAGAACTGGTGAATAATCAAGAATGATTGGAAATTTGTAAAGGCGATTGTTTAAAATTATAGTAAAAAGAAGTTTTAATGTAGCTTATAGATGAGTTACTACTAAAAAAGTTATTGTAACTACTGTTACAATACTTACTGTAACTGACCTTATCAACAAGTAAATCGAGGTATGTCTGTATCGAGTTTTTACTGAATGCGATAGTTTTCAAGTAAACGAATTAGGAACAGAAATCTGATCCCAGTTTTAAGTTACTGAGCCAGTGTAGAGTTTCTTGGAGTTTTTTTGAGCGTCGTTCATTGCGTAAATTGTCAGTTGTATACATTGAATTTATGGTTTCCCTCCCAGTCTCTTAGCTGTCACACGTCAGATGAAGTTTGCATTGCCTGAAGAGAAGCAAAGTTTAACATTTAAAAATGTGATGCAAGCAACCCAAAAGTACTTGTTTTCTTTACAAAATGATAATTATCACAAGAGAAACTACCTTCTGTTTGAAGAAGTCCAACTAAATTATATTTCAAGAATTGTCATTAAGATCAGTACCCCATGTGTTCAGTTGTTACTATTTATTTTCGTTAACTGTAGGAAATCAGTATTATTGTGCATCTGTGTGCATTATGGCACAGTGTTTGGTCATAGGATTCTCGTCATTTGCTTTGCTGCCATTTTTTGCCACAGAATGGCCGAAAATGATGTTGACAACGAGCTGCTGGATTACGAGGAGGATGAGGAGCCGCAGGCAGCCTCAGAGAACGCAACTCCAGCTGCGAAGAAGGAGGTCAAAGGTTCCTACGTCTCAATCCATAGCTCTGGCTTTCGGGACTTCTTGCTGAAGCCTGAACTACTGCGTGCCATTGTGGACTGTGGCTTCGAGCATCCATCTGAAGGTGATGAGCCACTCCATTGTTTTTTTTTCGTTTTTTTTTGGTTGTTGTTGTTGTTTTTTTTCTTTTTCATGACAGACTTGTACAGGTTATATATACCTTGGTGTGCACTTTCCCTGAAAGGTTTAATATCTAAGCTATTTTAGGTAATATGAAACAGTGGCAGCTTGAATTTTTCTGTAAAGTGCTAAACTACCTACATTTTTACCCATTTATACAGCTGGGTAACTTTTTATTAGTGCAGAGGTACCTCTACATGCCCTCTAGAACTTAAACACCAATCATCAAAGAGCACTTTTACACCAGTTAATCTTGCTGTTTTGTCTGGTTGTTATTCCAGAGTTCTATTGCACTCGTGTTTGTTTTGCAAGAAGCTGTAACTAAAGCTTTTTCTCTTCATCTCCAGTCCAGCATGAGTGCATCCCACAAGCCATCCTGGGCATGGACATCCTATGCCAGGCCAAGTCTGGTATGGGCAAGACGGCGGTATTTGTGCTGGCCACCCTGCAGCAGATTGAGCCTGTGGATGGACAGGTTGGTGTCTGTTCATGGCTGTTGTGTTTAGTTTTCAGCTGGTTGTTTGTCTGAAGTTTTATGGCTCCTGGGCATTTTTGAATTTCAAGTGAAAAGAGTTGCTGTGGTGTGCAAATGGATGTAAAAGTATTTTTCACTATTTTTGATTTTGTAGATTGCTACCTGATGAATATTCAGCCTAATCTATTGTCTCCTTCTTGTATTTCATTTGTAACTTTTCAGCAGAAGATCAGTTTAACTACAATGTCTTTTCCTGGCACTCAGGTCTCTGTGCTGGTTATGTGCCACACACGTGAGCTGGCTTTCCAGATCAGCAAGGAGTACGAGCGCTTCTCCAAGTACATGCCCACAGTAAAGGTGTCCGTGTTCTTTGGCGGCCTCTCCATCAAGAAGGATGAAGAGGTTCTCAAAAAGAATTGCCCCCACATTGTGGTGGGCACTCCTGGGCGCATCCTTGCCCTAATCCGCAACAAGACGCTGAATCTCAAGAATGTGAAACACTTTGTCCTGGATGAGTGTGACAAGATGCTGGAACAGCTAGGTGGGTTTAACTAGTAATTGTAGAATGTCTTCAGTTCCTCTTTAAGGACTGTAATGCAATGCTCTGTACAGAACATCTTTTTGGGCACGTATTTCTGACTATGCGCTTTACCAAAAAATAATAAAAATCTTAATTCCCTTACCCTCCCCAATTCTAGTCACGTAACCTCTATGCTACCTTCATAATCCATGTTATGGTTTGTAAATATTCATTCATCGACTCATCTTACCGGTATTCTGTTTCAGACATGAGACGTGATGTGCAGGACATCTTCCGGCTGACACCCCACGAGAAGCAGTGCATGATGTTCAGCGCTACCCTCAGCAAGGAGATCCGACCTGTCTGCCGCAAGTTCATGCAAGATGTGAGTATGAGAGGGTGTACACGTTTCACACCTGTTTCCAGTTTTATGAGTGGAATAACCTTGTGACAACCTTTTCTGGCAGCCTATGGAGGTGTTTGTGGATGACGAGACCAAGCTGACTCTCCACGGGCTACAGCAGTACTACTGCAAGCTGAAAGACAGCGAGAAGAACCGGAAGCTGTTTGACTTGCTTGACGTCCTGGAGTTCAATCAGGTACTGTGAGCTGTTTGGATAAATGCGAAAGGAACAGGTGTCCTCCCTTTCTTCACTCGGAATAGATTAAATATTTTAATAACGGAGAGGTACAAAAGTAGTGAATTGTTTTCTTGTTTTGTTGGTTCAGTTGTTGAGGACATGTTCACTCTTCCCTTCCAGGTGGTGATCTTTGTGAAGTCAGTACAGCGGTGTGTGGCCCTGTCCCAGCTGCTAGTAGAGCAGAACTTCCCTGCAATAGCCATCCACAGGGGTATGGCCCAGGAAGAGAGGTGAGACTCAGTTTTGTATGTTCTACTCCTTCACATCTGTGTGAGTGGTCACCTAGTCCATGTGAGCTCAAACCATACCACTTTGGATTCTTTTTAACTTAATAAATTGATCCTCTCGTCCTTTAGGTTATCTCGTTACCAGCAATTCAAGGACTTCCAGCGTCGGATCCTGGTGGCTACCAACCTCTTTGGCCGTGGAATGGACATCGAGAGAGTCAACATTGTTTTCAACTATGACATGCCAGAGGATTCAGATACCTACCTACACAGGGTGAGCCCAAAGGTCTTTCTAGGACCAGAATGTATATGTTAACCAACAGGCCTGTGTAGTTGGATGCCGGGCAGAGGAGTGGCTTTGCCTTTGTTTCTTTGAGCTCCGTAATGTGCCTTGTATTGTTCTGCTCCCGGTGATGTCTCACTTGCTTACTCCTCCTTTTCAGGTTGCTCGCGCTGGAAGATTCGGGACAAAGGGACTTGCCATCACATTTGTGTCTGATGAGTCAGATGCCAAGACTCTAAACGACGTGCAGGACCGTTTTGAAGTCAACGTGGCAGAGCTGCCAGAGGAGATCGACATCTCCTCCTATAGTGAGTGCCTTCCTGTTTCTTATTTATTAATAATTAGTAGTAGTTCTGTAGGTTTCTCTAGCTTCTCAGCACTGGGTAGACATGCAACCTGTTCTATAGGGAATAATTTGAGCATGTTGTTCTGTAGTGCTGTTGACGTCAGTATGAAACCTTAAAGTCTTTTTGTCATTGCAGTTGAACAATCCAGATGAGTCTTCTGGGAAAATGAAGACCCCCCACCCCCAGCCCACCCATTTCCTCCAAGTGTGTTTTTTGCGAAGGTGAAGCTTCTGTGTTTTATAGCTCCCTTTCCCTGTTCTGTTCAAAGTGCAAAACTTGTTTTATTGTGTTTCTCTGGGTGAGTGTCTGGTTTTAATTTGTATTTCTTTTCCTCACTCAATGTCAATTGTGGTTTTTGGTTAAAGAAATTAAAACATTTTATACAATGTCAGATCGTTCTTGATTTGTGGGTGGTCAGTTTTGACCAGTAGGACAGTACTGATTTTACTCATGGTGTTTTAACACTGTGTTCAAGTTGGTTTTCATGTAGAGTTTAATACTCTGAAATGTTTTTGCAGTTTATTTTTGTGGAATCAACTCCTTAGTGTTTATTGGAGTTACTATGAAGCTGTACACTAGAGGGTGACAGAAGCTAGAAAATGAATAAAGTCCCTTTATTCTAAACTTTATTTTGAATTTTAAATATAAGAATACATGTCTGCATGGTGCCAAAGGTACATTTAATAAAATGCCAAGTAGTGACTTGTATAGCAGAAACATATTTGCATTTGAACCAAAGCCAGTTTATAGATTACATGCAGTTAAAGCCCTGGTCTGTGCCAGGAACTTAAAGCCATATTTGTTAGGAAGTGGAATCTCTGACTCTCACTTATTAAATAATGGTTTACTGAAAATGTACATTTATTACACAGCACATAGAAAGCAACAGTGCGATAAAATAATCTCCGGTTAAAATATATCAACGTGCCCCGTGTTCCATTACATTTGTTTAAATTATTTATTTTACAAGACAACCCATTCTTTTAATTGCAGAACTATGATACAGTCAAGGTTGAGGCATTTTTTTTTTAATGTCAGAAATCAACTTTTTTAGAGGATGTTGAGTCAAAGAAACTAGCAAGTGTGTGATATTAAAATGCAGGCGATGGGGGGGGTTAGTTTAAAATTTAATGTTGACTCATACATGCATTTTCGACAGGGGATTTGAAGGGAAATGTTCAGTTGGAGTCGTGTCAGGCAGGAGTGTGCACACCGGGCGCTTGCTTGTACCTTCTGGTCCTTGTCATTTACGTTCCCCTGCTGACAGTCATGCCGCTCAGGTGGTGATGATGCATATTTGCACACTGGTAACTGCGCTGCTATGAACCGCACTGAATACTGCGCTTCACAAGCCCAATTTTTGATAGAAGCATAAACTGGACAACACTGTGCAGGAAATATTAATTTTATTCATTTTGACAGAATATTCACAGAGCAAAGCCAGTGCTCGCTTGTGTCCGATAGAAATGCTTGGGTTAAGAACTATGACATGAATTCGGAGTGATTATATAAAGGCCTGGGCCACTCCTGGGCTAAGAGCCAGACCCGAACTGTTGGACTTAAGTGTCTAGGTTCTTTTTTGGAGGTAATGAGGTAAAATAAGCTGCCTCAAGCTAGACTGTCTACAGCAAAGCGAAAAGAAGCAACCACTAGTGCAAATGCCTGTACAGACAGCAACAAAGACACAGAATAACAATCCACAATGTGTGCAGAGGGATGATAACGGTAAATAAATAGGGAACATTTGGTACAAATGTCTGTCTGATGTGACAAAGGAAGCTTCTAAAAGAAGCCAAGTTTGTAGCTACAGCTTCAGAACAGTTATGTTTTAAACCCTGTTTTCAGCTGAGATGTGAAAATGAACACAAGAGTACAAAGATCTCTAAAAAAAAAAAATACAGTGAAGCTAAATAGGTGTGAAATGAAATACTCCCCATTTCTAGATCTAAATCATTCGATTAAAATAGTTACATATAATTTATTCTTTTCCTAAACATCCTGCTGAATACATTATTATTTCGTGCATGTGTAATCCACATTTTAGTCACACTGTCCAAAATATTAGAACAAAATTATCCACCTGATATGGTACCAATAAAATATACATCAAAATCAACAAGAGCACTAATCAAAGTGAAACAACACATCCATCCATCACCAGCAACCGCCAGGTCGGGGGTCACAGCAGTTCAGAGCCTACCCTGGAATCATAGGGCACCAGGCTACAATTTTTTAAACCTTATATGGGATGCCATCCCACCACAGGGTGGGCACACGTACACACATTCACACACTATGGGGGATTTAGTGCAACCAAACCTGAAACGCATGTCTTTGGACTGTGGCGGAAACCGGCGCACCTGGAGAAAACCCACGCAGACACGTGGAGAACGTGCAAGCTCCACACAGACTGAAGTGGTCTTGAACCCACTGGCCCAAGTGCTGCGCTGCTGAAATAGCGCTAATAAAAAAAAAAAGCATTTATAAAAGAAACAAATGCTGAAGTCCTGATCTCTGCTTTGACTAAATCCTTATATCCATAAACTGTCAGTGTGAAGACTGAAAGCTGTGTGCAGGCAGATGAGTTAAGATTCAGGTCAGGCAGAGTGAAAACAGGCCCACCTACAAATGAGAAATTACATATTTACTGCTGTGGCAGAGTTTATAATTTTGTTTCCATAACAACTTGGAGGGTTTCTCAGCTCTGCATGGGGACTGTAAGTTGCCCATAGCCAACATGTCAGAGTTTTGACACCAGAGCTCAAAGCCTGTTCTTGTGCACTTGGCAAATTTCACACTTCTCGCACCAGGAATGAAGTCCAGCTGCGTAAACGGCCTCAGTTTTTTCCCCCCACCTCTTGCTTGGCTTTCGAGACTCAGTCAACACTTCATCCTCTCAGAACTAAAGCCAGGCAGCGGAGGGACAGCAAATCCAAAGACAACGAAGCCACATCCGCCGCACAGACGCAGCGTTCGCAGGGAGGGAGTTAGGTCGCCCACGAATCCTCAAAGATGTTGGCCTCCGTTTGCTCCCGGAGCGGTTTCCGGAGGTGTCCGGGAATTTTTCGCTGCCAGATCAAACACGCCTAGCTCGGCCTAGACACGGCACTGACGTTTCTTACGAGTAAAAAAATACATAAGAGTACAGTGAAGATATAAGTGCCTTGCCAAAGCCACGTATGGATTTATGGTTGAGGAGAATGATCTGGGATCCACGTTCTACCACTGTGCTGGGCAAAGCCAACAGGTGAACCAGCCAGTCTGTGTCGACATGCGTCGGCACCTCTGGTAGTCTGCTCCTTTAGGTGGTCTATATCTACACCAGCTCGGCTGAGTCACCAAAGCCGGGTCAGTTCACTGCACCAGTCAGGAGGAGATAACAGTGGGTGCTCAGCAACCTCCGATGACTGGGGCACTCCACCAACCCTTTTTCTACAAAATATGTCTGGTTGCTGTCAATTATGACATTTCCATGTCAGGTATAACTTGTCTTTTCCTGGATTTGTGTTTTTACGAGCCACCAATGCCGCAAATCCACTTGTAACTGTAAATCCTCGTGTTTCTTACCCCAGTTGCACATCAAATACTTTTTAAAACATACACGGCATTGTAGGTTTGAGAGTTTGCCCGTTTTGAAGGTGTCTACTCTAAATTTCAATCTACTCTCCAAAGGGGGGCACTAGTCCGTGGTAGGGCTGGAATACGGGGGTGCTAATCAATAAATTTGTGCGTGTCCCCATGAAGCCAGCGCTGTGGCACCAAGGCGGCTTCATTCAAATAGCCACAGTCCTCGCCGCACTTGCAGGAGCGTATAAACATGACGGCCCGCTCAAGGTGGCTGCTGCCCGGGCAGGCGAAGAGCACAGTGGTGGTGCGCGTGCGCCGTGGCGTGCAGCAGCCCCCGTCCACGCACATGCCGCAGTAGTTGGGCTGGTACAGACGAACACTCTGGCAGCCGGCGTACGAGAGATGGAGTGGCTCTGGTGCCTTTTGGGTCCGGGAGCACTTTTTTCCTTTCTGTGTAGGACAGGAGACAAACCGCATCACTTTGAGTTAAAAACTAGAAGAATCAGCATAGAGAACCTGCAAATAAAGTTCAGGAATGGACACTCCACCCTAAAAATTCTCATTTTCTTTCTCACTGAAATTTGGGCAGCATGTGGCCGAGTGGTATTTCTAATGGGATCCAGCTGGAAATCGGCAAGAGGAACCTTTTCTCTCCAACTTTTTTGCTTCAGATAAGCAGGCTGCAGAATGACTTTAGGGATAAAACGGGGATAAATTAGTTGTATTAGAAAGAGGCTGCAGGATCTGGCATGAAGGGAACTGTGCAGCAAGAGGGGTGCAGGGGAGTTCCAGAAGGGCCCTGTGGTTGCAGACAGACCGTAAAGTTAAATGCTAATGTTGGGCACAAAGTGAGAGAGAGAAAGAGAAAGAGAGCAGGGAAAGAGAAACATGTCAGCAGAGCACGAGGAGCAGACAGGGGATTAAAACTGCCCCACCCACCTTCTGTCTGAGGGACCTGTACAAGCCTGTATATGTGTGGGTGTGAGAGCGACCGTATGAGTTTTTGAGGAAAATGTTCACAAATTGGCATCAAAACTTTAAATATAACTCCTTAGATCAGCCTTGCAAAACACTAAAATGCAGAGGTAAATGTCAGATTTGAGTACATTTTTTGAGACTCCCTGTGTGTGTGTGTGTGTGTGTGTGTGTGTGTGTGTGTGTGTGTGTGTGTGTGTGAGAGCGAAAGTAAAAATGAATGATTCCCTCTTGCCACAACCCCAAGATTATCAAACGCTATGTCCCAAAACGATAAAAGTAGGATGTTTGATTTGTGTGCTCTTTTTATGAGAGTGTGAACCATTGGGACGGGGTGTGAGAACACGCAGGGGGACTGTGCGAGGTACACAGTGGGGTTAATACTAGTGTAAACTTGCACCCCCAACCCGGTGCGCCCCCTCATTACTGCAGTGACTAGACAGAGGAAATGGAGGAATGCGGAATGCATAGGGGGCCACAACTCTCACTCTCTCACCCTCTCGACACCACCAGCGTGGCTCTTGTGTTCCTGTCCTTGTACAGGGGCCCCAACACACTCACGGACGGTAACAGGTTGCGCCAGCTTCGTGTTTAAAGCTCAGCTCAGAGCCTGGAGCCCTGCGATCAGACAGAACTTGACCGTGAATATCTGTCAGAAAGACTCAGGAGGCACAGAGACACACCTTGAGAGGAGCAAGTGGTGCGCTGCAGGGGCGAATGGTGCACAGGCGTGTCTCCTTCACCAACTTGCACCGGGCGTTGTTGTTGGTGACACGCGTGGACACACCCATCCCACAGGTGCGGGAGCACTGAGACCATTCCGTGGTCTGCACAATGCACTGCTGTCCCACTTGCTGCCATGCTACAGAAGACAAGTGAGCACGTATACTACAGCTGTTTAGAAGGTTATGTTACACGTAAAACTTTTTTTTTCATTTTGTTCTGGTATACATTTAGAAAAGTGTCTAACAGGACAATAGCAAAAGAATCTAAACAAGCAGCCCTGTCCCATATGTGAGACAAAACTGATACTAAGGCACCTACCTGCTAGGTGTTTATAACTATATGTCTTCTCCCAGCCTTTTCCCATTTCCAGAAGTTCATTCCCAGACACCTTCTCCGACTTGTGTGGGAAGGGGTATGGCAGCAGTGCCGGAGGGCTGTGTGCTGGAGGCAGAGATGCCATCCCCTTGTGGCAGTCCAGCTTGAGGCAACATTGGCCGGGGACTTTGAGGAGGCGTGGTGCAGGACAGGAGGGTGAGGCGAGCGGCACATGAGCAGGGCAGAGGGGTACGCAGCCCACCCCACCATCCACACAGGTGCAGTGGTGCTTGCAACTGATGCGGAAGCTCTCCCCGTTCTGGTACACCTGGCCATTGTACTCACAGGTACGGCCCTCCAGCCGCACTGCAACGAGACAGTCAAAGGTCTAGGATCAGGCTGCTGACCAACCTGCAAGAAAACTGGGCCTTGAGATTAAATGGTTCAAAATCCCAGGAACGCCTCTAAGTTAACCTGACACACTAACAAATCTATGACATTGTAATAATCTAGTGTGATAGGAGGGTGAGACTAATTTAGACTCAGCTAGGATAAGCAAAATTTAAGATGCCCTCCAATCTAAAAATCACTTATCATATCTATACAAGGCAGGAAATGGAGCTCATTAAACACAGAAATAGGTTTGATTGCTTTGATAAAAAGGTAAAATTAAAGATGGCAAAGTGAGTGGTGGGCAAAAGAGAAGCAAAGAGACACCTGACCCCACATTTTATGGGATGGACCTATTCTTAGCCCACGAAGGAATCTGGAAAACGCTGTTCCGCTTCAGTCCCCCCATGGGACTCAACCACCTCCCAAAAAGAGTCTAACCCTAGGCTAATATCCCACTGTATATAGGAACAACCCCCTCATTGACAAAAATACCCCTCTGTATATAGCAACGTGCACAGCTAGTTATATAAAGACAGGCGTCCGGCACAGTGTAGCTGCATGTGCAGGCGGTCTCTGAAAAAGACAAAAACCCAGTGCCAACTACACGCCTGTTGGGATGGCAGACAAGTGAAAGTAATAATGATCAGTAGGGTCCCAGGCTTATAACTGGGCACGATTTTGCAACAGTCGAACAATTTTGCAACAATTAGAAATCAAAGGCCTTGTCCACCGCCTGGTCCACACTTACCCCTGCAGATGCCTCGGCTGTGAGACACGCCATTTCCGTAGTTGCACTCCAGACCTTTGTGGTGGTCACAGGGCCGCGTGGGGCCACAGTCTTGATTCAGCTGAGCTGCGCACACCTTGCAGCAGCTGCACCCGTCTGCTACCCTGCTCACCCCAGGAGGGCACACAGGGGGCACCGCTGAGCACTTACACACAGCAGGGCAGCTGGCTCGCACCTGCGGAATGAAATCGGGAGATAGGAGGACGTGGGTCGGGCAGCGTTCAGAAAGCGGCGAGATACGCTCTTGGGAGAAAGAGGAAATGAAAGGGATGTTCTGGAGGAACTGAATCTGTACATATTGAGCCTTGTAACAGATGTGCTTGATCTTGTTTCATCTTGTTGGTTCAGAGCCACAGCACTAAAAACAAAACAGCTTATTTTAGATCACCTTAGTAAACATCACACTTGGCACTTGAAGGCCCACACGCTGTGGAAGTCCTGTGGAATAAGTCTTTTAATGAGCAAATTAATTCAACATGCACAAAACTACCGCTTTGGTCACATGTCACGACACAGTCACCGCCACGGATCACTCCCTCAGTCTTGACCCCACCGGGAAAGCAATTTTTTTCATTCTGGAGCCATAGAAGAGATTCATCTTAAGTGACATCATCAGTCAAAGCCAGATTGTTTCCAGTACTGGTCTCTGGCTATTTTAAGTCTCAAATGTTTGCCACTATTCATTTCCATTTCAGATGTCTGAGCCCTGACTGTAATCCTTATTAACCCTATACTGCTGTATTGAAGACATGTTTAGGGCCAAACAACCATAACACACACTTCGGCTGCTCAAATAACAAAAAAAAATTAAATAAAGCAAATTCGCGGTTCGAAAGCCATTCACCAGTTCCTGTAACTTCTGGGAGGCATTTCAGAAATATCACTGCCTTTTCATACATGTTAATAGCAGCTCTAATAATTAATGGAAATAATAATTGATGGAAAAGCGTATTACACCGTAGCAGCAGGCGGATTCGGGAAGTTAAAAAGCCACAGTTTGTCCGATTTAACCTCAGCTGTAAACAAGACGGACGGTTCAGCCAACGGACTTAACCGGTCGCATCACCTCGCGCGCGTCCCTCAGGCGTTTATTTATCGAGCAAAAAAAAATGCACGCGCCACCTCGCGGTCCGCCACGTGAGTTGAGTGCACGTGCAATGTTTACGCGCTTTTCTTGTGAGAAACCGAACAGATCGGGTACGGAGGCAAACTTACCCGGTCGATGGTCGCCAGTGCAAAAACAAACAGGTACAATAATTTCCCCATTTCACTCATGAGTAAGACTGCTTTGAAAAGTTGTAGAAGTGTCCTTTTGTGAACGACTACGGTGCTGCTATATTGCCACCGCGGTTACTACTGTTTTGTTTTTAAATACAAAAAAGACACGTTTGAGTGTGGCAGTTCCGCTGTTTTTAGTTTTACTGCAGCGTTAGTGTCCTTGATGAGTATGTTTGTTATTGAATGGGCTGTAAGTCTGTTTCCTCTTCTCGGTTACACTTGCTACTTACATTTCAAACAATTTAGTGAGTGGTTTTTATAGCGATTTCGCACTCCGCGTTGTTGCCCCGCCCATCGCGACGCGTCCAGCCAATTAGCATGCAGGCAGGAGGCCAACACATTCCATAGGGCGGGGCTTTAGAGTCCGAGCCTGAAAACAGAGTTGGGGGTGTGGTTCTGCGATGAATACAGTCATTCATAAAAATTTCGAATTACTACATTCCACAGAAGTCCAGGCTTCTGGGTTTGTTTTTTTAACTTTCAATAAAAATGCGATGTTTGCCTTTCAGTGGGTCTCACACGTATTGCTCTGTCCTGTGTTTTTGAATAGAATAGGGTGTGTGCCACATTCACATTGGAAAGGCGAAAGAAAACAGCTTGGAATTTCCTTCTCTTCTCTGTGAAAGTGCTGAGGGGAGGGGAGATAATGCATGCAGATATATTCGGCAGGCTTGCAAGTATTAATGCTACATACAAAACATTACTTGATTTCTAAGATACGGTATTTCCAATATTAATATGATGACGGCGCCGACGATGCTGATGATGCTGATGATGATTCTGGAAAATATTAAATGTTTGCAGCAGGAACGAGTAACGTCCAAATAAGCAGTGACCTAACCCCCTCTATAAAGGAGGACTTTTGTCTTTCAGGAATACCCTGAAATCTTATCTTTTTGTTGCTTTCCCCCATGTACCCCCTTCCTCTCTGCTCCTCCTGCTTCTTCCCCCCTCTTTGATTTCTCCCCCCCGTTCCTCCAGAGTCTCCCAAACTGCCCCTCTGAAAGTCTCAGTTCCTTGTCTCTGCACTCCTCCCATTATTGACTCAATCTTTGCTGGCTATCTGTCAGCTCCAATTTAGTCTCTATTTTTCATCTCTGTTCCTTTCCTCCCAGTCTCCCTGCCCCAGCGGTGCCTCGCCTTGTCCCCCTTTCCAGACAGAGCTTTATTGATGGAGGAATGTCTGGAATGTGAGAGGTGAGAGCAACAGGGGAAACACACACGCAGGATGTGTCCTGTCTGTGACGCACCATCTAACTGCATTGACATTGAGTCCACGTTCCTAAACTTCACTGAGCAACAGCGGCTTTCTGGGAAATCACACTGTCACTGTCTCAGTGTGCACTGCCACATATAACACCTCCTCAACGCACACAGTTTCATATGATATATGAACTTTGTCCATCCTCATATGTAAAATATAAGGAGACTGTCACTGTCTTTGCGGGGTCAACAAATCATTGACTTTCAACATTAACCGACTTAGAAGAGCCTTTGCTTTAATTGCTTGATCTAAGTTGCACAACGGACAGCGTAGGGAATAATTTACCGTGAAAGCACATGCTAAGCAACCAAAATGCACAAATAAATAGTTGTCATCATCTGTTTATTCTCAAACTGCTCTGGCTACTGCTGTTGTTTTGATGCCTTCTGGTTCCATGATTCATTGGAAGGACCCGATTCATTTTTCCTGTGCTCGGTCTTAGGCAGACACACCCAGTAGTCACACAGCCACCATCACGTGTTTGGCACATATGACAAGAAGCCCACATGCCAACTTCAGGCAAACATGCATCCAAACAAAATTCACTGCTCAGCACCTTTTCAAGCTGTTTCACCAAACACTTTCACTGCTATTATCTAAGGTATTACGTGTTCAAGGCTTTTTTGTATATCTTTCTCCTTGGTGTAAATCGACCAGAAGCTCAGATTTTAAAGGGTTCCAAAGCATGGAAAGAGGAGAAAAAGGTCAACAGAGAACGACGATGAGGACACCAACAGCTATGTTTTTCAAAACAAATCAGCGGGAAGGTTTATACAGAATGAGGATCAAGAGAGGCAGAAATGGGCTTGTATCCATCACTGTGTGTCCCATTTAATCACAGGCAATTTGGAGCTAAAGCTGCTGCCAACCACAGTGGACAAGAACAAACTGGTTTATGAGGGAAAAATGAAAGGAACAGACTGGATATGGTATAGAGGACATTTCAGAGTGACTGTGTGTGTGTGTGTGTGTGTGTGTGTGTGTGTGTGTGTGTGTGTGTGTGTTTGAGAGAAAGATGGAGAGAGAGGGAAAGGGACAGGTGCTGAGTGTTTATTTGTTCAAGGGGTGAACAGAGTTGAACCACACCCCTGGAGCACTGAATGTCAGCAACATGTCGTGGCACAAAATCTGATACTGCTTAGGAATCCTATAGCCCATAAAATGTGCCCAAATTACCATATTATTTGGCTGTAATTATTTACAGGATAGTCCAAAATGTATATACAGTACATATTTTGTGTGTAAATATCTCAGAAGAGTCTGGATAATGGAGGTGGTGGTGGTGGGGGGGGGGTGGGATGGAGAGACTGTTCCAATGCATTATGAAATGGAAAAGAAGAACAAACCAGCAAATTTATAGAAAAAAAGCAGAAAAATAGAGTTCAAATTCCATTGTTATTTGAGACAAGTGTAAACAGCAATGATCTTGTAAAACAACAAAATGAACTGGAGGAGGACTATATACTACAGCAATACGCACAATCTAGACACAGACATATTTTAAGATATAAGAAAAACAGATTTAGGAGCTGTCAGCCAAGACAAAGTGAACATTGTAAAAAGAACATATAAATCTTTCACATTTTGCCAGGACGTGATATTATACTGCATTCGCATCAAAGCAGTCGCTTCTGAAACATTACATAAGCTCCGGTTGACCAAAAGCCGCTATTTCTTGGGCATTTAACGAAATTCTCAAAAAAAGCAATTTGCTCTTACACATTAATGATGAAGGTAAGCAAAACCAGTCACTATTTCCAATTAACTCTGCAGCTGGAGCTTTGCACAGAGAAGTTTAACTCAGTGAAAGAGCCAGCTGTACACAGAGTGAATGACAAAAAGTAAAATAATGAGTCGTGAACAGCAGTGTGCAAACAACCCCCTCTGCCGTCGGCAGGGTTGTGCCGAGACAATCTTTCTGGGTTTAGAAACGGATCGGCATTTTCCCCAAAGCACCAGCTCAGTGTTTTTGAAATGATAAGTTGCTCCACGCAAATGCATTTTTTTATCTAACCATCAATTCCTTCAATTATTTGGGATAACATATATTCAACATTGGTTAATCCAACAGGTTTGGTCACGGTCGTTGCGGGGTAGAACAAAATCCATCTCATTCTTCCGTGACAGGATTCAGCTGTGGAATCGGGCAGCAGAAAACATTTGAATGAGGACAACGTGACGCACTTATGGCAGAAACCAACTCAAGGAAATGAATCCCGCGTTGAGGGGATAGGATCTATGTTGGTGTTCTTCTTTGGAGAGGCCAGATGGAGCTGTGGCACCAGCAAGGGCGCAAATGGTGTGTTGGAGGAGAAACATGGTGAGGGCGGAGGGGAGTTCTCAGGAAGCAACAGGGGTACACCTAGGAGAGACCCTGACTGAGTGATGGGGGGCAAGAAATGAGGGCGTCTGTCCTTTCTGTGTCCTAGTTCAGTATCAAAATGTGTTGTTCTTTGTAGCACTCCCTTCCTTCTGCCCATACCGGGTTTGGAAACGGCCTGGGTCCTACCTCTTTGGCTGCCATCGCCCCTCCCCAAAGGTGTGTTCCTCTCTCTGTCCACAATCTCCAGGCTCTGGAGCCATTGACTCAGCCCTCCATCTTTTGGTCCTTCCACATCAAGGTATATTGCTTCTACTCCATTCTTCTTTTTCCTCTGCTTCCTCTGTGCTGCTTCTGTCTTACTCCCTCTTTTGCTCCTTCTGTGATCAGCTTTGTGTGCAAGAGGAGACACAGCTCTCCCCTCCGAGTGAATCCAGGCAGGTGGGGCAAGCTGGAGAGAGGGATGTGGCTCAGTGAGATTGTCTGCAGCCCCAGTTAACTTGGGACGACCTGCACTGGAGTCCGACTGTGTGAACATGCCTTTTTGTGGTTCTACAGCTGCCAGGGTTAATGTATGGGTTGTTTCACCTGCTTTAGTTAGCCTGTTAGTTTCTGTTAGTGTCTTTCCTGGTGTTATGACGTCAAGGGTGGTCTGCATTACCCCGAGTGCCTGTTTCTCCATGTTGGCAGGCAGAATGGCTCTAGAACGGCAGAATATGGACCTGAGGCGGCGGTGGGGGGGCAAGCTGGCAGAGGTTCCTGTCAAGCCCCCAATGCTGCGGAAGAGACGTGGGGGACGAAGGCTGACGTAGTGATCCTTGGGGCTGTATATTTTATCAAGTCCATCCTTCCACCTTTTGTCCCAGCAGCTGCCCGCATTGTCTGCAAGCTCCAGATCCCAGTTTGGGGTTTGCGCCTGCATTCCTCTGGCTGCTCAGGTAGTAAGGGCCACAAAGGATGGTCTGTAGTCCCACACAGCACAATTCTTCTGTCTCAAAGCAAAGAGTCCAGTCTCTAAGTTAAAGAAATGAGTTAAACAAAATTCTTAAGTGAAGCACCTTTCATCGGTTACAATTTTGCAGGAGATCAAATACGTGTATTCAAGGATTTTGCAGAAGGATAAAGATGCAAAACAAGCAAGAATAATTGGTAAAGAGTTCACATATTTATGCCTCAGGCCCTGAGAAGTGCAGAAAAAAGCAGAAGGATGAACAACATAATATCGTGGAATGAAATAAAAACTTCAGTACTCACAGGACAAGTGCTGCCACCTCATAAGAACTCCTTTACCCTTCTGTCAACCAGCAGTTTCATGTGCATGTATTCTCAGGATCTGATCACATTCATTTACACCTCTTTGTTTCCATGGTGGTAGGGACTCGGTCATGTCACTCTGCCTCTTTCAGTGAACATCCCCAGTTTCTCCCTGCAGTTTTTTGGCTTCCTCCCCTCCTTTCATCCTGTCCCCCTCTCTGACATGAAAGCTCCTGCTCCCCTCCTTTCTTTTTCAGGCTTTCCATAAATTATGAATGCAGGGGTCTGCAGATGGGAAAGGGCAGTAGGATGAGTGCTGTACCAGGGTCAGCATCACCAGTATCACCATCATGGCCACAACATCGTTGATGCTGTGGAGCTGCCATCTGTGAGGTAGACCACCTACATGTGCAGTGTAGTGCTGTATTAATGGTGAAGTACATGGTTTTATAACTGGAGAATTTTATTTTCAAAACCCAACATTTGTAGCTATGGACAAACAATGGATCAACCAGAACCAATGGATCATTGGAATGGTTAATGTCATTGCACACATTATCAAAGAATCGGGTTCAAAAACAAAACAAAAAAACCCCTGAAAAGCTGAATCCCACATCCTGCTGCAGCACTTTCCTTCAAGGTACTTTCCATGAACTGACACAGTAAAAATTACCTTCCTGCACAAATGGGTAAACCGGTGTAAGTAGGAGTGTTGAAACCTAACATTGTAAGTGACTTTGGATAAATAACGGCGAATAATAATTAAAACATGGACTAAACAATAAGGTAACAAAAATAAACTTATTTTGTGCCAATTCGAAAGTGCGAAGAGCAGATCAGCGGCGTCACTCGGAAGCAGTTCCAAAGCCGTCCAGCAGGTGGCATTGTGTTCCGGAACCGGTCCGCATTTGGCGAACCGGGACCGGAAGCGCTTCAAAGGTCGTGGTGCGGGTGTCGCGAGCGGCGTGTTTCCGGATGGTGAGTAAGGTCCCTCGCCCCTAAACGGAACAAAATGTCGTTTAGAGAGCAAGCGGGCGACATGTGATCTGTGTGGATGTGGGGAAAACAGGAAGGGCTTTTGCACGAGGAGTCGCCACCATGAGGGCAGCGGTGTCACGGTCACACGGGCCTGGGAGGGCAGTGACGGCGTCGCATCTCGCGACAGCCACCGTCGGCTGAAACAGAACCACACCAGTGGACTAGTTAACACAGACTAGTTGGTTCTCAGCGGGGTGTTCTCTCTGCTTTCGCTGGGCTCCGTCGCCTTTTTAGTGCAATTTCTCATAGTTAACGAAGATTCCTGGTTCAAGACCCACTTCCCAGCTCGTGCACCTTACGTGAAGGCGTTTACCCTGAACTGCTGTAAAATTACCCAGCTGTACGAAATGGTCCAAATTGTTTACTTTGGAAAAGAGCAGTGTTTGGTAAAACGTGCTCGGTAAACCACAGACGAATAATATTGTTGACAGTGTACTGTCACCACAACTATTTCACCCTTCAGTTTTGCACTACCTGCTGTGATTTATTCCAGCAAAGATGTACAACTGATGCCTCTGAGCATGCTTTGAGGACCGCTTCTCAAAGGGTCCTTGGTCCTGGTGTTTAATGGGAACTGAATATTGTTTCTGTTCCCTTTCTTCCTCCTCAGATGGCTTGCAGACACGTCACCCGAAGGCTCTGGTCCTGGTCTGTGAAGGACCTTCGCTGCCTCCGAGCTTCTCTCTCTTCCCATTTCTCACCCCCGCACCCTGCGGGCACCCAGTATTTCCTCTCACTCTCACGCTCCCTGTCTCACCCCCTGTCTTTCACTCCCTGTCGTGGGGTTTCGTTCAATGTGCAGGACACAGAGGATTTCACACAGAGGGTGGTCAACAGTGACCTGCCTGTCATAGTTGACTTCCATGCTCAGTAAGTATCAGTAGGATGTTTAAAAATACATCTTTCCCTTATGGTACAGTAGCTCACATGGTACTAAGGGACACAGACTTGTAACCTAAAGGTTGCTGGTTCCAGTCTCTTAGTTGAATAAGGTACTTGAGTTGCTCCGACTGAATAAACTGATCATTTGCAAGCAAACGTCAGTACAGTCCATCCCCAATTTCCCAGGATGAGGAGGTTACTTACAGCACATCAAATAACTTGCATAACTCAGGAGAAACATTAAAGGTGCCGTTAAACTAACAATGGAGTGACGGCTAGTTTAGTAACAGCTACACAGCCAGAATTTGATGCTGTAGCACCTGCCAAGGATGTCTTTACCCTGTAAAGATCTTGTTGGTACCTGATTTTTAGCTAGCCATCGTCCATTAACCTTAACTACTCTGTCCTGGTCAGGGTCTGGGTCCAGGATGTGATGAAAGTGGTGAATTCAGCCTCGCAGTAAATACTGACAAAATGGTGTCTGTTTATGTTTCTGAAACAGTAGCAAAGCAGTCACCCACAAACCGACTGCTGCAAATGTCACTTTCACTTTAGTTTTCCATTATTAAGGCAGAGAGTGTGCAGCTGAGGGAAAAAAAAATCCTGTTGCCACCGTGTTCTTATCAGTGTGGTGTCGGTTGTTGGTTTTAGCTTTAATACTTCATTGGGGACCCGAGCTGACGACCAGTGACATATTCGGTATACAGTCTTACTCCATTATCTTGCCTCACTTGCATGGCAGACAAGATTTACCCACCGGGCTATTTCCTCAGAGAAGCCGCTAACCCCGTCTCTCACCCTCTCCATACGTTACCTCGCCACTTGCAGCTCACAACCCCCCTCGATGCCATGCTAAGGGTCTGATGTAGACTAATGTTTGCCCACTTCCACACGCTGCTGCTCAAGTCTCCTGCAGTCATGCTGTGGATTGTCCTCAGCGTGAAGTCAAGTACTAAATCCATCTCGTTTCTTACCATTTTGCAGTAAAATGGCAAACTAAGGGCAAAGGGTATCAACAATCCAGGAAGCGTGACCTTACATTTATTTATGCAGCACAATTGTGCAGTGAGCGCTTTAGCCACACTTGCTCACGTTCAGTAGGTGACGTTCTTGATATGCGCATAACTGTATATACAGCTTTGCAAGTTGTGGATTATCTGCCTTGCACTGTACTGACATTCCTCTCTGGTTAAGTTGCCAGCCTCTCCTCCACCAAAAATGTATTTTCGACAGATGTGGGGACATAAGGGGACGAGTTTTTCACTTATGGGTTTTCGCGTAAACAAGTGAAATTATTTAATATTCTTTACTAAATTACAGCCAAATACGAGGCAGATTTTTCAGGTTTAAGAGTCACCAACACCAAGTATGGCAAATGTTTCCCAAGTATGGGAAATTTTAAGAAGTTCACACTGTAATGATGGTAATTACGTCTCTGACTTTGGAGATTTTGCCCAACAAGCCGATTATAGTGTCTCTTTTACTTGAGAAGTGTGGAATTTAGTGACCTGCCTGGGGGATGATCGACGATTACATTTGAATTCGTGGTGGCAGAGCTGTGCATAATGTCCTTCTCATAATTTCTCCTCCTGCTGTTCCAAAGGTGGTGTGGACCATGTAAAATCCTCGGGCCCCGTCTGGAGAAAGCAGTTGCTAAGCAGCAGGGCCGTGTAACAATGGCGAAGGTTGACATCGATGACCACACGGACCTGGCCATCGAGTATGGGGTGAGAGCGGCGTGTCGAGTGGCTGTTACAGTTTCTCCATCTGACGCATTTTTAATCATTTGCCACCCGCTTCCACCACCAGGTGTCTGCCGTTCCCACTGTGGTTGCCATGAGAGGCGGGAAGGTCCTCGATCAGTTTGTGGGCATCAAGGACGAGGATCAGTTGGACTCGTTCGTCAGCAAGCTTGTCGGGCCGTGAGCCGGTCGCGTGCCGCGGCTGAATCTGAAAACTTCTGTCCCTCTTCCTCTCAGCTCCCATTTGATTGTCAGCTCTGCTTGCGGTTCTCAGTGCACACAGTCATGTACTTGCTAACATCCGTCTTTCCGCTGCCATCTTTTCGACCTCTGGCGTTGTGTATACGCAGGTGTGTGTGTGTGCACGCGTTCAAACAGACAGGAAGTTCCCGCTGTCTTTGGATGACTTTTCTTTACCTACTAAAATTGATATGTTGATTGCTGTCACGACAAATTGCTGCATTAGGTTGTATATGTTCAGTCTAAACTGCCAAATTTCGCCCAGAATTGAGATATGACTGTAGATGCAGTTCCGGTTGAGCCTCTAGAGGGAGCCCTAAGACGCAAACTTGAATATTTGCCCATTTCTAGCAGAAAAGGTCCACATTCCTTTAATACCTCTTTCCCCAATAATCTGAGATCTTGTTTTCCCCGCCTGTGTCTGTACCTCGAATTACATGAGATATGTTTATGAGGTTAAGGAATCAGTAGAGAATTTATTTTTATGGAATTTAAGTGACCTATCTACTACTTAAATAAATCAGAATTGAATGTGTTCTTTTGCTTTGTTTGGAATTCTGTTTCACAAAATTGATTCATTTACATTAATTCAGTTAGGTGGCACTTTTCTCTAAAACAACTTACAACATGAAGCTCCAGACAACGATTTCATTTTTGCTAGGTAACTACCTGGTTAAAGGTGCCTGAGCAGGAGCCGGAACTCAGGCAGTAAATTAATATTTCGTTATTGACTTCATGCTTGGCTGTACCCTGTTGATGTAGTATAGAAACAGTGTTGACAACAGTGAAATACATTACATTATTATCATGACGTAAGGAAAGCGTAAAGGACCTAATTAAAAAATGGAGGTAAGCGGAGAGGCGCCAGTAAGACGACAGTTTAGAGTTCAAAGTGCACATACAGTAAACAACAACAGTTGACACGGCGGGGCCTTGTGCTGCGGCCGGATGAGGAAATGGTAAGGAGTGGCTTCTGCTCGTATTCTCTTCCAGTCCGCCAATAATTGTCAGCGATGAGCCGGAATGATGGTCTGCGCTCCTGAGGAGTTATTTGTGGTAATTCAGGAACTCCCCCTCATCTGGCCAGCCTTCTTCCAGACTGAACTTCTGCAGGAACCCAGTGAACCGTGATGGTGCCACACACTCACACGTGAACAGAGATTTCTGCTGTTACTCACTCCACCTCTGTCTTTCCATCAGTGCGCTGGCCTGGAAGGTCGAAGACACTCCCACACATACTTTCACCCAGCACTCCTCTATTCTCCTTCTGTTCCTGTCTGTCCTTCCTTGTTTGCTCCGGAGGCTTCTTAGCTTCCCTCAAACGTGTGTGATTTACTCACGCAAGTCGGCGTGACTTTTGCGACGGCTGATTCTCGAGGCACTCGGGCCGGTCGAAGGGACCGATCCCGTGGAAATGTTTATCGTTGTTCAACGGGGTGTTTAATTTATGAATGAACGAACGAACGAAGCATATTTTAGCCCGCTAAATAACACTAACAATGACATCTGACGTCATTTCACGATTACATCTGTTTTGCCAAACTGCTGCCATGAAAGCTAAAGGAACTACAAGGGGAAGAAACGTGCGGAACATCCTATCAGTGAAACTATGAAAGGTTCAAATGCCTGAAGTATTGCACACGCAGGTGTATGGACAGGGCAATGATATTACAGGAGTTTTCAGAAATTCCACACCGCGAAACCCAAAACTGTTATGCCAGCATAACACAAATCCCATAAATAACAGAGCTTTAGCAATATATTTTTGGCATCTCTTGCGCCTTCCATCCCTCCTTCTGTGCCTCTTTCTTTCACACATGACCTGCATCCTTTTATATCACAGTCATGAGACTATAAGTTCATATTCCGCGTCTCTCTTTCGGACAGCGAGGTGAGGAGAGGAATGGCGGAGGCCTGAAAAAGTTACCCGCCGAGTAACTCCACACCTCTTCCGCTAAAACAATAGACCACGCCCCCTGTCGCTCTGTCCGGCGCTCCTGCGCTCTGTTACCATATAAGGGAAAAACGACGAGAAGCCCGCAGCCGAACAAGAACATGCTGCAGAATTCCTTCTCTCGCCGTCTGTCTTTCACTGAGTCAAACTCACTGTTAACTGCCTGCCTCAGCCATCCGTCGGGGCCTTATAACCAAACAAACACGCAATACCCGAAAGGATGGCGTCACAGTCGGCAGCGCGACGTGCCGCAGTATGAACGGTAACATGTATTTATTGTAAATATACCGCTCTATTTATACATGACACACGAGCGGCCAGCGGTGCCGGCTCTCCGTCTCGGGCCAAAGTGAAATTCTGGAAGTTCAGCGCAACGACAAACGGCGACCGTGTCGCACGCGGAGCCGAATGCGGGAAACGTGCAGTCAGGTAGGTGGACGTGGTGCGGGGAAGCTGCAGCCTGAGGAGGGGAAAGGAGAAGCCGAGGAAGAACGGGAAACTCCCCTCCGCCGCCACCCCCTTTTTTCTGCTCAACATTCCTGAATTTTTGAGTCAACATATGTCTTATCACCCCTTCCTGTGTACCGACTGCTCAGCCAGAGGCCGGGCGGAACAGACACCGCGTGGTCGGTTGTCTTCCCGCAGTTTGGCCGAGGTCATCAATAACGTTACACGTCACAAGCATAAATACGTAAACACACGTACCTTTTCTCTGTGGCATAAAGGTGCCGCTTTACACCGAACTCAACTATAGGACAGCGAAATAACTACCAGGAGCAGAGATTGTTCGAATTAGCGGGTTCTAGGAAACAAGAAAACGTCCCACGAGCGGCCGCATGTGCGTTTAATTTTTTTTTTTTTTTTTTTTTAATGTGTGTGTAGAGGTGTGTTTGTGTGGTTTCTGTTTGCGCCACATAAACAGGAACAGGGACGCATGAGCTGTGCGGCTGCTCAACAGACACCAAACGTTTGCAGGCAAACCAAGAGTCGCCCCCTACAAATATATTAACGCCGCGTTCATTCATTTTGTAATTTTTTCCTCCCTCAATATGTCGATACATATTTTATGCTGCAAAAGAATACCGTAATTTTACTCTGCAGGAGTTAGTCACACCCTGTTGCTGTAACAACAGGAAAGGAGAGAGAGTTTAGAAGTGCCCTTTTTTGGTCATTTCAGTCTTTTCCTTTTTTAAAATCAAATTTCCTTGCTTTCAAAGCCAGCGTATGTCTGTAAATATCCTTACAGCCACAAAAAAACAGTTATCTTATTTGTGAGCCCCGGGGCCCCTTTATTTTTCTTGTTTTAGGGACCTTCCGCCAAATTTCATGACAAGAAAGAGAACATTGACCTTTAGTGTTTTCTCTGGACCTCCACAGGGCCACCGCTCCGGTCGGACCCACTGCCACTATCATCGCACTCCGCTTACTGCTGTTGGACATACTCTAACCAAGGGGTGTTGTGAAACCTCTTGCTTTATCTACAGACAAAAACAAATGTACCAAGATATTTAAGGTATTTAAATGACACGTCAAGAGGCACTGGGTGGCAGAGCAGTTAGACGCTTTCACTTGGATCCTCCTTTAAATCCTTTCTCCTGCTATGGTGCTCTGGCTTAAGGTACTAACCGCAAGAACTGCTCCAGTAAAAATTACCCTGCTGCATAATCCACCTTGATACCAGTACAAAACTCACAGTGAGTAGCTCACTACACCAACCTGTTATTGTAAGTCGCCTGAAACTAGTCAGGTAAAGAACGGTTAATGAGAACGTGTGTTTTATTCATTGCATGTCGAAATTCCAAGAGACTAGAAGTCCCAGTCTCTTGTGTGGTGAATGTTCTCTGTGGCTGTTGAGGCAATTCCTTCATCTGTTTTCAGTTTGAGGACTTAAAACCGGGCAGACTCACGGCATCGCCCCTCAGAGCGAACACAAAGTGGACAACAAACAACATCGAGTTTCCACATCATTCACCCTGCAGCTCTGTTTTGTCCAGATTTGTCTTAATGTTCTGAGCTAAAAGAAACTGCATGATGGCTGGGAGTATCACTGCCCTTCTTTTGTGGCTGTCAAGACTTCCTTCACTGCTCTTTTTTGCTCCCTCTCTCCAATGAATCAAGAATCTAGAATGGTTTACTGTCGAGCAATTTTATACAACAGGTATCCAGGGGACCTTGAAATGAAGATCCTTGGGTCCACGGTGCACAGAAGTAGGGGAAGAAATCAGGAGAATGACAAATATTTAAAGAATTATAATGAAAAGATAATATAGATAAGATAAGGAAAAAGGGTAAAAGGTGCAGTAGTATAAATAAGTATAGATAAATAAGTTAATAAATATAAATTAAATTGCTACAGAAAGTGGACATCCACACACGTATACACATGCATAAGCATGAGGAACATACAGTGGCACACGTGTGGTGGATGATAGCTTCAGACAGAGGAGGTGGTCACTGGTGGTGGAGGTGATGGGGCATGAGATGATGGAGTTTCGGCGGCCTGACAGCTTGCGGTAGGAAGCTGTCCCTGACTCCAAGGTGGTTTTGGCTCTCAGGCTGTGATGGTGTCTCCCAGATGACAGCGGGGAGGACAGATACAGGAGAGGGTTTGAGGGATCTGTGGTGATGTTGTGAGCTCTGATGCATTACTTGTTGTTGGTAGTCTGGATGGTGGGTAATGAGGTCCTGATGATGGACTGGTCCACCTTCACTACCCGCCACAGAGCTCCCTGTTCAGAGGCAGTGCAGTTCCCATCCCAGACTGTGATGCAGGAGGTCAGGATCCTCTTTAGGGCACATCTGTAGAAGCTGGTTAGGATGGGAGGTGAAAGTCCAGCTCTTTTCAGTCTCAACATAGCAGAGACACAAATTATAGGACCAGATATCGACAGATACTCTGTTTTGCATGTTCTCCCTATGTTCTCATAGGTTTCCTCCCACAGTCCAGACATGTATTTTCAGCGAATTGTTTATTGTGTATCAATGTGTCAGTGAGTTTAATTGCACTGCAGTGCGCTGGTGTTGGGTCTGAAGTGAACCCAGCTTCCAATCCTATGTTTCTGAGGTAAACTCTGGACCACCGAGACTTTGATGGTGGTTATCGCGAAATGGTTATCCTAAAAGAACAAATGAGTACTAGGTGAATAACCTGGTGCTGCACGGGTCAAAAAGGTATAGCTGTGGCAGGGTAAATAGAAATAAAGCATTATATAATGACCAAACTGTTTTGCCGTTAAAGTGGCTGTATTTAGTACATAAGTACTGTTAGTGCTCTCAGACAGGAAGGGGCCACAGAGTCACAGTCAAGTGGAAAGGGGGGAAAAATAAAATACACATTGGCAAAGTCTTTACTATTACATCACTGTTCCTGCTCCTCTTTTAAATTTTCAAAATAAAAAATAGCCTTTTGCGATTTAGTGAACTTGACTACGCAAAACCCTCACTTACGGCGAGAAGTACCGCTGCGCCAAATTTTAAGTCTGTGAAGTTGAAAAACAAAGTCACGCATAAAGAACAAAGAGAGACCGAACTTTGTAGATACAGCGATACTATTTTGCAGGGCTTTATTACTTCTCACTTTCACGACTGGTATTAGTAGTATCAGCAACCATTCAGTTCTACCTCTTAACCACTGCACGTCTGTGCGTCTCTCTCCGTTCGCTGGGTCTTGACCGGTGTAAATCACAGCTGCCGGTTCAGCCGGGCCACAGGGGGGTCCGACACGGCGCCGCTGCCTCATGCTCCTGCGCGTTTCTGCATTCAAAGGTTGACACAGTGGGGTTTGGGACACCATATATCATCACCATATAACACTTCACACATTTTTGCTGCCCCTTTGTTCTCGACACATTATGTTGCGGTTATGGTGACACTATAGTCTGCCGTACAAATACGTTTCAGGAGTGCGGTCTATTAGACAGGCACTTAAAACGCAACATTAAAAAGTAAATAAAGTATCGCTATCATCAAAATGAAACGTGTGCATTCTTCCGAATATTTTTATGAATAATCGCTGGCCCTTTGGAAAGTATTACTCTCTAGCAATATATAAACTCACAAGATTATAGTTTTATTTCATTGTAAAACAAATGAGGAATTCGTGTCGTATTCTCTCGCCACGGGATGCGAGTGTTTTCGCAGTTTTTTTAACCCTCCCAGCTGACACTGAGAGATGACCTGCGTGACGTTATTTGCCCTCAGCCTGGCGCCTACATATATGGGCATGAAAAAGTGTTCCGCGCGCATACCTCCTCCATTAAACACCACCTTATCGCAGCCTCGCGCCCGCCCTCAGTTATTTCAAGTTCGCACACTCTTTTTTGCCTATTAGAAACAACATCCCGGTATAGAAACGCCCCCTCCTATGCTGTCATTGGTCACAAACTCCCAGAGCGTGAAATGACTGGTCAGTGAATGGTTAAGTGGGCGGATCCCTACACGTTACGTTCCTCCCCTTTTGACCGCGCCCCGGCTGGAAGAAGCGAGCAGAACTCTGCAAACCTGCTTGACAGAGAGAGAGAGAGAGAAGAAAGAAAAAAAGAGGCTGAGAAAGTGAGGGAGGTCGCTTCCACACGTCAGACCGACCTGAGCGCTTTGTGAGGCTGCAGGGAATTTGCTCCGCCGCGAAAGTTACATCGACTGAGGCGCTGAAGCTAGCAAGTAAACCCTATAGCGTCTGCAACTGAGTGGCAGGTAAGTGAGGCGCCTCCGGGTTCGGACCCCATTCCGTCCCCGGTCCAGCACAGCGCTTGTCCTCTAAGACCGTTCGACACGATTATCTACTGAAGCAGACAGAGCGGAAACCGCAGCTTCAACAGTCAGCTGGGGATCGGAAGCAGAAAGTAGTCAGTCTCACAATTTCGACACAGTGCGTCGTTTATTCTCCGTTTCAAGTATTAATCCCTCGGCTACTGCGCTCAGCAAGTGGTTTTGTTTGGAAACTCCCGCGGTAGGTCGAAGGTTCTTGTGTATAACTTGCAAAAAGGGGCACAGGAGCGTGATGGAGAGGAAGGAGCGAATTCGAACAGGAAGTGATCCGCATGAATGAGCGGCGCAAAAGGGGCGCGAGCGACACGGAGCAGGAGACGCGCGGAAAAGTGTAACCGACGTCTGAGGGGAACCCCTGCTCAGCCTCGTGGTCGTGTGAGGTTGTATTTCGATAAATACCCCACTTCGGCACTTCGTCTTTATTCGCGCGGCGCTCTTGTGACGTCACACTGGTTTGGCGCACCACGGAAACGTCTTCCGCACCAACGGATAGAAGGCCCTTAAAACACAAAGTTTCTCGCTGTAGGAGTGCAAGGAGACTTGTGGACGCCGCGGCGATGTATCCCGTACGCGCTTTTCCAGCGAAAAGCATAGTGAGTGCGCCGAGGGCGCAAGTGCCCCCCAGTTGTGCCCGGGTGTAATTACACAAAACACCGGCCACCCAGCTCCACCTTTGGTCCCGGGACAAAAACTGTGAAGGTTACGCTTCCTCATAACGTAATTCTCACACCATGTGAAATGGCTGTTGTGGCCAGTTGTCGCACAATACAAACTGAGCGATGTACCACATGAGAGTAGACGGGGCGCCGCTGGGTCGTCCTGCACTTTGCGGCTCCACTTCGGCAAGTGCGGCTGCTGTTTTGTGACGTGAGCATCGTGCAGCTCGGAGGTCGGTGCGGGTGGCAGCGCGAGCGCAGGTATCGCCCTCAGTGGGCCGCTGAGATTCCCTTTACGGGAATGCGCGTGCACGCCCGGATTCTGCTGTTATCGCTGCAGACGGTGCACGGTTACGCCTCCTTTAAGCGGAATCTTTATTTTTGATCTGGCTTTGTTTTCGGGCGACCAGGTGCCCGAGCAGCTCAGTCTGTAGTTCGCCTGTCTGTCCTTGTTACTCTTTCACGCGACCGGGTTTCGTCGGTTACCAACAGCGCTGAATTATTAAATATCCGTGACGTCGGCGTCCTTTTTTTTTTTTTTTTTTTGCTGTATCAGCACACATTTTAATGTACGTCACTAAAGGTACTCCAGTGAACACGTATGGACGTAATGCACGTATTAACATTAATTATGGGATGTTGTCTTAGTTTGACAAAATTTGCCCACAATGACAAGACTGGAGTCTTAAAGCCTTTAGTCTCCTTTATTTCTTTTTCCTTTTTCTGTATTTTCATCCTTGACTCCTGCTTTCTTTCTATGCAATTCTACTACTACTTGTTCTGCTGGTCTTGGCCTGTCTCCTCCACGCCCCAGTGCTGGTCCTTGGAAGACACACCCTGCAGAGGCCATGGAGCAGCTGCGCTGTGCCATGATGTCCTGACACGTCCCTCCTCTTAGGCACACAAACACACGCACTTGTTTGACACACTACAAACCAAACTGTTTGGTTTGGCACTCTCGTCCATATTTTCTGCTTCACATGGCATCTAGATTTTCTACAGAAGAACCTTCTGGAGCAGCTGGAACACCAAAAGACAGTTTAATTTTCTCATTGTACTCCACTGTAGTAATTTTATGTATGTCATGTAAATCAGTTCACAAGAGTGAATTTGATCTTTGAGGAGTCCTCACAAGCTGTGACTATAATTTAGTCCTTTTTCTTTTCAGAAGGTCCCAGTCTACTTCTGTTTCTTTGCTCTTTGTGGTTTGTGCTCTTAACAAATTGCCGGAACCACAGGAAATCACGATTCCCTGGGTGGAGGTGGGCTGGATGGGCACTGCTTTGTAAAGCAAACACGTGCAGCTCACAGTTTATGCCGCTGAGCTGGCGCTGCTGCTAAGGCCCCAGGCTGCCCACTGCCTGGGTTGGATGGGAAGTACTGCTGTGTGGCAAACAGCTTCTGCACCTTTATTGCACCTGGCTGTGTGGCAGCGTTGCATGTAGATGCTGGAAGGCAGCCATATTCCTGCTATGGTACCACCTTGAAATTTGTTACTGTAGCTGTTGTAAAATTTTAATAAGGCCTGATTTTAAGCAGACGGGTTTTGTGGACCTCAGTGAACCTAAATCCAGCCTGATGCCTCCATCTCATTTCTCTTGCTGCAGTGAAATTGGTTATTTTAAAAATTTTATCATACAATTTGAGGGAGTTGGTTTGAAGTTTTAAGCAGACGGTATGGTTTGCAACAGTCCTAAATACAGTTTTTTTTGTTTTTTTGTTTTTTTTTTCTCATTAGAGTTTTTGGTGGTTGTGAACAAAGTTGGTTGAAGGGCAGTTTGTATTCTGTTTTGTCTTTGTAGCATAGTTGGCATGTGGGGACACATCTGCTGATTCTTTGAAACTTCAGTAAAAAAAAAAATCAGTGTTTTGCACTTAAGGCCTACAGCAGTCAAGTTATGTCAACTTAAAATTGCAGTGTCACTACATTGTAAACTTCTGTTCACTTGAAGCTGGTAAATGGTAAGGTATGACAGGTAAGCCTGTCATAACCTACAGCTCTCTGAAGGGGTCAGGGATCAGGTCATTGCTCTGTGCGTGGGTGCCCAAGTAGTGTACCCAGTTCTGTAGTCAGTATTAAATCAGTACTTGGTAACCATGTAAAAGGTTCCCTAGCGACAGCTTTTCAGTGACTTAATCGCAGTTAATTTCTTTGCTCAAGTGTTCAGGGTGTTTAAATGCTGTAAACTGATTTTTCTGTTTAGCTCAAACTGTGTGATTAAATTTGGTTTTGTTCAAATTGGTTTGATTAGCGTGACTGTCCCTGCTGTTCCTGGGCCAGAAATCTCTCGTGTTTTCCTGCTATAACGTCTTTCACGGCCTCTTTTGGTTTTTCTAATTTTTTTTGTGGCTTTGCATTTTCTTCGATTCATGCTTTCTCGCAGTCGGTACAAATGTGAACTTCACTGAAGCAGTACAATACATAGTAGGGTTCATTCTGAGGTGTAAACAAACACTTAGGCCACAAAATAAAACTGGCAGTTATTGTTAGCAGAGAACACAACTTTATAAGTTAGTTTTGTTGGAGTAGTTTAGTTTAAGCAGTTTATAAAGCTACAGTAACACATTTCTCCTGGGGACTCAAAACCTACAACCTAACCTGGTTTTATAATTCCTGGCATTACATCATGTTCTGTGGTTGCTAGGAAGAGATCAGCCCCCCCCCCCCCCACAAAATAAAACCCTTCTGAACACACCTGCGTTCCTGTATGGAAGGGAACAATGCCTGGAAATGGCTGCATTGTGGATAAAGTTTGCAAATCCGGGGTAAAGGTAGGTGTGTGAGTGGAATCTGTGTGGCTCTTTCCTTCGAATGGACGTCAGATACCGTGTCTCCTTGAGACAATTGCTAAACAAAGTGATAATCTTGTCTGATGATGTGACTTCCTCACACAGCTAGGGTAGTGTCTGCAGGGCGGTGACTGAATGCTGATAACGCGTTTCTTATGTGTCCCTGTTCAGAGAGCGAGAGTGTGTGTGTGTGTGTGTGTGTGTGTGTGTCAGTCACCGATCACTTGATAAACGAATTTTTGCCCTGTAGCTGCCACTGCAGCATTGCCAACTTCAGTGAGGAAAGCTGGGATCAGCCCTGTAGCATGCATTAGCAGATAGACTTTGTTCGGTGCCTAGGCGTGTGATCTGCACAACTGTGTGAGGTGTGTGCTGAAGCCTGGTTGGTCCGGCCACCATTATCTCACCTGGATTCCTTCAGTGGTGTGACCTTTGTGTTGCTCTGCCTGAGGGGAATTTCCTTTTACTCCCCTTATTGTTCTGTCAAAATTCATGCCACGAAAAACACGTTAATGGTTGCTGGAGGTTCAGCTGCACAAATTCACGCAGGCTAGAGAATTTCAGTTAGTTACACTCCGAAGGGGAAGGGGGGGTCTCCCTTGTGTCTTAATTGCAAAAATGTGTTTGTGACCTCTGACCCCCTGCTCCCAGTCAGTTGCTGGGAGGGGAGGAGCAGAGCTGAGGTCAGGTTATACAATAAGACTCGAACTAACCAGGGATTGTTCGGCCAAGCTGAGAGCAGAGGAGAGATGAGCTCCAAGTGGGCAGGGTTCTGCTTCAGAGCCTGAAGGCTAGAGAGGCCAGGAGAGGCGACTGCTATTGACTTTTCCATGAATGTTGTGGTCTGTGGGAGCATTGCTCTGCTTACATCATACCAACACGTCATCTCACTCTTTCTAAACATGCTTACCATGGACATTGTTAGTTCCCCCTTCAGTTTGTGTTTGGTGGTAATATAGTTATATTTTAAATTTAGTCAAATGAATACATCTCTTTTTAAATATTAGCCTATTCATCCATAAATTTTTTGAGGTTACTGAATCTTTTCAGAAAACGGATGTCAGTTGGATACACGGTCTGCTGTTGAATGAATCACTGAGGCTGTTGCCTTTCCACTGCAACCATTTCTTGCCTGCTCATTACTCGCCTGTTTAACTCTTTGCGTTCCGATGAAGATCACGTTCAGATTGTCGGATTGAAGCGATGAAGATGTCAAATAAAGAACGGTACATGGTCACGCAAACAGTTGTTTAACAGCGCAAACTGAACAAGGAACATTAACAGCACCCTATGTCTTTCTCTGGTTTTCTCCTTCGCCTGACTTCCTGCCTTTGTGGTTGTTTGTTTCAAAAGTAGTTACACTGATTCTCAGCCCATTCCCTTCACATTCAGATTATTATCCAGTTTCTTGCTACACGTTCTGCTTCTGTTTTTTAAGGTAAATTTCCTTTCTTAAAACGATTCATCCCTCTCAGTAATTTTTCAGCCAATGTTAGCTTTGGCATTAAGTTTGTAGATTAAAATCATTGTCTGGATTGACTTGCTCTGTTTTCATGCATTGTTTGTTTTCATTTATTATTAGACACTACGGTTAGTTTGGTTTGGCATTAAACCACCAGAGTTTTTTTTGGTGTCTGTATAACTTTCTTGTACCTTTTAAATTAGCTTTGAGTTTGTAAGGAACTTAAATGTATAATGAATAAGTTGGTGGTCCTAGGTGGCAGGATTGATATTCAGTGTGTCAACTGAAGACAACTGACCTCACTTTCAGTCTATGTTTTTTTTATAAATAAGTAAAATGTTTATAAAAAAAAAAAAAAGAAAAAAGAAGAAGAAGAAGAAAATGTTCTTGCTGACCTGGACTCTCACAGGAGGGATCCACATATCTACCAGCTGTCTGCTCTGTGACGTCTGCGCTCCTGTCTAAACATTGTTAGTGACAACACGTCTGGTGTACAGTATTATACAGAGGATGCTGACAAGAAATGATCCCTAATGCAGCGCTAGTCTTATGTCATGGAGTCACGTGATCTGAAGTATGATCATCCTTCCTCTGGTGGCTTTCACCACCCTAAACCAAAGTGCTCAAGTGCACTGTAAGGGCAAATGATGTCAATTAAAACACATCCTGAGGGGAGGGGATGCACTTAGAAATGATGGGAGCAGAATTGAGATTAAGATCAGGAAAAGGGGTGGGGTGTAAGCGCATTGGTGGAATTCTTTCTTTCGCATAATGAGTGAGTATGGGAGGAATGCATTTGGAAGTTTGGATAAATGCTGTGGGAGAGAGAAGGCTCAAGAAGGGAAAAGACAAAGGTGAAGCCACAGGCCTGGAGAGGGGGTAGAGACTGGGGAGGAAGGGTATTGGGCTTGTGTTGGGAGGAGTGCATATGACTGTACTGGTAGAGTGTGGCATTGGGGAATGGGGAGCATTTGGTGATGGAAGTCAGCTGTAGAGGTCACCTGGGTCGTGAGAAGAATGGGACCACAGTCCCCCTCCCAGCGCTGTGCTAGTGTGATACAGCAACTAAACCGTCATAGTAGTCTTAATGCTCATCCTGACTATGGTGTCTGTCAAAGCTGGGCTTCTCCCACTTTTGCCCCTCTCTTAATCCCCAGCTCCATTGGCTTCATATGTAGTATCAGTTTTCCTTTGGCTTCCCCTTGCTTCATGTACAACAGATGTATTAACATTTGGTTTTCAATATCAGGTGCAGCAGCTCACTGTCTAATTGCTGTAGCAAAGCCAATGAAAGCGGAGGCTGGTGGAGCCTGTGGTCCTCGGACAGTAGGTGTACACCCTGGTTTGTAGTAAAGTGTGACTGACCAATGTTGTGGCCCAGCAGACTGGAAAAACCCTGCAGAATTATCCTGGAAGTTGAATGCAGGAGCCTCACTGATCCTTTAATCAGCCCATTTACATTCCACGTCTTCATTATGTTTTTCTGGTTGCCTTGTTGCACTTTGGCTGCTGCCCAGCGTAAGTGAGGTCAGACTGTTGGTAAGATCTCCTTTAGCTGCGGGGTAAATTTAGGTGCTGTGTGAACGAATAGTAGATGCTGTGCAAATTCTGGCAGCTTGCATGAAGACATCATACAGTGCACATTCTCACGCTGAGTTATTTAGGTATCCATTGCTGTTGACCGCTTTTATTTTCCTCAGAGAATAGCTTCAATTTACCCCCTGGGTCTCATCATCGTAAGCAAAGAGGGCCTTGTAGGTTGCTGTTCCACACAGTCAGCATAGAATTTTTGGGTCAATGTATTTTACAGCAGGCTAATACTCAGAGCAATTTACTCTACACTGTGTGTTGTTGGGCTATGGTTATGACCATAGTAACAATTTGGTTGGTGACTTATGATTGCTCGTCCTGTTCTCACTCATTTCAGCAACCCCCCCCCAATATCCTCGACCAGCTTTCTGGTAATACTATGTTTTTCTGTAAATCATAGTGATTACACTTGAATGTACGATGGTTACACGGTGGGATTTGACATGTCCTGACCTGCATTCTCGCAAGACTGGTAATTGTACTTCAGTGTAGGTTCGTATATGTGTTTGCCTACCACACGTGCCCCTCTAACATTGTTTCTACCTCTTTGTCCTCATCAGCAGCAGCAGCAGCAACCATGTCGGACGCGGACAAGTTCCTGTACGTTGACCGTGCCCTGGTCAACAACCCGCTGGCACAGGCTGACTGGGCCTCCAAGAAGCTGGTATGGGTGCCATCAGAGAGGCTGGGGTTTGAGGCAGGCTCCGTCAAAGAGGAGCGAGGTGAAGAGTGCATAGTGGAGTTGGCTGACTCAGGCAAGAAGGTCAAGGTCAACAAGGATGACATTCAGAAGATGAACCCACCCAAGTTCAGCAAGGTGGAGGACATGGCGGAGCTCACTTGCCTGAATGAGGCTTCCGTGCTGCACAACCTGAAGGAGAGATACTACTCAGGGCTCATCTACGTAAGTATTATCACCCATGATCTTCATTTGACCAGAACTGTCTGCAGTAGAGTACCTTCTGATGACTGCTGTTTTTAATTTACTAGCTCAGCAGTTCCTTGCAGAAAAGCAAGTTGCACAATTTTTTGTTTTCAATAAAAATAAATGTTTTAAAGGTTTGTGAAAATGGATTATAACCCTGCAAAACTAGTTTAGTTGCAGTTTTCCATCTTGGATTGGGACATGGGTAGTTTTAGTTGGAATTCTAGGTCTTGAACCACTCTGCCAACAGCTGCCACTGTACTGAATAGGTGTAGGGTTGCACACACAATCAGGAGGTCACAAGTGTGAGTTCCTTCTGGGCTTTTCTACTGTATCATTGAAATAACTAGCTGTTGAAAACTAAGTTCCCTGCAGATGTTATGTGAGCTGCAGTAAATAATGCTATTCAAACCATATATGTCCAAACCTTCAGTGTGAACTTGGAAAAGGCTACATGGGGGTCTGCATTTGCCCCGTTGCCTGGACTCCGCCTGCTTTATCTGCCTGCTTTGGAAGGCAGCTGTAAACAGGAAACGGCAGGGAACAATGCGCTTCCCCCTTGAGGGACTGGAATGGGAGGGAGATCAGAGTAGAGTTACAGGCATGGTAGGACATTGGATCGATTTGGAATGTAGTCCCCCCTCCCCCCCTTTAATTTTCAGTTCCTTACAAACTGTATTGGAATTTAGTACATCTGTTAGCCACTGTGATCAAGTACCAGTCGTTGGCAAGAGACGGACATCTTGAGCCTTGTTGAGAGAACAGACAACAGTAGAACTATGTGGGGGGGGGGCAATGCTAAGGTTTGCAGGGGGCGGGCATGGGCATGTATGTGAAATGGGAAGAGACATGCTGGGAGAACTGAGCTGAAGCCTCATATCAGGGTAAAGAGATGGAGGAAGAACACTGTGGAAGTTCAGTGTGGGGGTAGGGAATGACAGGGATGAACATCGCAGTCCGGGAGGTCTGAGTTGTTGCGAAATCCAGGCCACAGAGCTCCGGTTCTGCCTGGGGTGCTGAGGAATGACTTCAGCTTTGGGTGGGGTGAGGAAAAGGAGGGGGGTGACAGTAATGATGTGGCTCCAACACAGCAGGGGTTTAGTGAGGCTGCAGATACTGCAGCCACACATGCAAACATGTGCTGCTTACATGACTGTTCAAGTTCGACATACTTTGAGTTACTTCCACATTTTGTCTTCCCGTGTGAATCAACACTGCCCCCCCATGTAGGGTACTAGTAGAAAAGGCTCAGAAAACTTACCAAGGTCATGGTAAAGCCTGTACAAGTTTTTCTTTTTATTCCCCTCCCAGTTCTTTGGAATTTACTTGTAATGTTAGCATTGGTTAAGACTTATCTTATTTCTCATGCACAACAAAATTTTATTGGCACAATATTGACATTAAGGATCTCTTTACATAGCAGTTAAGGTCGTAAAGGCATAGTAGGGTAGAATATTTTGGTTAACAATGAAATAATAAATAGAAAAGCATATAAGAATTAAAAATATGTAATGCATCAATGTGCAGTGTAAAATTATTTTGGACTGACTACTGAAAGCAACGTTGATTGATCTGCATATTTCGCAGGTTCAGTTGGTGAGATTGTTTAAGCAGATGCTGCACAATGGTAGAGAATGGCAGTGGGTGAAGCTGAAGAAGAATGATAACGATGGCGATAGTTACTGCCTGCTGCCCATAACAAAGAACTGCACCTTTAATAAAGCGCGTATGGTATCTATTTAGTGCACAAAATTGCGGACTCACCTTTTGTTCTATATGATGCCTTTCCCATGCGTTAAACTGTTGTTTAACCTGATTCGACACAGTACAATTGATAAGCATGAAGCTCTTGGTTTGAGCTACGTTGCATGTTGTGACAAGTTGGCTTGCTGGCAGTTTCTCATGCTCTCAGCAGAACCTACCGGACTTGTTTGGTTGGCTATGTGGTTTATTGCAAGCTTAAAGGAGGGCTCACGTGTTTGAGATATTTGTTCAGTGAACGCACTTATATTTTGATTGTTTTTTTTTTTTTTTTTTTTTGGTAATCATTTTTTAAAAATCCCTTTTTATAAGTTAGTCTTCTGTCTTATTGGAAGTAACCAATGTGTTTCTGGTTGCTTCCCTGGTTTGGTGGTGACTGTTCTGTCACAACATATTTCCACCTCTCTATTCTTCAGACATACTCAGGGCTCTTCTGTGTAGTGATCAACCCCTACAAGAACCTGCCCATTTATTCTGAGGAGATTGTGGATATGTACAAGGGAAAGAAGAGGCACGAGATGCCGCCCCACATCTACGCCATCACTGACACCGCCTACCGCAGCATGATGCAGGGTGAGTGGGCCGGGATGAAGGAAAATGCACAATTAGCTTGCTGCTTCAAAATGCAGCCTCATTTCCAGTCACAGGAAGCCGGATATGCGCTTCCTGTCTGAGGCCAGAGCTTGTCCTGTTACGCAGACAAAACTTGAGTATGTGTTTTACAGATTGTAACTGGGCACCATTCAAAAATATCTATTTATAAAACAGTGACTGGTCTCCAGGAGACCTCCCTGTACACAGCATTAATGGTGCACTGTCACAGAAAGACTGCAGCCTGTGAGCTGATCATTTATTTTGTATGAATTACACACAGGATGTCAGCTAAGCAATCTTAAGCACTTAACACGAACAATTTAGACCATCAGTAGGGTGACGGCTTGCATAGTCTGTGAGGCTGGTCTGTTAATGTTCTTAAGTGCTTGAAGACTTCAGTTCATGGTTGCTAGTCTCAATTGTGTAGGGTGCCTTGTGATTTTAAGATGCTGAGATACCCAAAGCTGATAATTCTTTCATTTCCCTGTGAAACAGATCGTGAGGACCAGTCCATCCTGTGCACGTGAGTCAAATGCAGTTTTGCCACGAGCTAAATAGCAAAATTTAAACTGACCTGACATTATTATGACTGTCTGCTTCTCCAGTGAAATTCCTCCCTCTGTATCATTTCCTCTGTCCTTTTTCTACTCTGATTGTCTCAGAGGGGAGTCAGGAGCTGGCAAAACGGAGAACACAAAGAAGGTCATCCAGTACCTGGCGCATGTAGCGTCATCCCACAAAACCAAAAAGGACCAGGTGAGGCTTGTAAATATTTTCCACTCACACTCAGAAACATACTCAAAAACCTATTCATTTCACCAACTTGGCTGCTATATTTCTTAGGTAGAATTTGTCCTCTTTAACCTCACTCCTACAATCCATCACACGTTATTTACACAAATTTCCTCCCTGGACAGAGCAGACCCAGTTCAGCCTTTGACCCGCAATGGGTTGGCTGCTGTGAGAACCCCCCTGGGAGTTAAATTTTAGCCACTAGCCCAGTTAGCTTGTAGAGCCATGTTGTTGAGGTTGTTTCTCTTTCTCTCTCCATCCCCAGAGCACAGCAGTCCTTTCCCATGTGAGTCACACTCTCTCTGACCCTACTCTGTGTTACAGCTCCGTCGTGCCCGCCTCTCTCCCTGCGCTGCTATTGCTGACGTGCTCGCTGTGTTGGGTGCTAGAAGTTTGGGAGGGAGTTTGGGTCACGTGATACGATTGGGAAGGAAAAAGAAACTGAAGTTTGTTTTTAAACAAAGGCTGATCATTCACACAGACAAGAATATTGTTTTACTAAATATATGTTTAATGATGCTCATTTTAAGCTATATTTAACAGATCCATCTCAGCCCTGTCTTTTGTTTCTTGTCTGTTTGAATTGAGCAATGTTGTCACCTTTGTCTTGTTTGTGCAAAGCTCCCTTTTGGGAGTTTGGGAAAAATGCTTCATTGTAATGTGCGTGTGTGTATACGTTACTTGTGGTGTTGAGGGATTTCTTGGTAGACATTGCTCTGTCACTAAATGGTTGCATCTCTGCTTACTCTGAAAACGCATATCTTACTCTGTCAGACTCACATGTCTGGAAGTGTGTACATCATGATTGTGTCTGTCCATGATGGTGAGTCCTACAGGAAATGTACTTCTTGGCTCGCAGTCACACGGCATGTTCACTGGCGAGAAAGAGGATGTGGTCCTGGAGTTAAGTAAGACAGCCAGAAGTTAACTTTGCATTGGACAATTTAGGTTTCCATGTAATATTTACAAGTGATACAAGGTGATGGTGTTACTGATTAACGGTGCCATCAAAGAAAACATTGTTACAGTAATGAGTGATGGGGGACTTGTGCTCATTTCATTACAGAACATAACTTGAATGTTGTTAACTGGTTTGATGCCCAGGAACACAAAGCAAGCAGGGTCTTCTGCATGGGGTCGGGGGTTGCAGGTGATGGGAAACTCACAGGGCGGCAGCAGTGTCCCCAAATGTCAGGGTGTGGGGACTAACACTGCACTGTGTGTCGGGTGCATGGGTCTGTGGTTGGTGGTACTGTTGTCTGTCAGCTGCATGCACGAGGTAAGTCCACATGAAGGTGGGGTAATTCAGGACCAACAACTGGGAAAATCTGAGATTTTCCTGTCGTTGCAGGTACAGCATACACTAAGACAGTTGTCAGTTTTTTTAGTTAGAAATTTAGAAGCTTAAATAAAATGCTGTGTTTAGTGAAGCTGATTTTGATTCTCCTTCAAATTGATATTAACTTCCCACATCTGAATTTGTAATACAAGCTTCAGGGTTCTTGTGTTTTAACAGCAGATGAATGATGGAATCTTGTTCTTCCTGCTCCGAAGCCTGCCTGCCTACCCTTGCAGTTCACATGCATGTACTTGTGCTATGACAACTGAGCCTGCTGCCTGATGTGTCCTCCAGGGGGAGCTAGAGAAACAGCTGCTGCAGGCCAACCCTATCCTAGAAGCCTTTGGTAATGCCAAGACCGTGAAGAACGACAACTCTTCTCGATTTGTAAGAAGGATTTAGTACTTTAGTTTGTCGTCGTCCCCCCCCCCCCATTTTGTACGTTTAATTCTGCTGGGTGGTAATAATTTGTGTAACCTTTTGCATCTTTGTCTCTCAGGGGAAATTCATCAGAATCAATTTTGATGTCAATGGTTACATAGTGGGAGCAAACATTGAGACCTGTATCCTTTATTATGTCATGCACTCCATGAGGTCAGACTTCAGACTCAGCTTGGGGGTTGTACACAATCTCTTGTACTCAGTCTAAAAAGGCTGCAAATGTGCGTCTCAAACAAGGAATCATTTCATTGCCAAAAGAAATAGCTTAACAGCCTCCACTACTATCAAACTAAATTCCTGACTCGCTGTAAAGAGTGGGGACGCTTGAAAAAAGACATCTTGAGCTTGAGGTTTACACAGAGTTGTCCATTAATGGTAAAAAATGTAGACACTACCACCTCCCCCTCCTTCCGTCTCCCTCGCACACACGAACACAGACAGACTGCCCTGGTGTCCAGACTTATGCCTGTTTTCTGTCATCGTATACCTTCCTTGACGAGTGCTTTCTGACAGACCTGCTTGAGAAATCCCGTGCCATCCGACAGGCCAAGGAAGAGAGGACCTTCCACATGTTCTACTACATGTTGTCAGGGGCCGGGGATAAACTGCGTTGTAAGCATTTGTTTCTCTCGGAACAAAAATGATGATGGATTAAAAAAACTGTTCAACTAGCTTTAATGGCTCGCTCAAAAAATAAGCACGTTTTGTAGTTTTATTAAATGTTTAATTATTTTGTGTCATGAGACGCTTCCCCAAAATATGGGCTGTGATTGTCAACTCACCTGATTCTTCTATGCTTATCCACCAGCGGAGCTCTGCCTGGAGGGCTTCAACAACTACCGATTTCTGTCCAATGGCCATGTGACTATCCCTGGCCAGCAGGACAAGGACCTCTATCTGGAGACCATGGAGGCCATGAGGATCATGAGCATCCCTGAGGATGAACAGATGGGTAATACACTTTAGCCCTTCTTCTTGTCTTGTCCACCTCCTCTTGCATGTGTAGGAGTGTGTGTGTGTGTGATGCATGTGTTACTCCACTCTACTCCAGGTATGCTGAAGGTGGTGTCTGCAGTGCTTCAGCTGGGGAACATGAGCTTTAAGAAGGAGCGTCACTCTGATCAGGCCTCGATGCCTGATGACACAGGTAATGGCAATACCTCTGTAGGTTTTTTTAAATTAGTAAGGTGTGTTGAATAACCGTCGTGTCTGAATGTTTTTGAGATGACAGAAACCAGTCTGGCAGGTTCAGGATAGACGGTTCCTGGCCTAGAGGTCCCCCCCCCCCATATTTTACTTTCCATTTTACTTTTTATTAATCTACCCAGTGAACATACTACTTGGCTTCAGTCAAATAATGAATGGTTGAGGTGACGCGAATGAGGCGATCCTGTAGCTTTTGGATCCATGACACCTATCTTTTAATGTAAATAAACGACTGCTCATCCTTTTTAAAAGTCCTCTGGCTACTCTAATTGTATTCCCTTTGTCCCTACTTTCACCCACCAGCTGCCCAGAAAGTGTGTCACCTGATGGGGATGAATGTGACAGATTTCACGCGAGCCATCCTTTCCCCACGCATCAAGGTGGGCCGCGACTATGTGCAGAAGGCACAGACACAGGAGCAGGCTGAGTTTGCAGTGGAGGCCCTGGCCAAGGCTACATATGAACGGCTTTTCCGTTGGCTGGTCATGCGCATCAACAAGGCTCTGGACAAGACAAAGCGCCAGGGTGCCTCCTTTATTGGGATCCTTGACATCGCCGGCTTTGAGATTTTTGAGGTATCAGAGGGGAGTAACTGGTGGTCTTTCCTGCTGCTGGTTGTACTATTTGCTTTTCAGTGAC
This sequence comes from Arapaima gigas, assembly GCA_900497675.1. NCBI lineage: Eukaryota > Metazoa > Chordata > Actinopteri > Osteoglossiformes > Osteoglossidae > Arapaima > Arapaima gigas. Next base: position 588,634 of record UFQX01000041.1, on the reverse strand, counting down.
TGACCAACACAAAGGATATTGCATCCGTTATCAATTTATTTGAAAATAGCTGAGGACTGATGTTTGGGGCAAATGGAAGGAAAGGACACTCTGCATTGGGGTTTTAATATATATATTTGGGATGGCACAGTTTTGATAATCGCTTGGTCTTTGGCATGTCCGTATAGTTTTTACTCTTTCCGTGTAATGGAACGCCCAGTCTGTTCTGTGCAAGGTGACCCGTTTCAGTGTGTTGCATGTGTGTTGAGCTTCCTTTCTTATGTCCTGCAGCTGAACTCCTTTGAGCAGCTGTGCATCAACTACACCAATGAGAAGCTGCAGCAGCTCTTCAACCACACCATGTTCATCCTGGAGCAGGAAGAGTACCAGAGGGAGGGCATTGAGTGGAGCTTCATTGACTTTGGCCTGGACCTGCAGCCCTGCATCGACCTCATTGAGAAGCCCGTATGTTCTAAATACTACAGTGTGTGAAAGGAGAAATATGCAGCTTAGACTTATATCCCAGAAGTTCTGCTCTTGGATGAACTCTCTACTTTTCCTGTGTATGACCTGCTGTGCTCATACTGCCTTGCTCTCCTTCCACCCCCAGGCTAGCCCACCTGGCATCCTAGCCCTCCTGGATGAGGAGTGTTGGTTCCCCAAGGCCACTGACAAGAGCTTTGTGGAGAAGGTGGTTCAGGAGCAGGGCACCCATCCCAAGTTCCACAAGCCCAAGAAACTTAAAGATGAGGCTGACTTCTGCATCATCCACTATGCTGGCAAGGTACTAATGCAGTTTGTAATCATGTACCTTAACCCATGTGTCTCATGTAACTTTTGGTGACGGACATCCTGTTGTCCAGTAATTTTCATAGTTCCTATCTCCCACCTCAGGTGGACTACAAGGCGGACGAATGGTTGATGAAGAACATGGACCCCCTGAATGACAATGTGGCTACGCTGCTCAACCAGTCCTCAGACAAGTTTGTGTCTGAATTGTGGAAAGATGGTAAGGAGGCTGGGGATACGCAAACTGTGTAGCTACAAGGGAAAATGCTCTGCTCCCTTCTTATCAGTCAAATAAAATGTAAACAGTTGTTTTCTAAATGAATTCAAATTTTCAAGCACATTATTTGAGCAGTTCATATTTTAGCTCCTGAACTTGTCTCCCATTTTCCAGCTACAAGTAGACTAGAAGTACTAGTAGTTTACTAGAAGTAAAGGTGTGTGAACTTCTGCAGCTGTGTATGTGTTCTTAAAGTTACCCAGATATTTTGTGAGCTCACTCATGTGCCTTGTGTATCTTATTTGTTTTTGTTGTCCTACATCCTTTTCTAATCCATGTTGTCTGTGTCCCCTTTGACCCTTTTGTTTCTATCTCTTTTTTTCTCTGCTGTTTGCTTGTCCTGCTCCGGTTTTGATCATTTCATACACTCGGATACTGTATTCTCACAAAGCTTTTCTTTAATTAGTATTTTTCCATAATACTTCTGTATTTAGGTGATAGGCTCCAGAGAGAAGAAACTCATCATGGTTAAATAAGCATTTTTTTAATACCTGTTTTTATTTTTTATTCCTATTTTTAATTTTCCTTTCAGATTTTCAGTTCAATTCTACAAAAGTACATAAACCTACACTTGGTTTTTCCCTTCTTTTCCTATCTCGTTGGTATATAAAATCACTTTATTTTTAAAATATTTTTCCTCAGCTTCTCCATAATTGCAAACTGCTTTTGTCTTCCATTGAATTCTTGCTTTTTCCCTTTCTGTGAATAGTGTTGTTTGGGCCCCCTGATGTTGATCGTTGGTACTGCAGCGACGGGTATATATTGCATGGGTGTGAATTTTTTTAAAACCTTTTTTCTTTGATTGCCACACGGACACCCACACAAATGTTTGCAGTAATATAAACATGCATGCACATTTTTTTGGAAATTCAGTAGCATTAATCAGTTCATAGATTTGCTTCTGGAAACATCATTAGGGGAGTTGTTTGGGTTTTCTGTGAATTAAGTACTTGTCCGTCCTCAATTTAGCAGTCCTCATTTTTGTGCATTTTGGATTTTATGTACTGTTGCAAAAATATTCTGCCGGGGGGAATAAAAAATCGAAAAGATTATTTTGAGCGTAATATAAGAGAATGTAAATATTCAACTAATTTTTATCTTGATCAATACATAAAATGCTGTAATTGATCTTTGTACTGTGTCTTAAAGAACCATCCAGCACCCTCCATTGTTTCATAAAGTCGATGAAGCACCAGTTGATTCCCTGTTAATGTGTTCTAATTGGACTATATCAGTCACAGTGTCCATACTTTTTGAATGCAGTTCACTGTACTGCATGTATGTGTGCAGCAATTACAGTTCTGACTTTATTCCATTTTATTAGGCACATTACTTAATACATTAGGTTATAAAGTGTTATGATAGTGCAGTATACAGCTCCATAGAAACAAATATTACATTTTTAGTTTGGGTTTTCTTCGGAATTGAATACCACCTTCCTCTTCATGTTATCCAGAAAATGGAGAAAGGATTTATCAAGAATACAGTCCAAGCGTATTGTGTGGACTGAAGTGCATGTCAGCTTTACTTATTAAAAGCAGGAATAGTAAACTGCATTTGTTAAATGTGTTTGCAGTGTTTTTACCTTTTGATGACCAGATGATATACGTCTCAAGTATATTAGGGGTGTGTGTGTGTGTGTGTGTGTGTGTGTGGGGGAAAGGAAATGCATCTGTTGTATCCAGAGCACTAGATGGTCTAATGCAGTACGTGTTGGAACAGGAATCCTGTTGGACATTTTGAATGATGATGTAATATGGTAATGTACGTATGTACAGTCAGACAGTTCGGCTTGCCACAAGGTCTATTCACAAACCCAATGAAACGCTCACTTTTTTGAATACACACCCTCTTCACTGCATCAAGCTGCATTAGTTTTTTTTTTGAAAAGCATGCTCTGCCCATATCATTTCCATTCATCCTCTCTATTGCTCTGCCCCCACCGAGTGTGTTTGACTTTGATCACCTGTTAAATTTTTTTTGTTGTTGTTCTTCCTAGTGAGCATAATGGCCTTAACTTGTTTCATAATAATCATTTATTAACTCCTTGATTTGCTGCTTCCTCTAGTGGATCGCATTGTGGGCTTGGACAAGGTGGCGGGTATGTCTGAGTCGATCCCTGGGGCCTTCAAGACGCGCAAGGGCATGTTCCGCACAGTGGGCCAACTGTACAAGGAGCAGTTGTCCAAACTAATGGCCACACTGAGGAACACCAACCCCAACTTTGTCCGCTGCATCATTCCCAACCATGAGAAGAAGGTGAGTCCATTTTCAGCTCTGAGAATAAAGAAAAGCAGCAAAATGCATTACTGCACTGGATGAACTCTTTGTGAACATGACTCTTCTTACACTGGGGATAAAATTAGTACATGGGAGTTATCTTCAGAAAACTGCAGTGACACAAACAGTGTTACTACTGAAGGACTTGGTTTAAGAGGACAATAGTTTCTCAAATTCTGTTCAAATCTGTGACCTTTTAGCCCCAATGTCCACACATACAGTACAGCAACTGTACTACGTATATCGTCCAGTACTCCTGGTCAGCAGTGGTCCCAATATTCTCAAATTAAACTTTCCTGGGACGCAAATAAACCTCCCAGCAGATTGTACACATGCCAGTTCCTATCAGAACAAAATCTGACAGATGTTTTCTACTGATCCTGTAGAAATCCTGTATGAATGGTCATCTTGCTGTATTTAAGCCTCCTCTGGACTTTTTGCACCCAGCAAGTGCGGCAGTTCTCATAATACATTTTTGGCATTATTCATTTGCACAATCCTGTCGCGTGTGTGTGTGTGTGTGTGTGTGTGTGTATATATATATATATAAAAATCAGTATCCTTTTTTAACTTCTCTGACTCGAGTAACAGTGGCCATGATATTATACAGATTTTCCTGGGGGGGGCTCTTAGCATAAATAACAAAAAGTGACTGCCTCTGAAGTCAATCAACATAGCAGTTTCATCTGTCCCCAGGCTGGTAAGCTGGAACCCCACCTGGTTCTGGACCAGCTGAGGTGTAACGGTGTTCTGGAGGGAATCCGCATCTGCAGGCAGGGCTTCCCCAACCGCATTGTCTTCCAGGAGTTCAGGCAGAGGTAAATGCCAAAGGTCCACAGTTTATTGCTGCTGTAGTCATTGTGTTTCCATCTAGTGTGAGGACACTCACTGTTCTGTGTGTCTCCTGGACTCCTGCAGATATGAGATCCTCACTCCTAATGCCATTCCTAAAGGCTTCATGGATGGGAAACAGGCCTGTGTGCTGATGGTAAGGGGCATCTGTCCAAACATATGTTGGCTGTGCAAACAAAAAGTGGCGCAGTACTGATGTGGATCATATTACCAGGCTGTCCAAAAGAATCAATTTTTTTCATTTCTTAATGGCTGCGTCTTTGAATCCTAACTCCCAGTGTAGTACCCTTATGCAAGGTACTTTACCATAAATTGCTCCATTAAAAATCACCCAACTGTATGGGTAAATAACTGCAGGGTGTTTTAACATTCCGACTTCCTTTGGAGGGAAGGCTATTATGCTGAGTTGTACATGGTGAGAAACATCCTCAGATATTCAGGGCTGAGTTGCTTAACTACAGTCCTTTTGAGCCTGAAAATGCATGTAGGATCAAACACAAATTTGTATGTATGTGTAAGCAGCCGTGAAGGCAGACTGACTGTATGGATCTATGCGAGTGTGTATAGAAGAAAATGTTAAAATGAAGTCCTGTCCCAATCAGATCAAAGCCTTGGAGCTGGACCCCAACCTGTACCGGATTGGTCAGAGTAAGGTGTTCTTCCGAGCTGGTGTTCTGGCCCATCTGGAGGAGGAACGGGATATGAAGATCACAGATGTGATCATCAGCTTCCAGGCCTGGTGCCGTGGCTACGTGGCCCGAAAGTATGTACTGCTATATTGTGGGCACACTTGAAGCTGAGGGAACGCTTTTGTTGGTGTCTCCTGAATGATGGAGAGGGCAGAGCTTTATATGTGAATACTGATGCTAGAACGACAGATTGAAGCTTACTTGTTTCCAGTTTTATCAAGTAGTTTTTTTAAAATGTTTTTAAGTGAGGTAGTGCTCATATGGTTTAAGGTGTAATTTTTGATTATTCCTTAATATTATAAAATTACTGAACTGGTTGTGTATTATGTTGTGTTGTGCAATGTTACAAAAATTTCTGCATTAAGTACATATATCCTTTTAGTTTGGTTTCAGTTCAGTCTTACTTTTTTATTTCACAATGGTACTTTCTGTCCTTTAGGGCTTTTGCCAAGAGGCAGCAGCAACTCACTGCCATGAAGGTGATCCAGCGGAACTGTGCTGCCTACCTGAAGCTCAGGAATTGGCAATGGTGGAGGCTGTTCACTAAGGTAGGCTGGCATCCCCAGCAGTCAGGAATGTAGCAAGTTTGCTGTCGTCGTTTGGTATTCCTTGCAGCACGAATGACGAGCACCCTAATCCTTCAGGTGAAACCCTTGCTGCAAGTAAGCAGGCAGGAGGAGGAGATGCAGGCCAAGGATGAGGAGCTGACAAAGGTGAAGGAGAAGCAGCGGCACGCAGAGATGCAGCTGCAGGACATAGAGACCAAATATCAGCAGGTATGTGCAGGTTCACTACTGCCTAGATGAGCACTGAAGGTTTAGACTAAGGGGAGCATAGGATCTGGGTCTGGAGTGTGTGGTGACTGTAATTTTCTTAAGTCTTTTGTTTCAATCCTGATTTATTTCTGCTGGACGTAATAGGTTCTACAAGGGGTTAAATTTGAATACACTTGAGGTGTGCATCATGCGTCTGATGCATAAATTGAAACCCCCTTAGTCAGGAGTTTAGTTGTATAATCACAAAATAAGTATTTTGTTTACTATTGTGAAACATAAATTACTTTTAACTCTATAAAGCTAACTGTTCTTCTTTGGCTACAGCTGAACTCGGAGAAGCTGGCCCTGCAGGAACAGCTGCAGGCAGAGACGGAGCTGTGTGCCGAGGCCGAGGAGATGCGTGTTCGCCTGGCTGCCAAAAAACAGGAGCTGGAGGAGATCCTGCATGACCTGGAGGCTCGTGTAGAGGAAGAGGAAGAACGGGCAAACCAGCTGGCAAATGAGAAGAAGAAAATGCAGCAGAACATTACGGTGAGGAACAAAACTGTTGAACTGAGGAACAAAACTTGTTGCGCTCAAATGTACACATTAAGCTCATAGCACAAAAGACTGAGTTCAGCGTTCTGTTGTACAGTGTGTGAAACATAAGTCAGTCATCTGTCAGTTAGTGAGTCATGTTTTTAACTGACATGCAGCTATGACTTTTTGCCTCTGAAGGATCTGGAGCAACAGCTGGATGAGGAAGAGGCAGCCAGACAGAAGTTACAACTGGAAAAGGTCACCATGGAAGCTAAACTCAAGAAGATTGAGGAGGGTGTCATGGTGCTGGATGACCAAAACAACAAACTTGCCAAGGTTTGCTAGCCTGAGCTGATGTCTAGTCGGTCATCATTTTGTACAATTTATCTCATAAGTCTGTTTTGTATTAAGTTATTTATTTTACAAACTGCACCTCACATAGAAGTACTGAACATTAGCTCAATGTGGAAAACATTTGATTGCCTATTTGTCAACAGGAGAAGAAACTTCTAGAAGAAAGAATTAATGAATTCACCTCAAACCTGACTGAGGAAGAAGAGAAGTCAAAGAGTTTGCAGAAACTGAAGAACAAGCATGAGGCAATGATCACTGAACTGGAGGGTAAGTGTTGACTGCTGCTCCGTTGTGGTGTTTAGAAGCCCTGTTAAAATAATAGGCTTTTCGTTTATTTGAACCATTTTCAGCACTTGACCTATCTGCTCTCCTAGCAGCATGTCTTGTTTTCCTGCCTTGTGCCTCTCCTGAGCTTGCTTCAACTTCCACCCTCACTTCATAGACCGCCTACGTAAGGAGGAGAAGCTGCGGCAGGAGCTTGAAAAGAACCGGCGCAAGTTGGAAGGCGATTCCACTGAGCTGCATGACCAGATTGCTGAGCTGCAGGCACAGATTGCTGAGCTTCGTGCCCAGCTGGCCAAGAAGGAAGAAGAGCTCCAGGCAGCTTTGGCCAGGTGAGCAGTCCTGTGTTTGGCCAGCACTGCTTAATTTTCAGTTCTTTTGCTTTTCTTTGGATCTCTGTGTCCTGAAGCCCTTTAATCTACAGTGTCATTTGTTTTAGCAGTAGTCCATTGCTTTGTTTTCAACATGTGCAGTTAGTTGCTTTAACCCACACAAGCAGAAATAGGGCTTGTAAACAGTTAAACTTCTCAAAGTCTCTTATCACAGTAAGTGATGCCTGATACCAAACCCTTTTAACCAAAGAATTGAAGAGGAAGCAGCCCAGAAGAACCTTGCCCAGAAAAAGATCCGGGAGCTGGAGGTACAGCTGTCGGAGCTGCAGGAGGACCTGGAGCTGGAGCGACAGGCACGCACCAAAGCTGAGAAGCACCGCCGAGATCTAGGGGAGGAGCTCGAAGCCCTGAAGACAGAGCTGGAGGATACTCTAGACTCCACCGCAGCACAGCAAGAACTTAGGTACCGGGCTGTTTCACATGCTGTGGATGTAGTGGTGCAAAATGTACCTACTTGCCACACGTGTAAAATGTGCAACTATGCTATATAGGAGCTGTGCAACAGTAGTCATAGAGATACATTCATACATACAAACCAGTGTGAGTGCATGTTGAGAGATTTCCTCTGTGAAGGATGTTGTTCATCTTGTGAAATGGATGCTAATGTGTAGATGTCTGTGTATGGAGCAATGGTTGGCTTATCAATGACTTGATAAAATCTTGTTGCATACCATTCACTTTGTGCCCCCCCCCCCCCCAAAAAAAAAAAAATTTGCAGGGCAAAGCGTGAGACGGAGGTCACACAGCTGAAGAAGACCCTTGAGGACGAGGCCAAAGTCCATGAGCAACAGCTGTCGGAGATAAGACAGAAGCACAGCCAGGCATTTGATGAGCTCAATGAGCAGCTGGAGCAGGCTAAGCGGGTAGGTGTCTGTCTTTGAAATTTCAACATGGTCCGTCATATTGTCACCTCCCACATGTTTGGTGGAAGTCTGTCCTGACTTATGTGGCACTGATCTGTAATCCTGACAGAATAAGGTATCTATGGAGAAGGCCAAGCAGGCATTGGAGAGTGAACGCAACGAGTTGACCATTGAGCTGCAGGCGCTGATGCAGGGCAAGGGAGATTCGGAACACCGCAGGAAAAAAGCCGAGGCACAGCTCCAGGAGCTGCAAGTCAAATATGCCGACAGTGAGAAACAGCGTATAGAGCTGGCCGAACGGGTCACCAAGTTGCAGGTAAGGCATTATTAACGTTCCACCTGTGGAATGGTGAATAGTGCTGCATTGAGATTTTAGTCACATTATTGACTGCTTGCTTTTAGAATGAATGTAATTCTAAGGCCTGTGTTTTCTATTCTAATCAGACTGAACTGGAGAACTCCAACAGCCTGCTTAGTGAGGTTGAAAGCAAGTCTATCAAGGCAGTCAAGGACTGCTCCAATGTGGAGTCTCAGCTACAGGATGTACAGGTGTGAAACTCGCTCTTGCCAAGCTGCACATTATAATTGTCATGGAAATGACTGTTTTCTGTTCATGTTTTGCCAAAGCTTGCACTTCTATGCTGTAGAACAGTACTCTAGTTTCAGACCTCTTTCTAGACCAGCCTATCAACAATCTGTGCTCCTTGTATTCCCGCAGGAGGTACTTCAGGAGGAGACGCGGCAGAAGCTGTCATTATCCACCCGTCTTCGACAGTTGGAGGATGAGCAGAACAGCCTGCGGGAGCAGCTGGAGGAGGAGGAGGAAGGCAAGAGGAATGCAGAGAAGCAGGTTGTCGCTCTGCAGACTCAGGTATACCCTACTCTTTACTCTCCCTTTCTAATCTAAGTCTCCCTATCTGTTGTTTTCATCTTTTGTGTCAAAATCATTACTGATCATTTTCATGTTCACTACAGCTAGTTGAAATGAAGAAGAAGATGGAGCAGGAGGTAGGCTTTCTGGAGAATGCAGAGGAAGGACGGAAGCGGTTGCAGCGTGATTTGGAAGCCGTAACCCTAAGGCTGGATGAGAAGTGCTCTGCCTCTGACAAGCTGGAGAAGACTAAGAACCGTCTACAACAAGAGCTGGATGACCTTCTAGTGGATCAGGACCACCTGAGGCAGATTGTCTCTAACCTGGAGAAGAAGCAGAAGAAGTTTGATCAGGTGCATGTTCAGAGTTTGGTCACCCTCAGACGTCCTAATGAGTGATGAGGTGTTTGAAAACGATGATTTGCATGTTCTATGACCGTAGAGCAGTAAGCTGAGATGTCAACCTCAGTTTGTGTGTGCAAGGCTTTGACCTTTCGTGCCTTCACAGATGCTGGCTGAGGAGAAATCCATCTCAAGTCGGTATGCAGAAGAACGTGACCGAGCAGAGGCTGAGGCCCGTGAGAAGGAGACAAAGGTCCTGGCACTGACCCGTGACCTGGACGGAATCATGGACCAGAAGAATGAGCTGGAACGAGCCAACAAGCTGCTCCGTGCAGAGATGGAGGACTTGGTCTCTTCCAAGGATGATGTTGGCAAGAGTGTAAGAAATGTGGATAAACTACATTTACTTTTTTGGATGTGTATGTTTAGGTATGTGTTTGATGGAAAGAGATGGCAAGAAAAGAAAATGTCTGAAAATGTAAGTCCATTTTCTTATTGTTTCCCTTCTTAACTCCTCTTCTCTCAACAGGTCCATGAGCTGGAGAAGTCCAAGAGAGCCATGGAGCAGCAGCTGGAAGAGATGAAGACACAGCTGGAGGAGCTGGAGGATGAGCTGCAGGCTACAGAGGATGCCAAGTTGAGACTGGAGGTCAACATGCAGGCCATGAAGGCCCAGTTTGAGCGTGACCTGCAGGGTCGGGATGAGATGGGCGAGGAGAAGAAGAGGCAGCTGGTCAAGCAGGTGTGAGATTTCTTCAGAAGGGACATTGTGTTAACATGGAACACCACAGTCTACAAACACTGTCCATAATGCATGCAGGTCTGATTTATTTAACTTTAACCCAAAGAGTCTTAAAATATGAACCTACTCAGAACAATCTCATCTCCTGCTATAGTACCCAGGTACCTGGCCTGTTGTAAAAATTACCTCGCTGTAGAAATGAGTAGATTTGAATCTGTCTTCTATAAGCGGAATGCTGGTGACATTGACCACTGTTGCCTGCCCCCCCCCCCCACTACTACATCTCCAAGATCAATGGAATCTGTAAAGTTTTCTAAAATAATGACCTGAATTTGTGCTATAAAACTTGAAAGAATGTGATGTTCTTGAGTTGAAAGCTTATGGAGTTACCAGGGTGTCAATGCAACACCATTTTTTTTCAACTTATGATTTCTGGCTGGCAAAAAATGCTTTGGTAGCCGTTTCACCTGTGCATTCTCCGTGCTTTTGGTCCCAGGTTCGAGAGATGGAAATGGAGCTGGAGGATGAACGGAAGCAGCGCTCAGTTGCTGTGGCCTCCCGCAAGAAGCTGGAGCTTGATCTGAAGGAACTGGAAAGTGCCATTGACACAGCCAACAAGAATCGGGAGGATGCCCTCAAGCAACTCAAGAAACTGCAGGTAAGCCCTGAAGGCAGAAACACACCCCCAGGTATAGTATACAGGTTTCTGTTAATCAGTTAGAATGTTTGGACTTCTCTCAACATCAGATGGGAACAGGCTATGAACATGTAGGGGAACTTTCCCCCCTTTTACATTAAATGAGGGTCTTGTTCCCACCCTTGCCTCAGGCCCAGATGAAGGACCTTCTCCGTGACCTTGATGACACGCGTCTGTCCCGTGAGGAGATCCTGGCACAGTCCAAGGAGAATGAAAAGAAGCTGAAGACTTTTGAGGCCGATATGATCCAACTTCAGGAGGTCATTGGAGTTCAAAGACCAGTTCTAGACATGTAGTGGCATCTTCCTCTCTGTTACAGTCTCAACACCCTGCGATTTCCCCCCCCCCCCACCCCCCATCATTTAGGAGCTGGCTGCTGCTGAAAGAATGAAGAGGCAGGCTCAGCAGGAGAGAGATGAGCTGCAGGATGAGATCAACAACCAGGCTGGAAAGAAGTAAGAGACAACTTCACCACATTTTACACATGCTAGTTGGAATTGCTATAGATAAGGGGATTCCAGTTGATATGCAATGGCTTCCCCCCCCCCTTCTGCCTAAGCACTTTAGATGAGAATCATGACAACTGGTTAATGCTTACTCAGTGCTTGTAACTGCCTTTAAATACTATCTGCTTACTTCCCATGCAGCTCCCTGAGCTCAGAGGAGAAAAGGAGACTGGATGCTCGCATTACTCAGCTGGAAGAGGAGCTTGAGGAGGAGCAGAGCAACATGGAGCTGGTCAATGACCGCCTGAAGAGGGCACTACTGCAGGTAAGCAGTGGACACTGCAGCTGATGGGATTGGAAAAGTACACAAATAATCAAAATTGTAACTGTAGGGAAGATTCTAAGAAAAGTCCTGAACTCCTTCATTAGTCTGTCTCAACTGTGATCCTAGTATTTCCCTTGTGTGTGCAAGTTTCTGAGACAGAATTTTTTCATTCTTCATTAAGCTGTGTGACTGTATCCCTCAATTGAAATGCAAACACCAGACATCAATATGGTTAAACTTGAAGGATGCCATTTGCATTAAAATTCCTTTTACTTCCCCCTATCCCTATCTTCCTATGGTTCGTCAGATTGACCAGATCAATGTAGAGCTGACAGCAGAGCGAAGCACCTCCCAACGCCTGGAAGGAGCCCGCTCTCAGCTGGAGCGCCAGAACAAGGAGATGAAGCTGAAGCTACAGGAGATGGAAGGTGCAGTCAAGAGCAAATACAAGGCCACTATTGCTGCCCTGGAGGCTAAGATTGGCCAGCTGGAGGAGCAGCTGGATGGTGAAACCCGGTGAGTGAGATCTTTCCTCCTGTGCAAAATATCACTGACTTAGATGCTTAATCTTTGCTTTTCACGTATGGGACTTGCATGTCTTAATACAATATGTTGTAAAAACTTAAATATTTATGTGTAAACGGTGCAAGTAAAAAGCATCAGGCTGCGAGACACTTTCTCTCAAAGGCAAAATGTTGGTAAGCTTAAGATGCTTCAGTTCAACCCCAAAACTTCACATTGATGTTCCTCAGCAGAAATGCTGAGTGACTGTTTGTTGAAAGTGTGGCACAGTGCAGGATACTGACTGCTGTTCTGAACAGGGAGAGGCAGCAGGCTTCCAAGTTGGTGCGCCGCACAGAGAAGAAGCTGAAGGAGATCGTCCTCCAGGTGGATGATGAGAGACGAAATGCAGAGCAGTTCAAAGATCAGGTGCGACCCTCCTACTGTAATGGCCTGCAAAAGACAAACACTAAAACTACTGACTTGGGAAGCTTAGAAACATTAACAGATTCATTGTTCTGCAATTAATAGAGTGAAGTGTTGGCACTTTTGAGGGCCCTAAGGTGTTGTTTCGAATGGAAATATTCCTGTTTTCTTGCGGTCCTCTGATGTTAATGTTGGCATCATGTGCAAATTCTGCAGGCGGACAAACTGAACATCCGAATGAAGCAGCTGAAACGGCAGCTGGAGGAGGCGGAGGAAGAGGCCCAGAGGGCCAATGCCAACCGCAGGAAGCTAATGAGGGAGCTAGAGGATGCCACAGAGTCAGCTGATGCCATGAACCGCGAGGTCACCAGCCTGAAGAGCAAGCTCAGGTATGTGCTGGTTATGTGTCACGTACCAGAACGCAAACTCACTACCTTTGTCACTGAAAATAAATACGGCTTCATGGCTGCTAATCTCTGTTGTTGGATTTTGTGTGACAGGAGAGGAGATTTGCCTTTTGCCGCCATGCGGCGTATAGTGAGCCGCGGCGGCGGCGGCGAAAGCGACGAGGAGAGTGAAGTCAAAAGTGAAACCTCTGACCCCAAACCCGAGTGATCACCCCAAACCCAACGTCACGCAGTGCCCCCCTCTCCCCAGGTGCTGCAGCAACTTGTGGCACATGCTTGCTCCAACACAGATGCTCTTAATATAGTTGCAGATTTGTGATTCTTCTAATGGCTATGCAGATCATACTGTAATGCATATAGATACATGGACAATACTGTACATCAAAATACTGTAATACACTGTTTAGCTGAACATCACCTTTCCTGCCTTGCCCTCTGACAATCTTCCTCGCACAGTCAGTGGGATGTCCTTGTATCTCACACACACACACGCAGTCACTCAGTCAAGACAATCAAGATGGATAAAGAAACAAATGCATACAGCCAAATTTCACCCCTCTTTTCCTCTGCAATTTTGACTATGAATATTTTTCTAAGGAAGCATTTCAGTAATTCTTGTTTCTGTGTCTATTTTTCTAAATGAATTATGAAGGAAAAGGAGGAAAGAAAAACAAAAGACCAAAGTAATATTGCAATCTAGAGATTTGTATTCATTTTTTTTATTGGTTATGAAAGTACACTTTGTTTCTCTGTACCTCTGTTTATAATGCGGGTTTATGTGCAGAGTTGTACTGTATTTAAATTAGCTACAGCTAGCACTGTTACACCATATATGCAACAATACTTGGGGCTTAATGAAACTCCTGACTTTTCATGTGCATTCATCTATAGAAACTTAAATTTACTTGGAGGTGTGCTAAAATTTTATAGGGCTAAATGTGCACATGACTGTGCAGAAGTAGTTTTGCACTGAAGTTCTGTTTCCTTTGACTTATTGGTAAAGAATGAAGCCTCGCAGTCATGCGCCGCATTGATCTGCATAATTAGAATAATGAAACTAGGGGACAGAGGCACAGTCAAAGTAAGGGAAAATGATGCCCTGTGCAAAATGATTAAAAAGAATGCCAAGACAAACACACTATAGCCTTGTAAACCAGTTATATTTGTAGTTTGTGAACATCTAATTTTATACTTAATTCTTTGTTACTATCTCTTAATCTCTTAAAGTGAGTAAGGCAGGGATAACTGGGTAGTTACCGCAGCACACACTGTATTGACTGAGCACAGCTTGCTAGGGGGTAGATGGTTTAACAGGGGACTTTCTATGGCCGAGAGAGGTACACGTAGGCCGTTTTCGGCTGAGCCAGAAGTGCTCATCATCCAGACCCCCCCCCCCCGTTCCCCAACCAGTAGGTTGAGGGCGGTTTGCAAGCTGTGCTCAGTTCGGCTTTTCTTTCACACTGTTCTTGGGAAGGGGAGGAATTACTGATGATGGATAAGTTGGTAATTAATCTTGCATTTAAAACCCCTAATTTGTACTGTTCATTTATATGCCGCTCAGAAATAAGTATAATTGCAATAAAGATGGCTTTCTCAACTGTTAGTGTTGACTGCATTGGTCCTTTGTGTGTGTGTGTGTGTGTGTGTGTGTGTGTCTCTCTCTCTCAGGAACGAGCTAATTAATTGACAATCAAAAGGTAAGAATTAGTTGCATTAACGTTCAGAAGAAAAGTATAGAATTTTACACTGTGCGTTAACTTTTTTTTTTTTTAAATATAAAATGAAAAAAGCTTTTGGGTTCCAGACTGGCAGCTTCGCGTGTCTTAACCAAAGCTCGTGTCGGGACTGCAGGCTGACTTCAGGAGTCTCGTGCAGACGGCGGCTGCAGTAACCCGTGTCTGCCTGTAGATGGCACTGTTTTAAAAACCCGCAGGCTCTAGAGGGAGCGATTGGTAAAGGGCACCGTCGTTCTTGACAGTGTACGCGCACTCATTACAAAATAAACCTAAAAATAAGCTGACTGATTTCTGCCATAAGTGTCAGAGAAAAATGTCTTGTCGCTCCTTGGGCCAGAGCCGTTATTACTTAAGTGAAATAGCGTAATTATGACCGCGCGAGGGCTTTGGCTTTGTGCGATTTCATTGGTCGTCGAGTGCACGCGCAACCAATTCGTAACGCCGAGCCCTCAAGTTGGAGCCAATCGGAGTCGGAGGTGTAGACCCGTCCCAAGAGTTTTTAATTTTTTTCCTTAAGAAATTAACAATATATTTTCAACTAAATTTTTGATGTCGCAGTGAACATGTAATTCGCAGTACTAGCAGTTAAGGTACATAATGGCTTTGTAATAAATTTGGTTGATATTGTCTTTATCGGGACTGCAAAAATGTGATTAAAATTTAAAATATTTTCTCGACGCTCAAACTTTTTTCCGCAATATATTTCAACACTCAATTCTTATGGTTTTAGTTACCATTATGAATAATCTTATGAGTGGGTATAGTGCGTTTCAGTCCACAGCGTCACCGCCGCCTCCCAGTAGCGCCCAGTTAAACTTTAAGCATAACTGGTTAGAGCCGGTCAGTGTGCATCAGTGTGACATTCGGGTTTACCACGTATAAAGGGGTGTGTCTGGAGGGTCTCTTGCTGAGATCTGCCCTGACAACTAAATAAAAGAGCACTGAATGAAAACACTGGTCAGCTCTACTGCAGGAGCTTCTTCAGGAGGAAGATGGAGCTTTACCTGGTAAGGACCCCCCCCACAGCGCACTTACCTCTGTGGTTATATGGTATAATTTCCTTACCTGTAAATGTTATTGCAGTGGGTAGTGAAGGATCCTCTCGTCGGGGTTTAATACTGGTTATACGATAGGAATACAATTGGCATAAACCTACATATGAATATATGACTGAATTTTTGCTAAAATAAATTATACTTATACTCAGTTTAGAGGACTGACTAATAGGTTTCTTATACTTATCTGAATTTTCTACAATTGTTGATTCCCCTGTTCCTTTATTGGCTGATTGATTTATTGTAGGGTGAAGAGTTAGATTTAGTGGCCTATTGTGTACTTAAAAAAAAAAAAAAAAAAACCTGAAACGTTTTGTTGAATTTTAGCTTGAGTACAATAGATCACATGCCTGGAAACTGTCCACTTAGGACCAGAATGCGGTTGCTACACAGTGTAAACATTTTTCCCCTTCCTCCACACACTTCAGTTTCTTTTAATTGGCCAAAGTAAACATTTGGTGACTTTGGTACATTTAAAAAATATTTCCACAGTTTATTTTGTGATTTCTGAAGGGTAACAAGTCATGAATTGGTCAATTTGATAAAATTAATTTTATTGTGTTTGAAAAGGTTTGAAGGAAAAACCAGCAGATACCTCAGTGCCCCATGTTCTACTTTTGGGAGATTGAGTCCCTCTTTATTCCCTCTTATTTAGTACAGTGCTAGGAAATTTAAAGAACCTCATTGCAAATGCAGAACTGGACAAAACTTTTCATCGTATTCTGTGTCATAAAGCTGTGTGAATCAATCAAGTCTTGCAAAACACACAGTGGTGTTTCCCGCAGGCGCACCCAGCAGTCAAGGCCTTCATGTGTGGCTCTCTCAGTGGCACCTGCTCAACCCTGCTATTCCAGCCACTGGATCTGATCAAGACGCGCCTACAGACTGTACAGGGTGATGTGCACAGAGGGTGAGTGGACCATGATCCTGTGTTGTAGATCACTGCCATGTGTCTAGCAGGAGAGGGGGAATGAGAAAGCCCTTTACAGACACTATAAATCTCCTTCTGTGGGCATTTTCTTTCACTTTGGATTGCAGTTGCTCAACTAGTATTGCATAGCTGGTTGTGCTGCTCTTTTCTCTAACCTGTCCCAATTGTTGCTTTATTAAAATGCCTTTTTTAAAATATAAAGCTCTATGTGTGTTAATGTCTCCTCTTTCCTCTTTCAGGTCAGCCAGGATAGGAATGGTGGCTGTGATGCTCAGTGTCATACGAACAGAGAATCTCCTGGGCCTGTGGAAAGGACTTTCACCGGTGTGTTCACTTAACACCTGAGCCACCAGATTAACGTTCTCCGCTTTCTTGTGTTCACTTGTGTTCAAAACTTTTTAAAATCTGAAACAAATAGCATAGCTTACAACAGTGTGCACTATTAGAGATGGTTAGATGAACGACAGGATAGGATTTTAAAAAAATGCCCACACAGCACCTGGGTGCATAATAAATAAATAGAAAAAAAAACAAAATAACCAAACCAACAAAATACATGAATTAAATTATAAAAAAATTCATAAATAGTTCATATTAAATGAGAAATGTGAATTGACTGCATTTTCCATACTGTTCCCATTAAATGCATAAAAAGGTCGTTTTAAGTTAGTTTTATTTGGGACGATGTGCCCTAGACAGGGTAAACATTGTAAGCAAGTGTGAGTCATACGTCAGGTTTCTTTTTCTCCCCTTTACCATAGTCATTTGTGCGCTGCATCCCTGGGGTGGGCATCTACTTCAGCACCTTCCACACCCTCAAGCAGCACTTCTTTCTGGAAAATAGACCCAGTCCTGGTGAAGCCATGCTATTAGGGGGAGTTGCCAGAATGGTGGCTGGAATCTCCATGCTGCCCATCACAGTTGTCAAGGCACGCTATGAGGTGAGGTCCCCTAAAACTGGGGACAACTGGCTAAATGTGTGTCTGAGTGTGTAATAGTGCTGTTGTTGCTTCAGAGTGGCATGTACAGCTACGGGAGTGTGGTCGGTGCCCTGTGCAGCATCTGTAGGACACAGGGGCCCCATGCCCTGTTCTCAGGACTGACCGCCACTCTGCTGAGAGACGTACCTTTCTCCGGAATCTATGTCATGTTCTACAGCCAGACCAAGGCAGCCTTGCCACAGGGTTAGTGCTGCGCTTATGCAACGCATGTATGCACAAATAAACATATAATGGAAGGGACACTTTGATAGGTCTACTTTAACCTACTTTTTATATCTTGTGTAGCAAAAGAAAGCATTTCTTTTGATGAATAGAAGTTTTCCTTTTGGTACTCCAATATAGTGCAGTGTGTTCAGTTAAGTGAAATGTGCTGAGTAACTGCACTGCCTGTCCTCCGCAGCGGTCACCGTATCTCTTTACGCCCCGCTAGCCAACTTTGGCTGTGGAATTTTGGCAGGGACAATGGCCTCTCTAGTCACCCAGCCTGCCGATGTCATCAAGACTCACGTCCAGGTCAACCCTCAGCTCTTCAGGACACCCACGGATGTTGTGCACTTTGTGTATAAGGTGAGACTGTCATGTACTTATTGCCAGTCAATTGCATAGCACATGTGACTGTTTAAGAAACTGCACTTGCAACACTGTGAGACTCCAGTGTCTGTTCCCAGGAGGGAAACTGCTTTGTCTTCAAGCACATCACAGATCAACATTTGATCATTAAATTTCAATTAAGGATTAAATTTTAGGAAGGTTTTACATTACTTGTTGCTATATTGTACATAAGCAAACAGTGTGGTCAATAGTTTGGTCAGTTAAGATTAAGCTGGGTTTACTTAAGTTTTCTCTCTCTATCCTCCATTCCCTCCTCAGGAGCATGGACTCACTGGATTTTTCCGGGGCGTGGTTCCTCGGTGCCTTCGGCGGAGCATGATGGCTGCAATGGCGTGGACCGTATTCGAACAGTTAATGGCCCACATGGGCCTGAAATCATGATTCACTGGCAAGACTTAACTTTCAAAAGCTGTGGTGTTTATGCACCTGTGTAAAACTATCCTATCCAGCATACTGCTGGGATGGGGAATGATGACTTCATTGTGCCATTGATGGCACTGGTGATAATACATGCAATTTTCAAATTTTGCTTAAATTTGAATCAAACTTGTCACATTGTACAGGTGAACATTTTCTTTCTGCCAAGTTGGCCACAGTGGGTACAGTGTATGTTTCTTCTGCAGGATATGATTTCAGACCATCCTCTTTGATGTGTAAATTTTCTTTTCTAACAGTAGAGCTTTTATATTTTTGTATATTTTATACAATTAATACACCTATTGTTTATGATTAAAACTGTGGGCTATTAAAAAAAATTGCAGTCTAATGTGACAGTGTTGTGCTTTACTTCTACCATGTGGATTCTGTCTTTATTGAGAACCCCAGGGAGGTTAACTGTGTTTTTGTTCTCTATGTGACACGATTGTCTAAATCATTACTTGAGTTCTTCTCAGCTGTGATCATATCCTTGGGAAACTGAGGAAAAATATAATCAGTTTAAGCACATTGTTTTGTTCTGAACACACTTGCGTAATACACTAATCCTGCATATGTCCCAGGTTGGGTACTCTCCATCAAACCAATCAGTTCTACCACTGCTGTTGACACAAGACAGCCTTGAGTCTACTATAGATAATGGGGGGAGGGGGCCAGAGATTAAAAAAAAAAAAGGACTGTAAATGGACAGACCAACAGAGGAATGTAAGAATATTTTACTGAACTACAAATCAACAGGTCTGTGTCTAAACCAACTCATAAAATTTTTCTGGTTTGGTTTATTTATAGTTGTCTGTACTTTCATATACAAACCAACTTTAAAACTGTCCTTATCTTTGCATTTTCATTTTATAAAGGAACATTGTCCTGAGAGTGAAATATTTTAAAAGCACAAATGTACTTGTTTTCCATACAAACATCACTTCAGGGACTTTTGCTAAATTAGATCATTGGCATTTATACCGTACCATTTACAATAGCAACAAAGCATCATTTATAATCGTGTAAAACTACAGAAATAGATTTCTGTGTACCTCTTCTGTGTCATTTCATTTCTGAGTAAAGTATTTTCCATTCAATTTCATACACTAATGGAAAAAAACACAAACAAACCTTTCAGTAGTTTTCCAAAACCCTATTTTGAAAATATCCTTAAGTATACCTGTCAGCTGGTCTCAAATATTACTCAGAATTACTCAGTTTAGTGCGACGATATTGCTCTAAATATTTCAGTTTTCTTTCCATCTCGCAACCTTTCGAACAGTTTGCAAATAGACTTTGTACAATATTTTACCTCGGAACACCGTATCTCATGGCAAACAAAGTTACACAATAAACACAATACCCTCTTGGACCGACGAGTCGGCGTCTCCGCGTTTTCTTAATATGGTCTCATCATTCCGTTGTCTTAATATGGGCCCTCGTCCGCCCGCTGGCTGTGCGATCTGTCGACATCTAGCGCCGATAGTGTAGAACTGCAACAGTAAGAGCGACACTTGGTGCAAAGCAAATATTTTATTTCACTTTTGCCAGTTCTCCTTGTTGAAGAGTCCGACTACCTCGTATTTACCGCGTAACTCCTTCCAGGTAACATGACGGCGATAAAGCTGGGCCTTTAGATATGTTTCAATGCATACTCACCTTAAATTAAAATTACATTTTAAAAAAGAAAGCTTTATTTTGTTGTAGTATGCAAATATTCCGGTGACAGATTTTCTGTCAGCAAGAGGCCACCTGGTGGTGGAAAATAAATGCCGCTTTTCTCAAAACAGCTCAGGAATGTCACCAGAAGCAGACCCTGCAATCTTAGGAAAATAAAACTGGTTGTCTAGGAAAAGAGTAATTGCTTTTAGCCACGAGTTATCATGCTGAAAGAACATGTTTTATTACACCTTCATTCATAGGCACCCCCTGGGTTTTTCCACCCACAGGGCCTCCGTTCCTTCTTTAAAAATGCAAATCCTTTAGTGAAAAGGTTAGGTAATAATGAAGAATAAAAAAAGCCTCTTCCAAGAACCAACTGCCCTCCAAATGTGTGTGGAAAAAAAGTGTTCATTGTGTTACTTGACAAACCTACAAAATACAAACATACAGAGATGAACACATCATTATTTAAGAAGAGCCCTAAACGTTCAACAAGTTAAGTGAAAAGTTGTGTAGAAAGTTTCAAAACTTACACACTGTTTCTTCTTTTGCGGGACAACATTTCACACAAAATAAAACGGTTTTATTCTATACGTGGGCCGCAGGAGTCACCTTGTATTTCACAGTCGTGTTTTTACCACTTTTCACACCTAAGGGCCCTGCGGAGCCTTTCAGGAACACCGACCCTGAACTTTGCGCTAATTCGTCTCTGTATAAAAGTATTGAAATTTTCTCTTTCTTCTGCTGATTAAATCCAACACTGTCTGACCTGCTGTGGGATAAATTAAAGTAAAATAAATATTAAAGTTTGTGCTACGGTGAATTTATCGGCAGGAACCCCAATGACAGCAAAACAGTGTTTTATTAGTAGTAGTGGGGCTAGTCTATAGCCATAAAAATAGAGATTTTCTATGTTGCTTATGAACATTTTTAACTATCCCCAGTTAGTGAAAAGCTGGCTAAATAGAAGATAGATTTCGAGAAAACCCTCACCCTATCGTTTAGGCTCGTAGGGAAATGAAACAACCCACCCCAGATGGGACTCGAACCCACAATCCCTGGCTTAGGAGGCCAGTGCCTTATCCATTAGGCCACTGGGGCACGAAAAAATTCGTAGTGTATATTATATATTTTTTTTGACATTTCTACATCTAAGTGAATTTAAAAATACTTCGGCAAATTTAAAATAAAAACAATTTTTTCAGCCATATTGCTCCATCGCAAATAGTTTTTTTTGGTAGCTGTGCCAGACTAAAATCGACATATTCTCCTAGGCTGAGATACCCATTCTTTAATTTCTTTCAATAATTAAATGCTGCAATATGTGACTTATTTCGGCAGGTTCTGGTTTTAATTTCAAGTATTACCCATAAGCGCCGCGTTCAACTCGGCGCGCGCTGCTGTGGTTTTGCGGCCACTTCCGGCTTGGCTCATTGAGCATGCGCAGTGAATAATTTACTTAACATCTGACGTTCAAGATGGCCACTGTGGGTGTACGAACGTCGTAGCGATTGGATACAAGTATCCTAACAGCAACTTTTCTCCCCCCGGAAAAAAAAAAAAAAACTTCTGAAAACTCACACCGGCAGCAAGGAGACACACTGGAAGCGTTCCGAGAAACGCGTATTTTGAACGTCCAGATAAGACTTAGAAGGAGTTTCCAAGCAGTCCCGCTGACAGTCTGACGGTTCCTCTCACGGTTTCGGCGGTTGGACCCTCTTCGCTCTCGCGGCCCAATGGCCGAACCCAGACGGGTGCCGTTTGTCACCGTGTCGGGAGCGACCACTGCTGCAGTCGCCGAACCGAAGAAGCGCAAACGAGAGGACGAGGAGGACACGGAGCTGGGGGGCGGCGGAGCGGTCGGTCCGGGCGCGGGAGGCGGTTCTCTCGTGGCCGATGGAGCCAGACGGTGGAAGAGCGAGACGGTGCGGCTGGAGGTCCGACTGTCGGAACCGAGCGTGTTGAGATCGGCCGAGTTCAGCTACAGCGACCTCCTCTTCCAGTCCCGGCAGGTGGGGCGGCAGAATGGCGCCACTTTGTGTTATTTAACATGACCGTGAGGCAGAACTGAGCTGCAATGGCGCCCCGTGCGCTCACCGCGTCTGGGCTCCTTATGAAACCCACTTTACCGTGTTTACTCCTGTAAGCCCACTGGAACAGCGTGTGTGACTTGAGGGTGGTGTTGTATCATGATGAAGTGCAGTTGCCTCAAGCTGTGGGCTTGCTGAGGCTGGTACATTCCATTTACCTCACTTGGTTTCACTTGGTCCTGTTTCAGGCCATTTGATGCCGACCTGGTTAATATAACAGAAAAATGTCCAGTGTGGGGTCACAATGGTCTAAAACCTATCCTGGATGTATAAGGCAGGGTATCCAATAGATGGGACCCCCATCGTAGGGGGGTCAAACCCAGTCTTCGTTTACACGGATTCGGAGCAATTTAGTACACATTCACTTGAAACACACTTTGGACTGTGGCAGGATAGCCATGTGACCAGGAGGAGAACATGCAAACTGCACAAACAGAGCAGTTCAAACCCATATCCACCCAACCTAGGTGCTACCAGGCATTACCACTCCCTGTTGACACACTGTGCCCTTAGCAACGGAGAACATGCATGCAATTATTGTTAAACAAAATGTGGTGTCTACATCTGAAAACTATTTGCTGTGAATATTGCTGAACTGCTCGTGCTATACTTTTGAAAACGTTTGTAATGGAATGATATACTTGGAGTGTCAGTTTTGTACAGTTAAAGGTAATTGAATTGTGCTGGTTCTCTACCATTTCATTCTATGTTTCTGCGTTTCTCTCCCAGAACAAAAATACCCCGTTAGGACTGACACCTGCCCTCGATCCCAGTGACCCCCTTGCAGATGAAGAGCAAGAGCGACGAGAGGCTGAGGCGCTAGCCAGGAAATTTGAGAGCAAATATGTAAGCTGTTACTGACTTTTTAATACTTGCAGTTTTTTTTTTTTTTTTTAGATTTCTTCTTCAGTTTTGAAACACTTCTGCCTCTGAGTGGACTTAGTTTGTGTGTCCAGGTGTTAATCCTCCTCATCTTTGTAGGGGAACTCTGGGAAGAAGAAAAGGAAGGACAGAATTGTGGATCTGATTGATATTGGTTTTGGCTACGATGAAAGTGATTCTTTCATAGACAATTCAGAACCTGTGAGTATCTTCTGTTCCTTTGTGCTTCACATATTTTACAACTAAGCAAAAATCCACAAAGTGAACACATTCAAAATAAGTATAGCATGTACTTTAAGACACATGACATGGTGTATACTGTTTCTTGCCGCATCTGTGTTCTTCTAATTTTAACAATCTTTCATCTCTCCTGTAAATACATTTTGTGGTGATGCTACCCCAGGCTTCTCTGACACTTGTTCGTTATTCAGTGTCACTACAAGTAACATGATGATGAGGTTTATAGTTGCTGTACTGGTTGACTGGAAGACCAGAGCATCAGGCACTGCAGGCTGATATGGCTATAGGAGATGTCAAGGTTCTCCTCCCTTTTTGAACTGTACTAGTTACATTGGGCTTTGAGAAGAGCCCAGCGTACCTACAAGTGCTCAAGTTATTTTCTGTATTGTCAATTCACAGGTGTCATATAATGCATTAAATATCCACTGAGGTATTTGTTGCCTCACTGACTCGTCCTTCCAAGCTAGAAAGATTGTACCATCAAGTGAAGTAACTGAAATCTCTATAGATTTACAGGGTCTCTTTTGGACTTTGAAAATTCACATTCATTACTGTTATGTTTCTTCCTGCCGTTTTAAAGAAATGCACAAACGCACAATGACATTGAATGATGCGTTTTGTAAAGAATTGACAGAGGGCTGCAGGATTCAAACCCAGGCTGTCCCAGTTGCAAAAATGTTTTGCCAACTAAGCCACACCTTGAGTCAGTAAGTGAGATTGCATCTTCCTGTTTTAAAACCCTTTGTATTGCTTATTTCTCCTTCCCCAGTATGATGAGTTGGTTCCAGCATCTTTGAACACCAAGCTAGGAGGATTCTATATCAACATGGGCACCTTGCAATTCCGAGCTGCCTCTGACTCTGAAGGGGAGGAGCCAGGCAAGGAGGGCAAACGCACCCAGGTGAGTGACGTGCCAGATGCAAGTAGAATGGGCCGTACCACAGTCCTTCACCGCATTGGTGATACTTACACTTTGCAAGTCTTACATCCATTCGCATGAAACAGTTTAGGTTCAGTTGCTAAGTTTTTACGCCACATGCTGACATAACGTTACATTCAAGATTGTTGAGCTGATTCATAAACCATTCAAGTATTAGATTTATTAAAATGCCATCTTCAACAGACAGCCCTAGGAAACTGTAAAATTAACAGTGCAACTATACATTAATGCCCAGTCAATTGTTTTCAAGTACTACCCATAAACATAGCCTGTAATTGATCACGGTTTTGGACACTACCTTGACCCCTTTAAAGGAGTTTGGAATACTTTTCAGCTGTGGAATTTTTTTGGTTTTCGCTGAAATATGAATTTCCTTTTATAAATATATACATTATTAAATAAAATGGGCTGATTCATGGACTGACATGCAGTGTGTTTTGTTTAAATACTGCTATATAGATGTTTTACAATCACTGGTCACATGTATTCATTTTTTCATACAACGTATTATCCTGTAGAACGATGTTTTCTGTGGAACCGTTCACCTAAAATTGTTAGTGGATAAAGTTAATTATTTTCTAGGTATTTATACCACATTTTGCCATTGTGCCAAAAGATGGCCCTTTCTTATTCTCCTCACATTTTTTGAGGATTTTGATTGTGTGCTGAATTTCTGACCAAGATAAATGGTTCTTAATTGGTTATAGAACCAAAAAGCCTGTGAGGAATCTGTGAAGAAGAGAAAGAAGAAGCAGGAGGGTGGTGGTGCTGAGAAGAAACCCAAAAAAATCAAAGCGCCCAAGCCAGGGTGAGAGCGCTGGTGGATGTCTGAGATTCTCATAGGCTTTCATGCCGAACCACCTGGAACGGGGAATTTTTTACTGCAGAATATCTGCAATGCGAATGTCTTTATACTTCAATGTGACTTTTCAAACTAGTTTCAAAACAAAACGCAGAATTTTTAGTTTAGTAATTTTTAGTTCTTACTGATTGCTGATGTTTAAAAAAAATTCATAGAAGTGCTCTGTTTAGGAGAGCCAATGTTTTTCCTTCACACATTTCTGGAATAACATCCCTCATTTCCTCCTTGCTTTCTAAAGTGTACTGATTCTGAATACCCCCCGGCCAGAGAAGAAGAAGCGGAAGAAACTGATGGCAGACTCGCTTAACATGGCCGCTTTTATGCGCCGTTTTGGCAGAGAGAAGGACGTGATGCGGAAGAAGCAGCCTGCAAATGCTAACCGAGTGTTGAGCAGTCGGGGAAATGTTCTCCCTGGCCCCCATCCAAAACCTTTCCCATCCACCAGCAACCTCTGCAGAGTGACCCAGACTGCTAACACAGCAGTAAAGAAGTCATTTCTGGGCTCAGCCAACTCTGGCAAGGTGCTACAGGACCTTATGGGCAACATGAACTTTGGTGTCTTGAACTGCCCTCTGCCTTCTGGTTCAGCACAGGGGGCGAATGGATTTCCAGGGATTGTAGGGAAGGATGTGGGCAAAGGTGTGCTGGTGAAAGGCCAGGCTCTGGAAGGGTTAAGTGGAGGCCTTATCTCACCTCCTCCCCTTCCTAGTGGACTGCCTGCAACCCTCACAAAGCGAATTGAAGATCTTCGGATGGTAAGCTCACAGATGAGATTCACTGTTGAAATATGCTGTGTTGCTTAGTTTTATCAGTTAATGAAATTGCAATAAATACAACAAGCAGGTTGTGTCACTTCAGGCTTCCCGTCAATTTGATGAAGAAGGGAGGAAGAAGTTCTTCACTTTGGATATGAACAACATTCTGCTGGAGTAAGTCTGCGCCTTAGTTTCCATGTTATCCTCTTCACCTTTCTTGTTGACGATCATGTTGACTCAAACTGCCGTCGATCGCTAACAGAAGCACGTGCAGATCATGTTACATTTCCTTAGTTGCTTTGTAAGGAACTGATTACTGCACTTTAGCAGCAGGAAATTAGTGACACACTATTTAATACCTACAGGGTTCAAGGTGACAACTGTCCCACACTCATGTCTCTCATGCTCTTTTTGATGCAGCATTGATCTGCAGGTGCAGGAGCAGCCTGTATCTGTGCGCTCAGCCATCTACTCCCACCTGGTGGCCTTTGTACCCTGCAACAAAGAGGCACTACTCAAGAGACTTAAGAAGCTCAATTTGACCATACAGGTGAGCTGTGACATCACGCAACTTGGTGCTGATCGGGGAAAGCTGAGGTAGAAAGATAAAAGCTGTTAGTTGGAGGAGAGGAATCGGTGCACGTTGATCTGACAGATCTTGTAGGCCGACATCCATCTCCTCTTCTCTCTAACAGGATGACAAGTTGAAGGCTCCTCTGCTAAAACTGAAGCTGGCAGTCAGCAGAGTCATGCCAGAGCAGATTGCCAGATATGACAGGGACTGCATTGCCAGAGGAGCAAAGTATGTTGTCCCTGTTTGTTTTTTTTTTTTTTTTGTCCCCTCCCCACCATTTCCTTGCTTATATGCCCATGTCATCACTTACCCATATGATACCAAGATGTCAAAAGAATAATTTGATCACCACTTGATGGCTGAAGCTCTTGGTCTCTTCCGTCGCATGCAGGCAGCAGGCTGAGGGAGTAGAGAAGAACGGTGCAGAGGAAGAGGATGAGGAAAAGCCGGGCAGGAGGGTCGCAGGGCCACGCAAGAAATTTATCTGGGATGACAAGCTCAGGTAGACACTGCTGGTGATGTGGTATTTGCAAGGGTTATACATCTTATATGAAGTGAGATGGCCCACTGTCAATTCTACAGCTGGGTCTGGGGTGATGCCACAGTTAAGCCTCTGTGGAAACAGGATAAGCCAAAGAAAAATGGCAAAACCATCACAGCGCTAAAGAAGGTGACACTGAAGTTTGTTAGTGTGCTGCTGTCTCACCAGTAGGGGTCAGTGTTGGATGGTTGCAGTGTTATTCTGTTTTCACTGCAGGAGTCTGCTTTGCAACCTGGTGCGAGTGAAGTTGGGCTGTTACGAGCTGGAGTCCCAGGGCCTGCTCTCTGCTGAGGACTACCTCAAGACCTTCATGGAGACCGAGGTCAAAACCCTCTGGCCCAAGGGCTGGATGCAAGCCAGGTCTGATTATTTATTTATAGCTGCCCCACTTTTTTGGAAAATGCGGTACCGTCATTTGTGTGTTTCAAACTGTGTTTAGTGCAGCTGCCTCCTGTGGTCTCAGCTCGGCACTCGGGACCCTTCCTTCAGTCACTCGTGTTTACGCTCAAGTGCGACACCATCTCGTGCATCTTACGCCCCTAGGACATATTGCTCTGATTTGTCACCTGTCCCTTTTCTCTCCCAGAACACTGTTGAAAGAGAGCTGTGCCGTACACAGTCACCTTACTGGGAAATTGTGAGTTTTTACTCTTGTTGTTTCTTTCTGTGCCTAATCTGTACAAACTCCAAAGTTGCTACAGTACTTAGGATGGCCTTGTGAGTCACCTAAATTCATTCTCATTTGTACAACTGGTGTTACTGGTTTTATTTCTAGTACTTGTAGTATTTGAACAATGGATTATTTATAGGTGGTTGGACTAGGCACCAATGTTTTCGCTCATGTTTCTTCCACTCAGAGCCAAGAAAAAGATTGTCCCAACTCCCAATCCTAAATCGAAGGTGATTGGTGCCTATGCTTTAATTTTTATTTTTCAAAATTTTAATTTATTTTACACTTCTGGTGAGTCAGGGTCCACCAGTTTTACACCCATTTGCATTACGCATTTTGAAGTGGACCTCAGTTCTGTTTCTTTTACTTTTCCTAGGAGGTGGCCTGGATGCAGGTGCCCCTGGCAGCGGCCACATCCTCCCCAGCTCTGGCCCCCTGCCAAAAATTGTTTTCCATCTCTGAGACCATCTGTCTCTCTGATTCCCTGGAAGAAGACCTGGCCACTGTGTCAGCAGAAACTTCTCGCAGCCTTGCTGTCAGCAGCAGTGCAGTGAAAAGCAGTAGCTACTCATCGCCTGCACTGCGCCCCGCTGCCTCCTCCTCTTCACTGGTGTCAGCCGTGGGAGGAAAGACTGCAAATTCGTCTGACAGCAGCTCCCCGTCTGTCTCTGGCACTTCACCCTCCGTCTCCCAGCCAACTTTGGTGTCATCCGCCTCCTTGCCCATCTCCCAAAGTGCTGGCTTTGGTGGAACAAAGTCAGGTGGGCTGATGCCAGTGCAGAGACAATCAATGGTGCATCCACACAAGGCCAGTGTAATAGGAACAAGTAAAACCAACCCTCAGAACTCCTCCTCCTCTCCAGAACCACAGCTACAGCTCACTTCCTCTCAACACATTTCCCAAAAGACAAAAGCCTTTTGCTCTCCTGCACTGAAACATGTGCTAGCCACGTCGTCCTCTGGAACAGCCGTCCCTTTCCATGGAGTCGCCACACCTTCTCCTGGTCTTGTCCAGAGCCAGAATAAAAGTATCTGCAGTAACAGCCACAGTAGCACCACTACATTTTCTCAGCTGAACTCCAAAGCACCTCATATTCCATCAGTACCCCATTCTTCTCTCCCCAAAACTCCTTGTGCTCCTCCAGCCTCCTCTTCATCCCCTTCCCAACCAAAACCAAACCAGCATCATCAGTCTAACTTCATCACACCTATGCAGGCCACTCTCACCAAGTCGTCGCACCACAACAACGCTCCGATCGTTAAACTCACTCCTCAGCCGCCACCGTCCGTCCCTGCAACCTCCTCCTCGCCCTCATCCAGCGTCTCCCCTTCACCCCCATCAAATTTGCAAGCCAAAGCATTTAATACCGTGCAAGGTGACTCGTCCAAAAGCCCACTTCTCCGTCCAGCATCATCTGTCCAGCCAGGGCAGGTCGGAGCCGCCCAGGTTACTTCCGGCCCGCCTGGGTCTGGTCACTCGGTTGCTGCGCAACCCCCCGGCAATAACGGACTGCACCAGAGGGCAGTGGGCGGAGCCAGTCAGGCATCCAACCCTGTAGCAGCTGTACCGGTGCCTTCCGTCACCTCCCAGCGGCCTCAGGTAATCCAGTGAAGGACAGACACGTTTACAGACACGACAGTTGTTGTAATCGCTTATCTCCTGCGTGTGTTTTGTGTAAACAGGACTCCTTTGTGGGTAATACACGCGGTATCTGGAGTAGCAGTATCTATCTTTCTGTATAGAACGGGTTGCAAAACAACTCAGCTGATCTGCCAGTGTTTTGAAATGTTTCCTCTTGAATACTCTAGTAGCTGCAGCCTCTGTCACGAAGCAGGGAGGCGGGTGGTCTAGATGTCCACTGCTGTTCCTGCAAAGCATGCAGCTGCTCTGAAGACCCTCCCTCTGTTCGTTACTCTCCCTAGGGGTCCTCGGCAACAGTCGGTCTGCTGGGCACATCGCCCCCCTCCCTGCCCCTCAACTTCGGCATGCTGGGGGGGCTGGTCCCCATCTCCCTCCCTTTCCAGTACTCGCCTCTGCTCAACTTCACCTCACCGGGAGCGGTGGTGGCAGCGATGGGGGGCAACAGCGTGGGTGGCAACGCAGCAGCGAGCAGTAGCTCGGGATACACCCTGACCCAGGGTGAGTGCTGACTGAGCCCAGGCTTTGTTATTTGCAGAACCCAAAGTCAGTGCTGCTTTTACATTTGAGATGTGGTTTCCAGAGGGAACTGGGGGATTTATAACTGAAGTTAATCCCTGTATAAGCAGTCTAGTGAATTCTACAGTTTTCCATCTTATTTCATATGAGCTGTTCTCCCTGTACATCTTTCAGACTTTTGGTAGATGATGGAATGGAATCAACTCCTGTTTCAGCAGCTCTTTGTGCTCTGCTTGTGTGCATGTTTTACTCTTTAATGTTTATATCACTCTTCTGTGTTCTCTCCACCTTTGCATCTGTTGTTCATTGAGCTTCCTTCTCACTCATGTCATGTTTTCAACTGTCTGACCTACCCATCACCTGTCATCTTTGTACCACCCATCTGCTTGTTGCTCTACCTGGTTTCTACTCAGACCTGTTTAAGAGCCTCCAGTCTAGATCCCCAACTCTACCTCTTCACTTTCAACTTGCTTACTCAGGTAAACTTCTTCCCCTTTGCAACCCCCAAGTTTGCCCACTGGACTTTCCCACTTGACTCACATTGGTAAGGTTGTCCCCCCCCCCCTTTGTCTTGCTGTGTTCACCCATAATGCTGGTGATTATTTGCTTTTATTTGTCTCATTTATAGATATCAGTCCAGGACAAGAAGGAGAGATGAAGAGGAATTCACAATAATCAGACAGTGTGACACGTGATGTCTGTCACTGAGCGGTCAGGAACAGACAGGGAGTGTGAAGAAGAGATGGTAGGACTTTGTCAGCGGTGGTGGTGACAGAAAGCTTATGAATTGCTCATTTTCTGATGATGATTATTTAAATGGGTGACCACATTCATCTTATTTTTTTGCTCAGAGTTTACACGTCAGACCTTTAACACTGTGTGCAATGTGTTTTTACGTGTGTTCACTTACACAAACCATATTTAAATGATTCTATGCAGCCATTTTTTTTTAAACTAGAAAATGCATTTTAACTTGCATCTCCTTCCATATTCATGATGGCTTGGTGTTTTTTTTTTTTTTTTTAAAAATCTGCTTGGATATCCACAACTTGTATCGGTGTAAAACTTTTTCTGTCTGTTAGTCTTTAGTGTCTAACGTATGTACTATCACTCAGAAAAATGTTGCAATTTACTATTTACTCAGCCTTTTTTACTGTTTAGCAAACAGCCTTAATTTTTAAATAAACTATGCAGACAAATTTTTTTTTCTCCGCCCCACAATTTGTCTACTTTAAACTCCTTTCAGTGATACTTAGCTACTTAGTTGGTGTCACTGGATGTCTACAGTGAGCAGCTTCTTCCAAAAAATAAGGTAGGATGAAACTCTATAGGAAAACCAACAGGACTGAACACATCCGTTTTAACAAATATAAGCACGTTGACCATTTTGGGACACAAGTGACCTGAAGATGAAAGTTCTCCTTTTATAATTGAGGTGTGAAACTTAATGGTCCACAGGATTGTCTTAGAACATCCTCACCTTCATGGCTCATTAGGTAGTAAAACTGAAATTACTACTAACTAACTATGGATCTGTTGAGTTGTCTTTATATGTAGTTTAGTTTGTAAAATAAGGAGTGAAAGTACATGAATGTTCACTGAACACCGTAACCCAAACAGCTGGAATCCATCCAGTGCACAAAGACAACACACAGTATTGACTTTCTAAAATGAATAAGTTTATTGTCTTTTACAAAAATCATTGTCTAGAAATACAGGTGTAGAAGAAATAACCTAGGATGTCTGCAGTCCAAAGCCTGGCCCTCAACACATCTAACTGCCTCATGGATGTTAAAGCTTTAAACCAAATGGTAGAAGATTCAACATTTCATAGAGGTAAGAACACGATCGTCTCCACACTGTTGTATGGGGGCCACTGACTTGTCTGGCCACCAGGTTTCTTCACAGCCTCAATACTGACAGACCTCACACCGCGTTAAATTAGGAAAGCGAGAAATCAAAATGTGAAGTGTTCTGGTAGAATGGAAACCTCCAGGAGGAGGAGGGAGGAGCTACAGCCTAGCGGGAAGAGGGCGCAATACCATACATTTCAAAGCAGAGCTAAATAAAGACAAAACATTGTTTCACCTTCAGTCATCATTGCAAGTAAATAAACGTGATAAAGATACATATTGCGTGTGTGCACGTATGTATATAAGCTCAAACACCACCATTGCTTTCTTATTAGTGTCTAAGGCACTTTAAAGAAACAGCTTTTTATACATGAATATAGGAGTTTAGTGTTTTGCTTCCACCTTGTAAGGGAAAAAAAAAAAAACATTGAATATGCTGATTGTGGGATTATGAAAGTATGCAGGTCTCCACACTGCTGAACTTTATTCTTTGACATGTTCACAATCCTTCTGGAACAAGTTAAAAGGCAACAATGCAGTTCCACCTGTTTGTGTCTATCTCCCATTTTTCACAGCATTACTGTCATCCAAAACAGTGATGGATTCAGAGTAATTTTTCCATATGTATGTCTGTCTGTCTATATAGTAAACAAATACACATCTTAGTCCAGTTTAGTTGCCCATGACCAGTTAGGTGCCACAACCCTTCCGTGACTTTTCCCTGCAACTAAATATAATTGGTTTCCTCTTCAGGTTTAGAAAAAGGAGGGGATACATCATAAATGTTCCTGAATTAACATCCCTGCAGTTTTGACCATTAAAAAAATCCCTTGCAAATAACTTTTCACAGTCTAGTTACTCCAGTTCAGGTCTGAGCACTTCAGAAACATCACGCTGTCCTTGTGTGTAAATACATTTATAACAAAGGTTAAACTAATGGCAACCGCATGCAGTAACTGACTGAGCTGTTCTAACTCAACAACAGTAACACTGAAGGGCCGGGTGGTGCAACAGGCTTATTTAAGAAATGGCTTTACCTTAGTTAGCATTGAGAAAGCAACTTATCCTTTTGTTTCAGTGTATATGTGCGTATGTGTATTTGTATATACATTTATACCTAAAACACATACATACATAGTACACACAAAATGCACTTGAATCTCTTCTTACAGAAAGCAGAGTACATATTTCCAAGGCTAGAGTTATACTGAGATGAGTTGAGGGACCTCCTTAGCCTTGCGGTTTTGGCAGGATGCAGTGCAGGTGCCTCCTGGTGGCTGGAGGACCTACCTTGGGCAGTAGCACTGGGCTGCCTGCAGGGGGCAGGGGGGGGGGGGGGGGGGGGGGGGGGGGGGGGGGGGGGGGGGGGGGGGGGGGGGGGGGGGGGGGGGGGGGGGGGGGGGGGGGGGGGGGGGGGGGGGGGGGGGGGGGGGGGGGGGGGGGGGGGGGGGGGGGGGGGGGGGTGTAGGATTGGTGGGGCTGGGTGGGGTAGCTGCTGCTCCTGGGAAAGGTGCTTACTCTGGCTGGGGAGGTGGAGATGTCTCGTTCGGCTCTGTAGGTTTGCTTTCGCTGATGCTGCCGCCGTCGTCGTCGGACAACTCGAGCGAAGCTCCCTCTACCGGTAGCTGCCGGCGGCCAGAGCGGCTGGACGAGAAGCTGATTGGTCCTCCGCGCCTGGGAAACGATGGCAGGTATCAGGTATCGGCACACGAGACCCCCTTTACCTGGTCGGCGAACGGGGTCTCCCATCCATCAGAGATTTTTTTTTTTTTAATGGGGAGAACATTTTATTTCATCTCCAGCTCTGTCAGTAGCCTTCAAAGATATAGTACACGTGAACATGTTGGAGACAAATGCTGCTTGTATGTTTAATACATATGAGGTCACCTGAGGCGACTCTTCAACGTGTTGACCTCACGGCTGAGGCCCTCGCTGGCCTCCGTGGCGTCTTCCAGCTCCCTCTGCAGCTTCCGTCGGTTGGCATTGGCCCTTTGGGCCTCCTCTTCCGCCTCTTCCAGCTGCCTCTTCAACTGCTTCATCCTGGAGTTGGCTTTCTCCATCTGAGAACAAGGGGCAACTTCATCTTCATCTGGTAATTCTTACATGCTGTTGGAATCACTTAAGTTCTAATGAAACAAACATTTCTTGTTTACCATCTCATGACCTCACCTGCTCTTTGTACTGGTCAGCATGGCGACGCTCATCCTCCACCTGCATAAACACCTCCTTGAGCTTCTTCTCAGTGCGACGCACTATCTTGTTGGCGGCTGCTCTCTCCCTGAACAGGACACAGGAGAGGGATTAAACGTCACTTGTTTTGCTAGTTTTAAGTTGACTGATGTCACTGCTGGTGTTTTTTTTAGAGATAAATATTGATTGAAAGAACGACTCACTTGGCCTCCTGCTCCAGTTGTTCCTCCAGTTGTATGATCTTAGCCTCTAGGGCTGCAATAGTGGCCTTGAACTTGGACTTCACCGAACCCTCCAGCTCCTGTAGCTTGGACTTCAGCTCCTTGTTCTGGCGCTCCAGCTGCTGCCGGGCATTTTCACTCTTCTGGGCTGCACTGCGCTCCCCTGAGAGCTCCAAGGTGAGGCTGTCCACCTTAGGGAAGATTGGGATGCGAGACAGGTGAGATGTTACCACCAGGGCAGCAAACAGCCTTGACAAGGCAAGCGTGAGTCCTGAAGTGCATAATGTTATGCTGTATATCCAGCTTGGGCTTTAAATTTTTTCCTCCTGCCATCTTTGGCTTGGAGTCTTAAGAAGTGGTTGAGGAGCTCACCTGCATGGTGGTCTTGCGAAATCGGTCATTGAGAAGTTCCATGTTGCTCTGCTCCTCCTCCAGCTCCTCCTCCAGCTGGGCAATGCGAGCTTCCAGCCTTCGTTTTTCCTCCAGTAGGGCTGACCTTCATATTCAGACATGAGAATCCAAGGTTCAGAAAGGAGGCACTGGTTAGGTGCAGCCATTGAATGACCTTTGAACAGGCCATCTGAAGGGGTCAAGATCACTCACTTGCCAGAGGCACTATTGGAGATCTCGTCCGCTAGTTCATCACGCTCCTGTTCTGCATGCCGCCGGGCTCTTTCTGAAGCTGCTAGGTCCTACAGAGGTCATCAAAAGGGGTCAAATTCAAGCTATGCTACTAGAGGTGCAGAGAAGGTGCTGTATAAGTCAAGAGATGGATGACCCTCACCTCCTGGAGCTGAAGAATCTCTGCCTCCAAGCTTTTGAGTTTCTTCTCGTTCTCTTTGGATTGGGCAAAGATCTCATCACGGGAAGCGCGAGCCTCCTCCAGCTCTCTCTGGTAGTCTTTCATCTGAGCCTGGAAAGTATGAAATGAAACTTTGAGGTCCAACTTAGCAGATCCTTGGATTTTGTAAACTAAATGTAACGTCTTATGATTGTGGGTCTACTAACCTGGAGTTTGCGTAACTGCTTGATGGCTTCATCACGGGCCTTGTTAGCAGCTTCAATTTGAGCTTCTAAGTCCTTAAGGTCCATTTCCATCTTCTTTTTGGCTGCAATGGCCAGAGCTCTCTGCTTGCGCTCGTCCTCCAGTTCGGCCTCCATTTCTCGTACCTTGGGTGCAAGAGAGGGGATGTGTTACTGGAGTTACCGAGGCATTAACTGTGGCCACGTGCCACTCATATTGGTGACTGAGACCAGCATTCTGGTGTTGGGAAGAATGTTATTGCACCTGCTTGACCAGCTGCCTCCTCTTCTCTTCATTCTGCTCATCACGGGCCTGCAGGTCACGCTCAAATTGGGCCTTCATGGCCTGCATGTTGACTTCCAGTCTCAACTTGGCATCCTCTGTAGCCTGCAGCTCATCCTCCAGCTCCTCCAGCTGTGTCTTCATTTCTTCCAGCTGCTGCTCCATGGCTCTCTTGGACTTCTCCAGCTCATGGACCTGTACAAGTAACAGTCCTTTTTATAATGTGAACAACACAAGTAACAATTCTTACTGTGGAGCTCTGATCAGCTTTTGCTGCTGTGCCTGTGACTTTTTGTAATTTTTGGAACCTTGGATATCTAAAAAGTTGATTCATTGATTACACATTTGTACAGCTCCAAGGAGGGTGGCACACGTACATTTTTTCCCACGTCATCCTTGGAGCTCATGAGGTCCTCCATTTCACCGCGTAGTTGCTTGTTGAGCCTCTCGAGCTCCTCTTTGGCTTCCATGGCTTCATCCAAGGCACGGGCAAGAGACAACGCCTTAGTCTCCTTCTCCCGGGCCTCTGCTTCTGCCCGGTCCCGCTCCTCTGCAAACCGTGCTGAAATGTTCTTCTCTTCGGCCAGCATCTATCATGCAGCCACAACAAGAATGTTTCACAGGTAGTTTCTGCTACCAAACTCAAATCACAAGCAATATTCCATGCAGGCATCAAAAGTATAGGCGCAATCTGACGTTGTGTCTTCATTTGATTCACAAATTCCCGGCCGTAACCGGTGTTATTCACACATACGTAACATGCAATGAAACAGTAATGAAATCGTGACTCACCTGGTCAAATTTCTTCTGCTTCTTCTCGAGATTTGAGACAATCTGTCTTTGGTGGTCAAGGTCCACCATCAGGTCATCGAGCTCCTGTTGTAGGCGATTCTTTGTTTTCTCCAGCTTGTCGAATGCCATGGCTTTCTCCTCGAGCCTCTGAGCAGTGCCCTCCATGTCCTTCTGCAGCTTCTTTTTTGCTTCCTCAAGCCCCTCCATCATTCCAACATCATCTTCTAGCTTCTTTTTTGTCTCAGTGAGCTACATGTAAAAATAATTATCAAAGTATTTCAATTCGCCAGGCGTTTAGATTAGCCATTAATGGAAATTCTCAGAGTAACTCATACAAGTATGTCCTCCTCACCTGGGCCTGCAACGTGGTCAGCTGCTTCTCCAGGTTTCTGCGTGCTTCCTCCTCCTCCTCCTGCTGCTCCTGGAGGCTGTTTTTTTCTTCCTCCAATTGGCGGACTCTGCTGCTCAGGTTCAGCTTCTGCCTTGTCTCCTCCTGCAGCAGCTCCTGGTGGCCCAATTTTATGCAGGACACGTGTCACACACTTCACCTCATCGCTTGCACAACCCTGTCTGCAAATCCTGACGCTGGTTGTCAACTCTATTTCAACCAAGTAGTTTTGCCACACAAAATAGTCTCATTATGTACTAACTGCACCCATTGCTCACCTGTGTGTCCTGCAACTGACTCTCCAAGCTGGTGACGTCTTTGCCCAGTTTAATTCCCTTCTTCTCTGCATCCTCCAGCAGTGCAGAGACATTGTCCAGTTCTGCCTGTAGAAGCACAGACATCAATTATTCCGGATCACTTTCACAGTGATTTGTGTCTTTTTCCTTTTCACGTCCAACTGACCTGCAGCTTGTGGGAACGATCAGCCAACTCGCACTTCGACTTCTCCCCTTCCGTCACCCGAGCCATGAGCTCTTGGACCTGCATCTCCAGCTTCTTCCTCTTGTGCTCGGAGTCAGCCTTGGTCTGCTGCAGCCCCTTCACTTCGTTCACCAGCTCTTTGTTGACATTCTCCTGAGTCTGCTTGCTCTTTTCTAGGTTTGACTTGAACTAGACCGCAAAAAAGAACTTGAGTCAGTCACCATTTTTTGTTTGGGTGGGCAGTTTTGAAAAATGTACCACTTCAACTAGTACGCAGATGGTCAAGTGGTTAAGGAACTGGTCATGTGGTGGAGACTGACGTTATGCCATTATGCAAGGTTCTTAACACAAAACTTTTCCATACACCTTGAGCTTAGCTCAGCAATGTATTCCGTGTTAAATTATGGATGTCTTTGCGAGTCCTCCTCATACTGACCCTCTTGGCCTGCTCCAGCTGCTCGGAGAGCTCCTCGAGAGCAGAGGAGTGTCTTTGACGCATGTCCTGGATCTGGGACTCGTGGTTCTTGGTCTCCTCATCAATAGCCTTCTTCAGTTCAGCCACCTCCTGCTCACGCTTGGTCCTGAGCGCCAAGGCAGGGAGAGAAGAGCAGATTTGGGGGATAGTCATTAGTGGCAAATACCGTGGTATTTTACACCATGGTATGACAGTCTATAATACAGGTCCTCCCTCCTAATGCTTCCCAGATGAAGGTTGCAGAACCAATCACGTGCTTAAGCATTTAATCTGCATAAAAACCAGAAGCCACTGGCACCCTCCATGACCACGAGTGAAGGTTTATGATTCACAAAAAAGAAATACATTTTGTGGGGTCTAAAACATTAAAGAAGATGCATAACTAACAGCATTTACTGTCTTCGATCCACGTCACCAACAGCGTCGCTCTGCTTTGTCAGAATCGCTGATTTCATAGGCGCAGATTCTTTTACAGCCTCCTGCATTTGTCCTTTGTGGTTTAGAATGGTTGATAGAGTAATAAAAATAACTTGTCTGACACCATTAATACCACTTTACTTCCATGTTGATCTTTAACTTTAAATCAATTACCTTTCTCTTTTTTGCTCCAGCATACTCACATTTTCTTTTTGAAGCCATATATAAAGAAATTAGGGTGATTTATTATTTGAAGTTATTTAACATTTCTTCAGTGGTGCTTGCTGTAGCTTCCCAGCACTGTTGGCTTTAAGACAGACCATGTCTCAGTTTTATATATATATATATATATATATATATATATAATATATATATATATATATATAATATATATATATATACACACACACACACACGTCTGCCGTCCGTCGTAAGCCAGATCCTGACCGCGTTGCGTCCTGTACATCTGACCAGTGTGGAGAGTAGAGTCTTGTGGTGCCCCCTACCTGAGCTCCAGCTGTGCTGCAGTGGTGTCCAGCGTGTCCTCTAGCTCCGTCTTCAGCGCTTCCAGCTCCTCGCTCAGGTCTCTCTTAAGCTTCTCCGCTTTGGTCCTAGCCAGCCTCTCTGACTCCAGGTCCTCCTGCAGCTCAGCCAACTGGGCCTGCAGCTCCCGCACCTGCTTCAGAGCGTTGTTTTTCTGGGCCACCTCCTCATCGTTCCTGTAAATACATATTCATAAAGCAGAGATTTAAAACACTGTCCTGGTAAGACAAGTCACTGTTCACTTACTCTAGACCAACTCAGACGCACACAGAATGAGAGCTGAGCAGAGCACATATTTCTGTTTGGTTTCATCAAAACATTCCCTCCCCACTACCCCCCAGCACCATTGGGTGCTCCTCAAGTGGGGAGATGGTTTCTGTGTTGAGGCAGTGGTGTGATACATGAGGAAAGCAAAAGGATAGTAATTAGAAGTTGCTGAGGTTTGCGCTTTTCTGTGGAAAAACTTCATTTAATATTTTATTATGCAAGTAGTAAGACGAGTCAGATGCTTTGTTTCTATATAATATATATAAAATTGTAGTTCACTAGCTGCTGCAGTAGTTTAAAATACTCCAATACTATGAAAGCATTTTTGTACAAATCAAGCAATTTTTTTAAAAAACCATTATGGGGGGTGGGGTTACTGACAGTGAGAAAGTCCCGAAGACATCCTGTCCAGCAGATGGCAGCATTTCACATTAAGCATTTGCATCTCCAGGTTTTTTGTCCATCTCCAATTTTATATTTTTATTTATTTATTTTTTTTAAATCAGAGAAGTTAATCATGTGAAAGGGTCAGATAGTGTGACTACTACTAAACGTTGGCCAACTTCAATTTTTGGTAGTGACCAAAACAAACATACCAGAGGCATGTTGTAAAAACACGCGTAAAGAATTAAAGGCAGTGTGAGAAACAGTCCTTGGTTTTGCAACTTGGTGAAATGTATTCTTCCTGCTTTTTTTAATAGAAAGGGGGCCATCGGAGTGAATCTGTGACATGTTCTTTGTAAAGTACATCTAAATTGCTGTTTAGGAAAAAGCCATGAAACTGTCCTTTTTAAGCAACTTTTTGCTAACCTTTCTGCAGTGACCACAGCACAGAACTTTAAAGAAGCACTAATGATCACTACTGGAAAATGCTGCAGTCTGAAGTGGTCTACAGTGTCCCGGATGTTGCCTTTGTGATGTACGGGGATTTATTCACAAAAATACACCGAGTTGCCAGTTTATTAGGTATATCTACCTAGTAGTACTTTCCATCTCCTTTGATGTTCAGAACAACATGGATTAGTCTGGGCATGGGTTCTATAAGATGCTGGATGTCTTGTGCAGGAATGTTGCAGATTTTTGCTCGAATCTCGCCATCCACCTTTGACCCCTCTGATCCACAAGCTGTTTTAATCCACAAGATCATCAGCAGTCACTCGTATTTTTTTGCTTTTCGCACCATTATTCCCAGTAAACCCTTGAAGTGGTTGTGGGAAAAGCCCAGAATGCCAATCATTTGGGAGATGCTAGAACTGGTGCATCTAATCCCAACAACTATAATGCAATGTTCACGGCCACTGAGGTTATTTTGCCCATTCCAATGATCAGCTGAGCACTAACTGATATTAGAAATGCTGGTGAACTGATTTTTTTTTTTTTTTACCACCTTTGTGAAGGTAAGTGTACCTAATAAACTGGCAACCCAGTGTCAATGAATGGTAACAATGGATAAAATGCTCTACTGAAGATGCAAATAACTGCTGTGATTATTGTACTTTCAAGACAGAGAAGTTGTAAGTTCACCTGGCCTGAGCAGCTTGCAGCTCCTCTTCCTTTTTAGCCAGCTGGATCTTCAGCTCCTCTATCTGTGCTTGCAGCTCAGCAATCTGGTCCTGGAGGTCAGAAGTTTCTCCGTCAAGCTTCCGTTTGGCCTTTTCCAGCTCCTGGCGGGTTTTCTCTTCCTTCTTCAAGCGCTCTTAGGACAGTAAGGCCAGATGTGAAGGGGACTACCTTTATGTATGCTTTGTGAAGATGGAGAATGCTCATTGTATGCTGGGGACTTGAGGAATCCTTACCTTCCAGGTCCATCATCATCATCTCTTGCTTGTTCTTTATTTTTCCAAGGTTTTTTGCTTTCTCCTCTTCTTCTGCAAGTTGAGCGGTGATCTCAGTTACACGATCATCAAGCAACTTCTTCTCCTGTCACAACAAGAGTAACTGTGTTATTCATTTTCGCATTAGAAAGTCAGTGAGATTTTAAACTACAGGGTTTTCAGTGCAACCGTTCTACCATCACCACCCACTTTCATGAACTTTGAATTTTGGTCCTCTAGAAGCAGGATGTCCTCCTCCATCTTCTTGATCTTTGCTTCAGCTGTCACCTTCTCCAGCTGAAGTTTCTGCCTAGCAGCTTCTTCTTCATCCAATTGCTCTTCCAAGTCCTTTAAGGGGGAAAATCATGATGATGCATCAATTCCAATGGTAAACTACAACCTAGTGGGGTATCAATACAGTATGTGCAGGACCTGTTACCATTTCCTTCCAGTTAACGGATATTGATCTAGGGACTCTACCTGGATGTGAGACTGCATCTTCTTCTTTTCATTTTGCAAGCCCTGATTTCTCTCCTCTTCTTCCTCCACTCGGGCTTCGAGGTCGTGAAGGATCTCCTCCAACTCCTGCTTCTTAGCAGCCAGGCGAGCGCGCATCTCCTCAGCTTCAGCACACAGCTCCGTCTCTGCTTGTAGCTGCTCTGCTAAGATGTTCTTCTCTTCCAGAAGCTAGAGGTGTACATATTTGAAGTAAGCATGGTAGACAGCACAATAATTGACAAGGCACTCTTTGTCACCCTCACTCAGAAACATCCACTCAAACAACCCCTCAGCAAACTCCCTTTAAATGATCTGACTGAAAAAAAAGCTCTACCTCACAATTACTGACAAAAACAATTTAAATAGGGAACGTACACCTGCCCCGTCCTAGAATGAAAACTGAACAGTTCACTTACTTGTTGATGTTTCCTCTCCATCTCCACCAATTCGCTCTCCACCTTACTCTGCTTCTCCTTCACCTTGGAGAGCTCCTCGTCCTTTGCCTGTAGCTCCTCCTCCTGCCGTGTCACCTGCAGCAGGGGTTTCACCTGTGGGAGACAGAAATCAATACCCCGCCACATTTTGTGTTCCTGAAACCTTCACATATGTAGGTAGGCCTGACATCTTTTTTAAAAAAAAAAAAAAAGCAGTATGTGAATTTTGTACAGTATGTGTTTAAAAATGTTAGCCTTCAACAGCAGTGGATTCCACACTGTGCTTGTTCCAAAAACAGTGCTCCATCCCACCTTGGTGAACAGCCTCCACCACTGCCAGTGACGTAGCTTCAAGTAGGCAGCACAGTTCCTCTGCAGGACCTTGAGGGCGCTGAGCTGCTGCTGCTTCTTGGCAAAGGCCCTGGGAGAGAGCGTATCAGTGGATGATAAACCTAGAGTCTCATGAAGCTGGTAACCTTGGAGACTTCACTGGTGAGGACATGTTTCAGGGACTCACTTGCGAGCCAGGTAGCCACGACATACAGCCTGGAAATAGATGATAATGTCTGTGATCTTCAGGTCTCGCTCCTCTTCCAGGTGGGCCAGGACCCCAGCCCTAAAAAAGATCTTGCTCTGGCCGATTCGGAAGAGGTTGGGATCCAATTCCAGGGCTTGGATCTGCATGAGATAATGTCACATGCAGAGGCTACTCATTAGAATCCACCTGACATTAGGATAAACTCTTAAGACCTGACCCTGTGTTACTCATATCATTAAAATAATTAACAGAACAGTTAAGTGAGGATATAATATTATAACAATCGGGACTTTACTGAAACTTAATTGCAAGTGTTACCAATTTTTACAGTTGAGGAGTCAGGAAGGAAAATATAAACAGGTGTTACTATCAGACGGGCCAGGAAAGACCTTTCCAAATTCAAACGGGTAAAAATAAATACAAGATCGACTTACCATCCTTTCACAGGCTTGTTTTCCATCCATGAAGCCTTTAGGGATTGCATTTGGTGTCAGGATTTCATATCTATAGAAATTGTATTAAAAATAATTAAAGCCATTCACTGTAAGTTGTCACTTTGGAAAAAAACATTCACAGAATGAATGAGTGTCTTCATTCTAACTGCACATTTACAAAAAATCAAACAGTAGTGGCCTCTGTGGGTGTTATAATTCTGAGATCAAAAATATCGGAAAAGCAATTTATAGGAAAGAAGGTTCATACCAAACAAACGTTTTTACATTTGAATCACCCATACTGGTGGCAAAAAAACAGTCACAATAAAGACAATAATGAAACCGGTGCAGAACAATAGCAACAGACTGAAATTAAACAGCCAGAAGGTTCTGCAGCCCAGGCTACGAGTCATTGTCCACAAAAGGACACAGAGGGTGTGGAACACCATCTTAGCAACGTTACCTCTGCCTGAACTCCTGGAAGACAATGCGGTTGGGGAAGCCCTGCCTGCAGATGCGGATTCCCTCCAGAACCCCGTTACACCTCAGCTGGTCCAGAACCAGGTGGGGGTCCAACTTACCAGCCTGTGGTTGGGAAGGGAAGGGAAAAAAGAAAAGCATATTTTTTAATACCACTACAATGTGAACAGAATAATTTCCCAAATATTTTTGTGAGATCCAATTATAAAGCATCACAAATGTCAAATTCTTTTACACATAAGACAGTGGAAACAAACTACGAAGGACATTAACACAGTTGTCTAAAGATCCTAGTAAAGCTTATCCTGACGTTCAGCATATTCATTCTTCAAGAAACATTGGTACTTCTCACGTGTTTTGATTTAGTGATTGTTTCAGAGGGGCAATGGATGGAGGAGGATGGGGAATCTGACTCACCCTCTTCTCGTGGTTAGGGATGATACAACGGACAAAGTTGGGGTTGGTGTTCCTCAGGGTGGCCATTAGCTTGGTTAGTGACTCCTTGTACAGCTGGCCCACAGTGCGGAACATGCCCTTCTTGGTCTTGTAGGCCGAGCCAAAGGTGGTCTCGTTCATGCCAGCCACCTGGTCCAGGCCCACAATGCGATCCACTGCCGGTGACAGGGAGAGACGGTGTCGAGGGGTGCGGGTGGAGAGAGGCCGTTAGGTGGAGGGTGGCAGAGGTGGATGCACAAGCGGCACGCTAAGCAGGCAAGAGCAGACCGGAGTAGATGATGATGGTCACGATGAAGGAGTGGACATGTGAAGCCTACAAGACATGACTGACAGCCTAAGGAAGCTGCATGGAGATGAATGGACAGGACAGGATGGATAGCGCAACACTACTTATACATAAATACTGAAGGAGACAAAACAGCATTTAAATAAACAGCACAACTCCAAAACTCATCCAGACTCATCTACTTCAACAGGTGTAAGCATTGGTTACAGACAGAAAGGGATTTTGCGTCGTTTTGTTTTTTTTAGATGCATCTTTTTACCTCCATAAAAATCCAGATACTAAGTTTTAATTTGTAATATTTGCAATATTCATAAATCTTGGCCAAATATCTTAATAAACTTCTCGTGGAATACCCCTCAAAAAGATCAATAGCGTGTCAAAGGTTGCTCTGTATACAATATGTCAATGTCATATGGCAATATGGAATATTTCTGGTCTGAGTGGAACAGTTATTGGTTTTATTTATCAATCATTTATCATGGTTATCAAAAGTCTTTCCAGTTATTTAACCCCAGAATGTAAAATGTCCCCAGGCTCGTCCAGATATGCCTTCAAAACCAAACTGATAAACGTTCAACCACATTAAATGGCGCCCTTCTGACTTCTTACCTTTAGACAGTTAAAGTGAACATTTTGGTTGAGCCAATGAGGGGGTTCAGCTCTTGACTGAGCTTTCCAGGTCAGCCAGTGAGAGGATCAATGCTAGTCACCCTGTTAAGCAGGCATGTGGTCAATGCACTCTTCCTTTCAGCAATCTTTCAGAAGATCATCCAATCTGTTGAGG
Source organism: Arapaima gigas (assembly GCA_900497675.1). NCBI lineage: Eukaryota > Metazoa > Chordata > Actinopteri > Osteoglossiformes > Osteoglossidae > Arapaima > Arapaima gigas. The sequence goes on along the minus strand of UFQX01000041.1, from coordinate 544,044 downwards.
GCCATGGCATTCCTCAGGCCATTTTGATCAGATCTCTCATTTTATTTTTCCTCTAAATATTGCATTAAGTACTGTTGTTCCTATATTTTAAACTAAACAAAACATTTGTGGCAACAGAAATAACTTTTTCTAAACTCTAGCCCTAAAATAAGTTGCATAGCACATGATGCACTACATTTGTAAGGGAACTTGAATTGCCCTTCAACAGTCAAAATGTTTGGTGTCCTCTTCTATGTAATCCTTAAAAATGCTTATCAAAACATTTCTTTTAACCTGTATGGTTTGTGACTTTGTTTTTAATTTACAGTGCAGGAAATCCAGCCACCTTAGGCCTTTGCGCCAAAAAGAAAAACACATTATGTCACTTTCACTTAGTCTAATACTATGTACTTTCGACCAATGCATTTTTCATGGTTTTGGTTTAATTTAATGGATGTTTTTCTTATTAAAGATGAGCAAAGCTCGGAATAAGTGAAGAGGCCACACTTCAGGCATTTAATGTCAAATGAAAACTATTCTTGATGCCAAGGGCAGTGGATAACAAATTCCAATGGTGTAAGTATGCTAAAGTCATTAGCTACTAAAATAAATAACACATGCTTTGTGGAACTCTGCTCATTACATATTATCCACGCCAAAGATAAAACCCTAAAAACGGCTGTTTTGCAAGAGCTGCACACACAAAAAGCCACTGGAATTTTGTGTGCAGTCCGAGGTTTCCTCACCGTTTGCTCGGGAAATATGCGACTCCATCGGAGCCCTGCACCAGGAGTAACATCAGTCCTGCGGGCCGAATTCTCAGAACACGCGGTTCAGATCCCAGTCTACTTTATTTCATGCACGATTTACGATTTACTCCCCCTGACTGTGTGATGAGTTTAAGCGCTAACTATTCCTCATACTATGTAGAAGAATCCTGAAAGCACAACGATCCTGCTGGGGGCCAAAAAAAAAAGGCCTGTTTATCTTGCCTTATTGTATGTCACCAACTTTATCAAATTATATTCTTTCTACACATCAAATGGTTTTGAAATTAGTACTTTGTTATTTAGCAGGAAGGACGGTGCTATAGTGGGAAGCACTGGTGTCTCACAGTGCTGAGCTGTTTGAGTGTGGATTCAAATCCAGTTCAGCCTGTGTGGAGTTTGCGTGTTCTACCAGTTTTCTCTCATAGTCCACACACATCCACTTCAGATGGACTGGTGAGTCTAAATTGTGGCTTTCAAAGGCACACATTCGTACTGCTGTATTTCTCCTGTAACACAACAGCAATGGCCACAGATAACCACAGATCAGACGGTGTCCTTAACCTCTCCATTTCCTAACGCACCTCATGATGAATTCCAAAGCTGACACTTTTTTACAATCAATTTAGGGGTCTTATAACGTTATTATCATCATCTGGGAGTAACGTCACAAAGTAAAAATGACAGAATTATGGCCATGCCGCTGTGCTCAATGTCAAGTGGCATGTATCATAAATGGACCTGAACAGAAAAGTCCCATAAAGGTGATGGGGATGATAATAATAGTCTGTCATTTTAACAGGCTTTTTAAAGAGATGATAAAAAGTTAAGCCTAATCTTAAGGTGTCCAAATCAACACGGACCGTAAAAAAAAACACAACGGAGGGAAAGTCATTAAAAACAAATATGGACGTACGTACAAGACACCGATCTTCATAGGATTTTACCGATCTTCGTTGAATTTTGAATCACTGGTTCCAATTAAAATTGTAGCATATATAGGACTCAGACAATATTTGTTTATCAATTATGCTACTCTCAACAGCTGAAACAAAACATTGCTGAAAGGCATTCTGCACAATGAGGAAAGTCTCTGCTACAATGTCTAGTTCTCTCAGGTTAGCATTGTCCCCAGAATGGAGGAGCTGCACAATGAGCAATTTGCAGCCTGGTGACAATGCCCACGCCATGCAAGTGGAGAGGCAACGGGGGGTCTCTATAAGCACACAATGCCACCACTACCGTGTGCATTCACCTGGAGGATCATGGAGGCTAGAAATATTGTCATAGAAAGAGGCTCTTTGAAAATTCTGAATCTCTACAGTTGAAAGGTGGAGAGAGAAAAATGGAGGGAAAAAAACCACAAAAAAAAAACAAAGGAAGAACAGAGCCAACGCGCACAGACAGAAAAAAGAACAATACTGGGTTAGTAGTGTACACAGCTACGGGTGTGGTAAAAACAGTCACTCTTTACCTGAATGTTATTTACACAAGCAGGAAATCTCATGCATATTAACAACAGAATTGCATTAAGTTTCAGTCATATGGCACAAGGTTATCGTTGAACAGTAATTCCTCAAATACTTTAAACAAATCCTGTGATATCTAATCCTCGAGTTGTGTACCAACGTTGATCTGAAGCTTAAGTACCGTCTTTCCAGAGCTCAGCAACAAACTTGTCAGTGGACTGATGCAGGAGTGTAGCCACGTTGTCATTTAGGGGGTCCATGTTCTTCATCAGCCACTCGTCCGCTTTGTAGTCCACCTAAGAGGAAAAGGGGGCAACTGTGAAATCTTCTAGATTGGTCATCCAAGCCAAAGCTCAAAACAAGAGAATATTTTATATAGTATTAAATTATATATAAGGGAATGTCTGAAGCAGGGAAATAAAGGAGGTGCCATGGCAGGAAAATCCTTTTGATGGAATATACCACCAACAGACAGCAGAGGTGGCCAATGTGAGAAAATCGTACCAATGGCTGGAAAAGGCAGGACCGGAGGGCACAGAGCACAAGAACAAGTCCTCAGCATCAGGTCAATCGAAACAGGTACCATATCAGGCAAGACCCCAAGTCCAGATTGTGCAAAGATGCCTCTGAGACAATCCAACACCTAGCAGTGGCTGTAAGGTGCGGACAGGGAGAGCGTATACTGAGAAGCACAACCAAATGGCAGGGTAGAAATATAAAGGAACATGTGTAAGGAATATGGATGCGGACACTCCCAAGTCTGAATGGGAGGAACCATAGAGTGGTGGAGAGCAACAGAACCAAGATCTTGTGTAACTTCTACATACAGACAGATAAACAGGTACTGGGCAACCAACCAGCTATACTGGTAATAGATAAGGAAGAGAAAACAGCAGTGGAGGTAGATGTGGTGATTCCGATAGATAGAACAGATAGAAACATCAGGGAGAAGGAATATGCAAAGTTGGGAGAAATAACATCCAGGGATTGAAAGGAAAACTAGAGAGAATGTGGAAGGTGAAAACCAAGGTAGTCCCATTGGTGAACGGAGCACTTGGGACCATGATCCCTAAGCTGGAGGAGTGACTCCATCAGATGCCAGGAACGACAACATCGGTCGTAATCCAGAAGAGCGCAACCCTAGGAACAGCAAAAATACTGTGCTGTACCCTCAAACTTCCAGACCTCTGGTAGGAGGCCCGAGTCTGAGGAAACTTATCCCCCTCACAGGCAAAAACTGTGAGAGAAAGAGATTATATATGAAATCTTGATTCTGTGTTTAATACGCATTTGGATTCTATGTACAACTTATAGTGTCCAAGAGCCCCACACAACTTCTCATACCCTTCCGGCATAGTGGATGATGCAGAAGTCGGCTTTGTCCTTCAGCTGCCGGGGCTTCTGGAACTTGGAGTGGGAGCCCTGTTCCTGGACTACCTTCTCCACAAAGCTTTTGTCTGTGGCCTTAGGGAACCAACACTCTTCATCAAGGAGGGCCAGGATGCCAGGGGGGTTAGTCTACAGGAATTGACAACAAAAAAAAAGTTCCGTGGTGTTTAGGTGACGACATGACTTTTCAGGATTAATGTCACTTAAAAAGGTGCAAGTTTCTTTTTTTAAATAACCCCTTTCATACAAACCATTTGGTTGCCAATCTGTGTATTTAATTAATTTTACCATCAGCTATAAAACAAATGCAGGCTGAGGATTGTGCCCAGGAAGCTCTACCTACTCAGGTGAGATGTAAAAATTGATGTATAAGTTAATTTTCCTAAATTCAGAATTTTGTAGCTCAAGAAACATCCATGTGACAGAAGAGCCTAAACAAAAGCGCAAATGTGCTCAAACAGACCGGGCGCTCTATGAGGTCAATGCAGGGCTGGAGGTCCAAGCCAAAGTCGATGAAGCTCCACTCAATTCCCTCCCTCTGGTACTCTTCCTGCTCCAGAATGAACATGGTGTGGTTGAAGAGCTGCTGCAGCTTCTCATTGGTATAGTTGATGCACAGCTGCTCAAAGGAGTTCAGCTGCAGGACACGACAAGAGAGGGGGGAGGAATAGTTGTCAGCAATCACTCATGTCTCAACAGTCTAAAATTTCTCAAACTAGAAGCTTAACATGAATGACACAGAGGCCTAAAATGAGGAAATCTGTAACTTACACCTTTTGACAAGTGACTTCCATTGCCAAGACATGGTTTTCATTAGTATAAGGTTTTTCAGAAAAAAGTTTTTTAATGACTCAGATTTTTTTTTAACGGAGAACATCAGAATGTGTCAGCTAAACTCTGCTCCCTCCTGGGCAACTTCCCCCACAGATCAGGCCAGAAGCTGGATGAGATGTAGATAATCTACTTTGGAAAGGTACATCCTCAGCAGCAAATGTTAAATTACACACACACTTCAAGTAATTTGATAAATCAAATACCAGCAGTTGACAAAGTTGTGTAACTCAGTTTCTGTTCTTCAAAAGCATCTGTGGGCCCATTGTAATATGTAGAATAACCAGCCTAAGGTACTTCAATTCATGTTAAATATAAACTGTTTATGTTGCAACTTCACATCTGACCCATACTAACATTCCAGTGCCTCACTGTGTATCCTTCACAAACTGATTAAGTGTATAAAGGAACCGTGCAAATACATCAGATGGGCTTCAGAGGAACGCTCACAGATCCAGCTGAAAGAAATCTCGACATTAGCAGAATCAGGCTAAACTACTGTGGGCCAGCTACACGTGTACAGCATGGGGGGCTCAGAAAACTAATGAAATGTAATACAGTTCATTCTCTGCAACAGCTTCAAAATGGTTCCTTCATAAGTCGCTGCAGTATTCAGTTTCATCCCAGAGCCATATCACAGGCCTCAAGATGGTGGTTTGTCTTTATTTGACAGGAAATTACCCTCAGGTATAAATCAGTTATTAGCTGAAAGGCAGCTGAAACACCCAACAAGTGCCAAGGAGTATTGGAGGAATCCATCCCTAGGTGAGGTTTCCTTGACAACGTGCAGCATATTTAGCTTGGGGGTGGGAAGCAAGCACTGCCACTTGCAGTACCTCAAAGATCTCAAAGCCAGCGATGTCAAGTATGCCGATGAAAGAGGCACCCTGGCGCTTGGTCCTGTCCAGGGCTTTGTTGATGCGATGAACCAGCCAGCGGAAGAGCCGCTCATATGTGGCCTTCGCCAGGGCCTCCACTGCAAAGTCTGCCTGGGTGGGGCAGGGAAAGATGCTTCAGATACAAACAATTGATGCATGTCCATTGCATTCCATTTTGCTTTTACATGAACTGTAAAAAAAAAAAAGTGTGAGCTAAAACTAGGCAAGTTTTAGATATAGCAGACAATTATTTGCAGTCCTCACATGGAATTAAGCAATATCAGAATCTGAGGATGTGGAAGATGGAGTTGAGCTCAGCATAGGTCTCTATCAGGCTACATGCTTGGCTGAGGCATTCAGCTTCTGCTCAGTTATGAGCACATACCTGCTCCTTAGTCTGTGCCTTCTGTACATAGTCACGGCCCACCTTAATCCGTGGGGTCAGGATGGCACGGGTGAACTCCATCACATTCATACCCAGAAGATGACACAGCTTCTGAGCAGCTGGGGAGAAGAATGGGAGGAGAGATGATTTGCTAAAGGCTGCTTATTGAACACGTCACAGAAAATAATCGCAGCGCTTGTAGAGTTTGTGAGGATTGCCAAAAAACATCCATATGAGTTCATGTTATTTCTGATGAGCAGCTGCATTACCATAACATACTATTATCTACTGTCATTACAGAGGGTAAACAACTTTGCAGCAGCGTGGATATGGTCACCATTAAAAGAAAAAGAGTGTAAAAGAAATCTGCCCTCAGCACATTCTTGTACATAGAAAAAAAAATCTGGAGCAGTTTGAATGTTGTAACTACTTAGGTATGTGCAGTGTTAAAAAATAATATAACACTGCTTTTTACTGCCCCTTAGAGTAAACAAACTGAATTTATGAGTCGAAATGTGCCCTTTTCTCCCTTAAACGGCCAGAGACATCAGGAGATGTCACAGCGGGGTTTCTGGAAATGTTGGCTGTGAAGCAGTCAAGCATGAAGTCGACGTTGACTGCTCATCTGCAACATCTGGTCCTGTCAGGATCTGCTTTTAATGTTGCACTCAACATACAGCTCCTTCTCACTCAAATATGAAATCCCTCCAGTGGTAGAAGTCATAAAGGACTATATTTTAATCAGTATTGGTGAAAGGTGATTGATAAGATGTTAAGGTGCAGAGTTAAGTCACTGATGGTATCACAATATGGGTGGGGGCTCGATGAAAAGAGCTGCAATGACACCCTGGAACGGAGATCGTCTTACCCGTGTTCTCTGGCATGGAGGCTTGGTCTGTGTTCCTCTCCTTCTTGAAGACAATGTTCCCAAATTGAAGCACTGAAGACACCACCTTGAGCATGGCTGTGACGACAGGGTCACAACAGGATCATTGTTTATAGGTTACAAGTTAAACAAGAGGAAATAATGCTAGACAACACGTAGAGTATTTTGTTTTTATAGTTGACAGTTGATGTGTCCAGCACATGCAAACGTGCTCGCACCCAGGATCTCATCATGGGAGAAGCTCATGATGTGCATGGCCTCCATGGTCTCCTGGAAGTTGTCCTTGTCCTGCTGACCAGGAATGGGGATATTGCCGTTGGACAGGAATCGGTAGCTGTTGAACCCCTCCAACAACAAGTCAGCTGTGAACAAGAAAAGGGCCCACTGAATAACAGGAGGAATGAAGCACTCAGCATGATCACATCTAGTCTTCCAGTTACAATGGATAAAAGTTTAACGGAAGCATGGCTAGACAAACATCACTGGATAAAATAGGACACTAGACTTCCTGTTATAACATGTATTCTATTAGTTTGTAAAAGACAGCAAAAGCCCTCCATAATGCTACAAGTGGGATCAAAAAAAAAAAAAACTGTAAAATGCAACCGTTATCTTAATAAAAACAGTATTTTTTTGCCGTTCTTCTAGATATTCCAAAAGAAAATAATAAAAAGTGTTTATTTATTAGCCATTTATGAAATAGACTGAATATTACAGAAAAATGACCAATAAAATATGTGCTAATACAATAATACCATAATGACCCACTTCTACCATGTTGTTGGCAGTATTATGAAAGAAGGTTTTGGGAAACTGGGCTGTAGGAACACGAGCTTTATTTCTCAATGGCATGTTTAAAAAATGGCACAAACACAGTTAACACAGAGGAGGTCAACAATTCCCTATAACTCCCCCCAGTGGGTAGACATACCTAGTTGTGGCAGCCCTAGTGCATTATGGGAGAGCCCCAGCTCCCACCACTCTCGCTAAAATACTAATTCAGGATTTTAAGGTCTTGGAGTGTGGTGCATCAAAGTGTTTTTTGTGCTGTCCATCTTGGCTTAGAGGAATCTTTGCACAAGAAAGGGGAGGAGGTGGGATGCAAATGTGAGAAAAGAGGTCTCAGGGGTTTTTATAGTGATGCCATAAATGACAGGTTGGCAGGTTCCAGTCTAATGTCTATCACCCAAAATTTTGTTTCTTCAAAACCTCACTAACAGAAACTTTCACTCAAACGTACGTTGTGTCCTGTGACCGTCAAAAAAGATGTTTACGATTGGAAAGGGAGCAGGAAGACAGGAGCCAACTGCCAAGGGTGTTATATCTAAATTTGTCTTATTGCAGGATGTGTATTCACAGGTTTTTCTGTACTTGCAAAATCTGTTATCATAACAGGAACTTTTCAAATTCAAGGGCTATGTGCTACATAAAGCATGCAATTTCAAACATAGTTTAACTGATATTCAAGCTCCATTTGACTCACACTTCAGGTGTTCTCCTGCTCCTGCCAGCAGCTGGTAGAAGATGTGAAAGGTGCGTTCATCCTTGGCCTGGCGAATCGCACGCGACTTCTCCAGCAGGTCTGGACACCAGGGTCAAGGACCAGTCAGCTTATCAAAAGAGAACACGACAGCTGGATGGAAGATTGTGTGGACACAACTAGGACTGTTCCTCAACTGAAATGTGTGGTGAAGCAAGCAGAAACCACGTAGGCAGTAATGAAACGACTCAGGGTCCACAGCTCCCTGTGTTATTTGTTAGTTTAAGTGAATACTACACACTATAGATTTTTTGCAGTGAACATTCTTTTGTTCAAAGATTTCTTTTGCACTCTGTAAGCCAACATCTCACTTAGCCAGCATTTCAAGAAATGTTTTGACAGAAGACATAATTGAGTACATCCCCTCCTTCAGCTTAACTTTATTTCTATTGATTTTTCCTCATTTTGCATATCTTGGCTATAACTCTTTTCCTTCTCTTAGGATACAGGTTTCAATGTTGGCCCCAACAATGTAACCGGTTACATCAAAGTTGATCCGGATGAACTTGCCCTGCAGCAATAAAAACACAGTTAAAGAGATGTAGAGACAATCTTGAAAACAGACCCATTTAATGAGACGGACCTCCTTTGACTCTGAGGAGTGGGATGGTGGAGGAAGTGGATGTTTAGCTACTCACATTCTTTTGTGTTGAGTATTTATCACCTATTTGTGAAAACTCAAACAAGCAACCCCCCCCCCCCAAATACCAGGTGGTTCCCATCTCTTTAGCTATACAGCATCAAAGAAGGAAAGTAAACAGTGGCCTTCAATTTTGTCTAACAGTGTGGAAACAATCAAACTCATCTCTGGCTTACAAAACGAGACGAATTGTCATTCTTCACTGTCTTGGCATTCCCAAACGATTCCAGGATGGGATTGGCTTGCAGAAGCTGACGTTCCAACTCACCCTGCAATGGAAACAGTGTTAAAACCAGGTTCATCTTTCTACCACATAAGTACATATCATGTGGTGAGGGAACCAGCCAAGTGAATCCATGACTGTTTTCTTTTTTTACAAAAAAAAAACAAAAAAAAAAACTCAAAAGTCAAACATAAAAGGCGTATGAGACCTTGTTTGCCTGTGTGTGAAATGACCATTGAGCTCGAGTCCTCGCAGAGGAAGTAACAAAGTCTATATTCTAATAGCTTTTAAAGGCTTTCAAGGACAGTTGACAATTAAACATGTAAAAGTACTTAAGTTACTAGGCTTCAAACTCTCTTTGAAATCACAACAGTTAATATATCTGATAGAGTCCAACTAGTATTCGTGAGTAAACAGAACAATATGTAGAAAAACAAGCACAAAGGATTCATTTTTTTCTGAAATAAAAGCAATTAAGCACAACTAACTGGAATTTGAGTCCCAGTCTGGGAGGGAGTGATAAGGACAAAAGGTTAAGCAAAACTGCGAGGGTCTAGTTTAGGAGGACCAGATACTTCAACAAATCCAGTACACAGGAGAGGTGTCGATAATAAAATAAAAACAAAAATAATTTTAAATAATTTTAAAAAGCCACTCTAACATTACACGTCAGGAATCAACAATACAGGGGAACAGAAGTAGTCTAGAGGCCAAACTTCTCAACATTTGTTCCCTCAGACCCACAAACAGACCAGAGTCACAAATAGAGAGACACAGATAGTAGTCAGACAGTTCTGACCCACTTCAGTCGGCACAGCAAAAACCAGAGCAAAACCTAAGCTGGCAGTCTTGTTTCCCACTGAAACACAACAGGGTAAATCAAAAATATGTATGTTCAATTTTTTACTGTATGCTTTACTGTAGGCCTGTGTTTTGGGAATAGGTGGTGGATGGATTTTGTGCTCTGAACAGAGACTGGTCATGCTGTTTGGCCTGAACAAGGGGAAGGGAACATTTCCAACATGCCTACTGATCACATCAGCATGATGGGACCTTCAAAAAAGCTTGTAAACATCATTAGACCAGACAGACATGATCAATTAGGGGTCTTGCCGAAAAAAAGGGTAGAAAAGCAAAACTGCAACACACACTGGCTAGGATAACAGTTGCTTTAACCGTCAAGGAATTGCAACAATTTTTGGGTTTTTGGTGGAAAAAAAACGTTGGTGAATTTTGTGGCTGCATATGTGGGACATTCGGCAGGGATTTTGGGTTCAACGTCGGTTTTTATCCCCTTTATAAAACAGCAAAAATGGAGACTTTCTAACAACAACCTTCATGCTCAGCCTACATTGCGGTTGAGATGCTTGACCAGAGATCACACTCCCGTGTTATAATGGAAGTAAATGAATGATATGATCACTAAAATACAAATCAAACAAGTTCACTGAAAGTAAAAAAAAGCACAAAGAGCTTGGAAACCCCACAGTTCTTGGGTAGAAGCGTACGACTGATTAAACACTGACATTTCTTGTATCAGTTGCTCCTTTTTTGTAGAATAGAAGCATGTGGGTGATTTTGGTCTGCTGGAGCAGCTCTTTGGCAGATTCTCAGCAGTCTGATGACTCCATTTGGGTGTATTGATGAACGGTGGTTCTGCAGAATTCTTTTTGTACCAACAAAGCAGTTTCGTTTCTGCCACTCATTGCTGCAAAATGGTACCCGTGTTGCTTTAGCTCTGATCTTGCCTTCAAGTATCTCCTAATTATTTACGTATTTCTGTATCCTTAGGAAGCAGCCTGAAAACCCCCAGGCAAAAGTGGGAACATAAAAGTAAATCTCAGAAATAAAAACTGATGGCACTTAGAGTGAAATACATATTAATAAGCATCTGCAATTATATTGAGTGAAACGTACAAGATTTTAAACTAAAAATTTTATTGTAAGAACACTATAACCAATTCATCCATCCATTAACTTTAACTGCTTAATCCTGGTCAGGGTCACAGTATTTTGGAGCAAATGTCAGCATTACTGTATCCTAGACTGTGAAACTACACCCTGGATGGGATGCTAGTCCTTTGCAGGGTGTAACCACACACACATGCACTATGCACAATTTAAAGTGACCAAATAACCTGAAACACATCTTTAGATTGAGGGGAGGAAATCCAGGCAGCCACATGGGCAACATGAAACCTACACACAGACTGAACTGGATTTGAACCCATACTCAAACAGCCCAGGTGCTGTAAAGCAGTAGAGCTGCTTACCGTGCTCACCTACAACTAACCCATTCTACTTTAATCATTCATTATGACAAAATAAATAAAAATTTTAAAAAAAAAACAAAACAACAAAAAAAAAAAACTTTCCTTTAAATCATGAATATGTATAATAAGCGATGCAACATCCACGCAGCTTTGCTTTGGTTAGAATGCAAACAAAATGAAAGAACTTGCCTGTAGCTTCACTGGTTTAGGTTTAGGCGACTCAGGCTGCTTGTTGCAAACAAACATAAAAATACACAAATAAACACAGCTGTTAGTCACTGGGGTCTTTTCTCAACACTGAACAGAGCACGCCCAGTACCTCTCAATTCACATGCTGCCTGTTAGCATCGTGCACTGACATCTGGATAAAAGCACTCATGGAAAGCTTCTGGTGTCAGGCTCATTTTAGTAAGAACATGTAACATCAGCACAAAAACAAGGAGGGCACAGCACAATCTGAAGGCATTGACATCCTGTCATCATGAAGGATGGTGGTTAAGAAACTTCAGAGGGAGACAGTGGTGGGACAATTCATGTTAAGGTTCAGTCACATGAGAGCCACATATACATCAATTTGCACTCGTACAGAAAAAAAAACATGAAGTTTGGTGGTCTTCACACACAGAAAACGGGAAGGATAATAGGAACAAGGTGTGTTGAGAGTACATGATGCAACTCACAGGAATGTTGTGGTCTTTGCGTCCCTTGTGGGATGAGGCCACATGTGCCAGATACTGGATGACCTTCTTAGTGTTCTCCGTCTTTCCAGCCCCTGACTCCCCTCTGTGGGGGCAGAAGGCAGTAGCAACAAGAGGCCTAGCAGTACAATCACATGCAGACAAGATGCTGCCTCCACTGTCAACTGCTAAGGGTTGCGATACCGTAACTGCTAGTGGCAGGACTATCAAACCCTCAATCTGTTACACAGTGCCTCTCTTCTCCACTTCTGTATGTGTTTTTGTTTCCTTTCTCCACCCTTTTATTCTACATTTTGTGGTTTGGGGCAAACTGCCAGGGAGCACAGAATCTGACATGAACATAACTCCCGTGGTACCAACAGCTTTACACAGACGGCTGTGTAGACCTAACCATTTACCAAGCGCTGCATGCCAGACACACACCCACCAAGGGGAAGCACTTTATTCTCCAGTGTATTCCAATAAACATCAGTTTTCAAAAAAATGCTACTAACAACGGAAAACAAAAACATCCATCTTAGTTGTCTCATTGGCGCTACTGCAAAGCAGCGCTGCGGAACACTGAAGAAACCCACATCTGCCTGTTTTAAAGCCATTGAAATACAGTGAACATGGAGCAGCTCTCAAGCAAAACTATGAAATTAGGGGGTGTGTTATAATTTACTTTAATTTCATCTTGATTTAATGAGTTACACGATAACCGGATAAAGATGACTACACACCTTCCCTCTGATGAAATACTGAAGGACCACAACGGTTTACTCACGTGCAAAGGATGGACTGGTCTTCTCGGTCTGCAGGAGAAATGGAAAAAGACAGGGCTGTTCATTCTGTTAAGTTTTCCAGGATCACAAAGGTTAGGCTGATTACTTCTGTGAGTGACAGATTTTCATGAATGACCATGACAGTGTGGGCATGTATAAGTTGGTGGAATGTACCATTTATGTGAAGGTGAGGTGTGTACCTAATAAACTGGCAACACAGTGTATATACTTATAGTGCTTAGATTATGGACCATGGGAGTACAAGGCCATAAAAAAAAAAAAAAAAAAAAAAAAAAAACTTCCTAAAATGTGGTTCAAAACCGCAGAATGAGATGCAGGTTCCTTAACTGATGACCATGCCTTGAACCAAGACTCCCTGATCCCGTTATGGACTTCTACTTGAAAGAAGACTTTCAGTTCCAAGGCAGGCAGTGGAACTTCCAAGCCTGAACTCTATCAGCAGAGGTTGACTGACAAACGAATCAGTGTCATCATGATAACATATGTCAGCTTTTTCTGAATTTGCAACCGCTCACCTGCTCACCGACTGAACTAGTACTGTAATTCCTGGACTATTTGGCAGAACAGTTTCATTTCCTTTGTAATTACCTAACATCTTGGCATTTTTAAAAATTACTCAGAGAAATCCCACCACTGCCCCCAACCCACAAATTATGCTCTGCGCAACCAGCCATATGGATTCATTAGCATGTGGCTTGTATAATCACTGAGGCCACGTAAACCACCGTAAGAGAAGAATTCAAAACGTCATACGAAAACACAGCAGTCCCTCTCAAGGCACAAAGGCCTCCAGCTAACCACATCTGCTCAGCATCCTGCTGAACCAGCAGGCAAGTTCAACAAGACTTCCCAAGGATCTCAGCCACAACTGAAAGGGAAAGTCAGGACACTGTGGACTTCTGTACGGAGGTAATGAAAGAAGGAAATGTTCACCCCAGTGGTGGTGCAGCAAAGAAATACTGAACTCCAGTTTATTCCATTTCTGAACTTGCTGCCTTCATCTGCTATACCTTTTTACTATGCAGTAATTGAAGAACCAGACTCACGACAAGAAGGCCATAGGTTCAAATACATGCAACGTGATCTCCTTCTGTAACCTTACGAAAAAGTACCTGAAAGGTATATAGATGAAATTGATTGAAACTGAGACAAACAAACAAACAAACAAACAAACAAACAAACAAACAAACATCAGGTCTGTTTAGAAACGTTCAGGTTTCTGTATTATTCTCCACCCTTAATTCAGTACAAGGACAATATAACTACTGTTCACAAAAAATGTTCTCTAAACCAAACAGCAAAAGGGGTGAGAAGATAAAAAAGCTTTTTGGAGAAAAAAAAAAAAAAGTTATGAACCAGTTCAATTTTTTCACCCAACAGGTGCATCCTAGACTGTGTCACAGCGTGTCAAAATTCAGGCTTTTTCAGGCAAAGTACTTATCTTTTTTGGACTGCTGAGCCCTTTTACAGGGGGTTTGAAAGCTGCTTTCTGTCTTTACTCAGACAGAACCTTTCCTCAGCTTCAACAACGTAGACAAGGATTTTCTCCAGAATGTCTCCCCCCCCCCCCATTTTTAGTGACATACTAGCCTGAAAATGATGTCCTTGTGCCAAAAAAGCACAAACTGTTGCCCAGCTGCTGAAATCAACTCTAAAACGAATTTAGTTTCTTAGTTCTGTCCCACAGCTAGCAGAACTGAATCTGAGTCTATAATTGAAAATCGGGACAGACAAGACTACCAGCAATAAACCACGTAGAAAAGGTTTTTATTAAAGAGTAAAATTACAAGTCTTTTCTTTTTCTTGATGTTCTTGCTTGCCAGAGCACTATACACATCTGAGAAAGAAATTATGGTACTTTTCCTTAAATGTCCTCCATTTTATTACACCATTCTGTCCTGTCTTAAAAACACTACTTTTTCAAGATGTAAAAAAACAAATGTTCAACACATACAAAAAAGATTGGTATGCCAGGCACATATGACAAAAATGCAGATGGTGCTGTGTTTGAAACAGATGATCTGCATGGGTTATTGAGTCCGAAAAAGAAACACCATCATGGTGCAAAAAAAAACCTCAAAACACAACGGTATAGCAGAGATTAGCTGGTGGCTTTATTGTCTTCTGAGGAAGACATAACAGTACCAGACAGGGGGGTTCCTCCTTCACCGGTCATGAGATACCAAGTAAGACAGGGAAGGGGGTTGGGGGTGTGACAAACTGAGTCTCATCCCTCAACAGTAAACCTATTGTGAGCCCCAGTCCACTGGACCTAGTCCAAAACTGCCTATTGACACCTAATGGAGCATAAGCATTTATTTTAGTGTACTTGGCAGGTGATGGGGGGGCGGCCAATCATTGCATACTTTTTGCTGCTGAAAAAGCCCCCCAAATCATATCCAGTGTTCAAATTTAACCTCGTTTTCTAGTCCAACCTACACAAACGGGCATCCACCCCATCAGATAGAGAGCAGCACAGCTGGAAGGAGGTGAAAGTAGTTGAAGGAGCTTTTCTGTTTAAAATAGACTCCCCAATATGCATCTGATACCTTCTGACAAGTCAAATGTATGAAACACTTAAAAAAATGTCATTTCATTACATTTTCCCTGCATCTTTTTGTACTTTATAGAAAGTTATGCAAACAACTAACCCAGTTCGATGCTACAAAGTTAACTACCAAAGAATGGGAGCATCTGGGTGCATGAGTTTGATCTTTGACCCTTATTAACCCGACTGGTGTGCTGGAAGCATCTGGCCCCTCAAAGCAGACACAGAGCCTGGACCTAGGCTGCCTCCAGGAGACCACCCCATGGGCCACATGGTAGGGGATGGGGGTTTGCCTTGCTTGGCTGAGATGGCTGCACCACCAATAATTTATGCCCCCCACCCTTGCCCAGTCCAGGAAGGATTAATGCAGCGGCCTCTTTCATTCCACGCATTCCTGTCTACTTCTATGCCAGCCACAGACTCTTACTTCCACACACCCGACTGCCCCGCCTCCATTTTTTCCTGCCTGCACGAAAGCTACTTGTTTTTATATCACAAAAACTCCAAGCTGACCATGTATGGAAAAGACTCTCTCCCTTTCTGGCAGTAACTTCTCACCTAGCATCCAAATTAAACAGCTCACAGAGCACAAGGGGTACAAATGCAGAAAAATGATGGAATGCACACAGCCAAGATGACTGATAGGAACTTGTTCCGCATGATCCGAATTAGACTCAATGCCACATCGTAAATTATGCTCTCAATTGCCCTTTACAACAAAATTGCAATGTTTTGAGATTCATATTAACTGTTTTTGGGAATTTCCCTTCTCTCGCTGAAAACAGAGGCCAGGCAAAGGAAGCTGAAAGAAAAGCTGGCTTATTCGTGGTTGGAGAGAAAAAAAAGAAAAATTCTGCCTCATTTATAAATATAGCATGGCAGCTGTAAGAAGGGTCCCACTTCGAAGTGGTTACAATGAAGACCTTCAAACCCAGGATCACTTTGAAGCTTGGAGTTTCTCACATGTTTGAGGAGCAATCAAGGAGACTCATCCTCCCACCTGCTTTAACTCGCTGGCCTTTCTGACAGGGTTCTGGCTCAGTTTCTCACACTAAATGGCCTGTGGAAATTAAACAGCTGCTAAGTGCAGTGGTGCAGCTGCCTGCACGCTGGCCAAAAGGAACCCATGCAAACGCACTTCCACTGCTATAAGCCACAAAGCCCCCCCAAGCTCAAAAGTTCCAAAAGAATTGCCTCTTTACCAAAAACCGAAGCGCACGCTGTGGAGAACCAGGGTCGGTGCTGAATTGTGTTGCCTGAGGGTGGTAGCGGGCATCTCAAAGATTAATATGCTTCATTTCAAAGTTTTGGGAACAATACAGTATGCAGTACCACTCAAAAGTTGAGCATACTTGCTGGAAACTTGTTTTTTTCACATACAGTTAACAACTTTGAGCAATAAATCAGCTGACATCTTCCCAGCTCTCAACTGGCAATTCCGAGACATTTAGCGCCACACATGGGTTGCTTTGCTGTCCATTTTGGCCAATAAAAATATTGTGCAGGTGTATTAAGACATTACTGTTACCAAAAATAAACTGATGCTTTTGGATTCTAGTTCAGCAGAACCTGAGGAAGCATTTTGGAATGGGGTGACAACATGGCACACCACCAGCGAGTGAGCTGTACATGATGGCCTCTTGCGTTTTTCTCAATCTGTTGCACCAAATTCATAAAGGGTGGCAAAGAGACCGCAGATGAAATGCCGCCTGTGTGTGAGCTCAAAGCTCAGAAATTACACCGCTGCATCTTTGAAGGTATGTTTTGTGAGTCACATGCAGTATGTCTGTTGCTGACCTCAGTGACTGCCCTCAACAGGGGGAGGAGGGTTCAAACAAAGATGGCATTTCTGTGCAGTCAGTAATGAACTATGTGCCAGTCATCTGGTGGGGGGAGGGGGGGGGGCAAAGAGGCAATGGATCTGAACTGGACTTCTGAGGTAGGCAAAATGGTGACTGTCATCCCACTCCTGGCGTTGATGTCATAAATAAGAGGAATTTCATTCCTCACACACCAGTCAATGCCAGGAAAAGAGTCATGCAGGATCACCATAAAAGAACAAACTCACAAAACACCTGGTTGCCATATGGACCCCGAGGCATTCCATAACCTTATGATGTCACTTGCATTCTTTTCTGGGTCTCTCAACAGTCTGTTTCAAAAACACAAACACAAAACCTCAAAGAACAACCTGACCAGCTGGGAAGTCTCAGCAGGCCACCAGGGTCTCACTAACATGAGGAGCTGACAACTGACCTCCAGTAGAATTTTCATGCATCTCTGGGTCACCATTCTCTGTTTGTCAACACACAAGGCTCAAACACCACCCCACTACACACTATGGAAGGTCACTGTGAACAAAAGTGTGACTGAAAGCTCCTCACTTTTCCTCCAAGGAGGCTGAACATCTAACTCACAGACCTCAGATCAAGGGTTGCCACTATGAAGCTGCCTGTCTGGTCACACTGAC
Source organism: Arapaima gigas (assembly GCA_900497675.1). Classification (NCBI taxonomy): domain Eukaryota; kingdom Metazoa; phylum Chordata; class Actinopteri; order Osteoglossiformes; family Osteoglossidae; genus Arapaima; species Arapaima gigas. The sequence continues at coordinate 526,283 of UFQX01000041.1, read as the reverse complement.
TCCCTCAGACCATGGCACAAATAAAACCAAAACGTCTGCTTCCGTTAACAGGTTCACCCTCTCGTCTCTTTCAACCTGAAACACATTCCACTGTTTCTAAAAGTCCATAGTAAGGATGAGAGACAGAAAGGAAGTAGAATTTACTGTAGAACCAGTTACAGAAGAATGCAGCTATTTTTTTGATCTAGCAAAATACATCAGTGCTTCTGCTTCAAGATCTGGGGCGCTAGAAACTGAACTATGTAAAGTAATAAAATAATTTTTATTTACAAGCGGAACACAGGGTCAGACTTGCAGACTTACACACACCTGATACATAAGATGCGAACACGTGCCATAAGCTACTTCTCATTGAAGTAATCCACACACACACACACACACACACACACACACACACACGAGCTGTACCACATAGTGAAAAAATGCCTTTGATTCATTAGCTCTGTAAATCACTTAAGCATGTGTGCTAACTGGAAGTGATTTTAGTCACATAATTGTCACAAAGCACCACCTGAAGACCCACGGACCAGGCAAAGTGAGGAGACCCTAGCTCCCCCCTACACACATTTCACCAACCACCCCTTAACGCTGGCAAACCTCTCAAACTGCCAGTCACAGACAGCCCTGCAGCAGGGTATGCATGTCCAAACATATGTTTTCATTTAAAATAAAATTAGTGTTTCTGGACTACATGTTCCAGAAATGTTAAAATTAGCCTCTTGCACCTCATTGGATGTAACCAAAAAGGCAGTAAGGGAGATCATGGAAAGTATTTTGTGATGTAATCTACAGCAGATGTGTATCCAGGCGTGTGCACCGGGTGACTGCTTCATGCAAGTGCCATATTGTTTCACCCTCCACCAGTGACTGATGCTACAAAACCATGGTTGATAACATCTGCTGTTGCCTCCAAGAAAAACTACTCTACCTGCAGACCTGTCCTCTGAAACACATTCACGATCATCTATTGCAGTAAAGTAATTATTTTGAATAAAGCTCTGTGCTGGTTTAAATGGAGGGAAAATCTGCAGTCAGTAATCACAAAAAAACGTTTCAGGATGTGAGCCACACAAAAAGATTGTGCAAAAACATAAGGGGAGAATGTGTAAGCGATCCAGATGAAAAGAAGCTATGGACTGACAAGCACAACAATAGAGATAGGACTATTTCAGTGACGGTGGGTCTGAGGTCAGGGGGATTCTGGGTGGCGTGGAACACGGACCAGCAGAGAGAGTAGGGTCCTATATGGGTTAAGAAGCTAACAGAGGCAGCAGACTCTAGGGGTGTGCCGAAGGACATCACTGAAGGACCATGGAGCCACAGTTTCTCCTGCTTCCCTTTCAAACTTGTGGCATGGTAGTTCTCTGCTGGCAACAGCACATTCTTTCTAGACACCACACCCCCTGGCCCCCCCAACCTAAAGCCTGTTTTATAAGGCAGGGAGCTGGGCTGTTACCCAATTTAAACAAGAGAAAGGGGTAAGGCTTTAGGGACATTGGGGAGATTTTTACCTATCTTTGTTTGTTTCAGTACCAGCTTCACGAGCTGGCGGCCAGGTCAACAGAAACACAAATTCATCCTGTAGGCATCCCACAGCTTCTGGCTGGCTGTGGGAAGCACACGCCTACGCGTTGGTGTGCATGTGCTGAGTGTGAGGCTGGGAGCCATCCCTCAAACCAAAAATAAAGAGATGTGAAACAATCACAACATTTACTAGCCGCTGACAGATATGTTATAATTTGCATTGCTGGCAATTTACCTGTCGGGTTCACAAATTTCATCATTAACTGGTTTCATAGCGCAATACTGAACCCTGATCCGACTGGATCTAAAGATGCTATTTAACATAAGAACCTCTATGGAAGTACAATAGCAAATGTACTGCTTTAGGTTGACCAGTCAAGTTTTTTTGGTCACAACCCAAGAGCTTTAATCGCAACACCATCTGCTGCTGCCTAAGTCCTTGCAGGCTCCCCCTGCGTTCTCGCAGAGCAGACACCCACACCTGTCCTGTCGCTCAGAGCCTACTGTAGTCTGGTAGGGGTTCCTCTATCTGCAGAAACAGACAAGGCCCCCATTCTCAGCCCCCCACGACCCCCCAAACCCTGCTCCCGCCAGCCTTACAAAGCCCCCCATTGTTGTTGGTCGCCCCCTCTCTGTCTCGCATTGGGCTGGACTGCTGGCACTGATCCAAGTCTGAACTGCTCTGAGCCACTGGACTTCCCCACTGAGCTCTGGGTCAGCATCCCCAGCCCCGGCCCCATTAACACTGCTGTGTCAGAACTGAAGCTGCAGGCTCCCCTAAAACACACACTGAGGAAGCCCTGAGACCCAGACAGTCTCTCTCTCTCTCTCTCTCTCTCTCTCTCTTTTTCTCTCTCTCTCTCACACACACACACACACACGGCACATCTCCACAACCCACAAACACAGATGGGGGAAGCAGCCAAAATCTGCACAAGTGATCAAAGGTGAAAGAGTGAGACATTGCATGGATGGAGCCAACGTGGAATCACTCGCTGCTCGTACTGCCACTGCATGCAAGACCCCTGGGTCCCCCTCACACAGGCTGTAAGCATCATTCCATTGTTTCTTGTGCTGTGTTCAGTATTTTAGTTTTTTTTTTTGGAAGAAAGGTGGTTATCAAATCAGACTGAAGCAAAAGTTTTCCTCACATACAATTATGTCTTCATACAGTCTAAAGCACAGGCGCGCACAAATATGGGGAACTGAGCTGGATCGCATGTAGGGGTTTCAGATGCGGGGCTTGCATAAAAGGGGCAGAGAGTCAGACAAAGAACAGATGTTCACGAAGCCACGTGGCTGACGGTTTGAGCTGTGTACGTTTCACACACCAGAGGTTGAACCCTGCATAGTTCTTCCTCACTCGTACACAAGCGTATTTTCTTATCTTTGTGGGAATTCTATTTTCAGTCCAGCTTTTATGCAACGATATGTGAACCTGCCATAGGGTCACTCAAAAATATACGAAAGTTGTTTAAAAAGAAAATAAAGATTTTTGCATTCCTTCAAAAAAAAAAAAAATCACTCAACTTTAGTGCGAACATCCCCACAATGTGTATTTTTACAAGGTGTGGATTTATCAGCCTTGTAGGGCTGCTTTCTTCAAAAATGGTCCCTCAAGGTATAGCCAAAAAAAAAAAGCACAGCACACAGACAACACACAGCTGCAGTTTCAAGTATGACCAGTGGCACGCGCGCACACACACACACACACACACACACTCCTCCAGCAAGACATCCCCTCCCCACAGCTCCACCCAGACCGAACAGAGAAGGAATGACCCCCACACCACTTCAGCCCCACAATGCAAGATACAGTGCTATATTTGTCCGTGTGACCATGGAAAATATGATGAAGGCTTAGCTTGATCAAAATAAATAAATTGGAGGCGTCATTCACTGTAGCCAAGGGGCAACGGGTGGATTATAAATCAGAGGTTGGGAAATCCAATCTTTGACCACTGCAGCATTAACTGGATTTAGAGCAACATACACCTGAACTACCTATGCTGCTGGGCTGTGGACCACCAACATCCTGACTGGTTAAGCAGGCAATCATATGACAAAGTTGTGACAGCTGAATTTTGATCTTCACTTCGCTGCTCTCTCTGTCTCACACACCACTACCATTAGAGGATACAGTTCCACCCTTTCTTTTAAAGACAATCTCAGAGGCCCTAGACAGCAATTCTCCAAGATGCGAGACATTTTGAAAATAAGCCATTTTCCAATAATTATCAGTCTTACATTAATATCAGATCAATTCAAAACAACTCAAAAGCCTTTTAAATTCTTAATTTACTTCCAAAATACTTTAAAGAAAAATGACATTTACCACATCAGTCTGACTTTATGAACAGTACAAAAGTAATATCTCTCCTAAGAACTGGACCAGAAGCATTCCAGCCAACACATTGGTTTAACTCCTACATCACCTGCTGCTCCACATCCGATTTGTTGCTTTTAAGTTGTGCTCGGTAATACATGATAAGTTCTTAAAACAATTTCCAATGATTCACTCCAGACACACATTTCATCTATAATCTCCTATCATTAGTGACACACATAACAACTGAGCTGCACATTTGTCACACACACTGGTTAACAACTAACAAGTTACCACGATAAGCACAAACACTGGACTGAAATTAGAATCTGGTTTCAGTACTCCTGTTCTCCCACAACTGTTTGCGTTTGACTTGACTGCAGTCTTTCCCTCCATCATCAGATTGGCACCTGGTTTTCTAAAAAAAGTTAGTACACCTCCAACCTTCAAGTACTGGAGCCCATATCCAGCCCTGCTACCCCCCATGTCTATTGCCTTGAGGACAGCAGCTCCACAACACCCATTCAGCCATTCATTCCATCTGCAACCTGTGACACACTTTGGTCTGTCTCCAGACGTTTCATTCAGGCTCACCTTGAAGCATACACCTGTAGGCAGACTCTGAAATGGCGTAGATGTGGGGGGGCATCTCATGCCTCTTCTTGCCCCGGTACATTTCAATGATGTTCTCCGAGTAAATGGGCAGGTTCTTGTAGGGGTTGATGACAACACAGAAGAGTCCAGAATATGTCTGTATGGGGGGGAGAGAACAAAAATTAGGAAGGGGATCAGAATACTGCTTCTAGAAACTTACATTTTTGCATAAATACCACATTTTTAACTGATGGTTTCTGGAGTTAAAGTTATAGCAGATTCTGGTTTTCTTCTCATCTTAAAACATCGGTTACATCCTGCACTTATCGGAATAGAATTCTAAACAATAACAGATCATCTCCTGCATACCACCTTCTGGGGAAAACAAGCGGAAAGGCTTTCACAGCAGATTAGTACGCAAGCACAAGAGACAACAAAAAGGCCAATATATATGCTGAGGTAAAGAGGTCAAACAATCGAGGAGGAGCCGATAATGGAGGGATGTTAAAGGAACGCTAACTAGCTTGTTTAACAGTGGCTGACATTCATAATGTACTGCTTTTATCTTTGTGTCCACAACAGATTTGCATTTGACAGATTTAGCTGACACCATTAGCAAAATGATTCTTGCAGCTTATAGGTTAACGCTTTGCCTGTTTATACGAGCCAAGCAAATTTGTTGAAGTACTTCAAGTTGAGTATTTTACTCAAGGGTGCAACTTCCTACAAGTTCAACATGCTTTTGGTGCCCCAGTCAGACACACAGAGTGATGTTGTTCTGGAACCCCGAAAGGGAAATGCTTCAGGCCCAAGATATACAAGCTGCACACGGCAGTAAATTACTGCAGCAGCAGCCGGGTGGCCTTCGGCAACAACCCTGCCACGAACATGTAAACACGGGGTCAGCCCCCACGTATTACCGACATAGCACTGCTTTCCCCCATCTTTACTCCTACTGTAATCCTCATTACTCTGCTGAGCTGGCTCAGGGAAGGGTGACCTATATTTGGAGTACTCAGTGGCCCAAATTCACAATTATTCATGATCAAACTCATTATTTTTCATTTTTAAAAAAAAACAATTTCTGACTGATTGCTTTCAAAGCAAATCACAGTGTTATGTGGGTGTCATTCTGGGTGGCACTCTAGTTGTGCATTGCATCAAAGCTAACCTGGGGGGGGCGGGGGGTCACCATCCAAAGACTGCAGACCAAGACCTAGTTCAAGAAACCCGACTTTCTAAGCGGCTGAAATGTTTTAAGAATTCAACAGTACTTACATACATAGTGTTAGGTAGTAACTGAGTGGCACACTTACCCTAAAGGTTTGAAATTTTACTTTTATAGTATTCAACATAACTTCCGCTCCTTTACCAACAAATGTGAAAAAGACGAGATGAATAGCTCAGCAAGGCCAAGAGACCCTGCCAAGGACTCAGGATTCCTGCTATGATGGAAGACCAATGGAAAGCTTGGTGGGATTGCAACTTTTCTTGGACAAGTGAAAGAACCTCTCCCCAACGGGACAGTGCAGAGGGAAAAGTGGCTACACAGCATTAGATAAGAACCAAAGAGGGAACTGTGGGAGTTCGGGTAATGACTCTGAGCACTGAAATAGTTGGTTTAGGATCCAAACCCACTACTAGCATTCGAAGACCAAGGAAGCTCAGCGATCAAGTCCAGCTCCCCCAACACACAGAACGAAACTGAAGGGCATTGTCAGAAATTCAAAAACAGCCACCGTCACTGAAACCTAAAACTCTACTCCACAGCTCATTAAAAATTGATTCCGTTGATTTGAGTGCTGGCGCTATAAATAAAGTGCTTTTCTGTGACACGAGAGGCCAGTGCAGAGCTCTATGACTCTGCCTGCCCACCACTACCCACACGCCCGCAACCACAGCCAGGCCAAGACTGCAGCGAGAAAGGAGGCACTAGAGTTAGAAAACTTTCATACCAACAGTAGTTTTCTTCCTGCAGCCAATAATGGGAAGGAATTAAAAAAAAAAACAACAAAAAAAAACAGGAATACAGCAAAAGGATGTTTGGGAGGTTCTGCACAGGGACAACAGCTAAAAATCCTATCAAAGGTCAAAGCAGGAATCTGGGAAAAAAAAGCATAAGGACAAAAACCAAATGTCACTATATGCCCTGCGTTCAATCTTTCAGAAGGGAGGAGAGGTTTGGCGTGGAGGGGGTGAATAACATTGCCCAGAAGGTCTGCAGGATTTTTCCAATAGTTGAAGGGGTATCAGCAACGCAAGAACGCAACAGCTGAGGAAAGCATCAGCAAGTGATTTGCCACGTTCCTAACCTCCGCTGCAAAAATCACCAAACTGACAATGGAACAGAACTCCAGGCTTTCATGTTAACACCCCCCCACCCACACACACACCATGTTAGGCCCCAGCGGCACCTAAGCAGAAATATTTGGGGTCCTAAAATAAAATACACCAGAAACATATCTACATTATGCAATAATATTAACTCAGCCAAATTCATCTGTACAGCTGGTGGTAGTATAGATGTAATTTACTTTCAAGCTTCACTTAACATTTGCGGTTTCAGCCTGTCAGTAATGCTACGAATTTGGTGCACATAGTGTTGCCGTCCAGGCTGTTCTTCCTCCATCACCCAAATTTGTGAGGTAAATTTCATGAACAGCAGTTCTTTCCATGTGATTATTCCATTTATCTCAAGTCTCAATTTTTTTTTTTTTCACTGAAGCAAGACACTTCAGACTGAAGGGGGGTGTCTGGGGGGCACACTTCGCAGCGGTCTCATTTTCCATTTGATTTGTACCTTTGGCAAAGTCTGTTTTGTCCACCATTTCCTGTCCAGCTTTAGAACAAAAGTCAGAGTACATTGCTTGGCTGTCATACCTCAGCCAGACAAATTCCCAAAGCCATGATGATCATAATTTGTGTTGAGGTGGTTTAGGGATGTAAGGGAGACGGATGTTGGGATACACACCCCTCCATGTCATCTTCTGGCTCACTTTTTAAAAAGTCATTGAAACTCGACATGGTATTTGAGGATCCTAAATTAAATGAACTACGCACTTGAGCACGTGACACTTCAGTCCACATTAATAGTGAAAGATGGCCCTGCACAGAAAACAGGGAGCAAAGTCACACACTTTATAAAACCACACTAACAGGAGACCAATAGTTTGGGCGAGTAGATAAAAAATTATCAGTTGAGATTATTGTTGTCAACTGGATCGACAGGTGATCGAATCTGATATGGTCTTCCATGGAACTACAACAGATACCAAGACAACATATCGTGGTGAATACAAGTTGTGTATGGCGAAACATTTGCACAGCATACATCTCACTGCAGGTAGGCCAGCGAACTAACTCAGTGTTCAGAGAGCTTTCACAAATGCATAAGTGCTTGGACTACAGAGCTGGTATACAATTGCCAGGGCCGAAAACAGACCAACAATATCGCTAGCAGTGTGGAAAAAGCTATTGAGGTTTAGACTAAAAATGTGCCCTCAAGACATAACCAACAAAAGACACAAATCATCATGGATGGCAAATAATACAAACATATTCCATTTTAAGTCAAAGTAGATACTACATTACTACTGTGAAACAAATCTTGGTAATAGAATTCCTGAGTGGTGCCTTTATTTTGAACTCAGGGATAGGGTGGATTTTTTTTTTAAACTTTCAAATATTTCGAGCCCTACATCCGTGCTTCAGACTGTTTCACTAATTTTTTTTTGCTTGTGATAAATTTATATCCAGAACCTTTTCATTTCAGGGAAAAAAAAAAAAAAACAAAAAAAAAACTTTACAGCATGTTCAGATGTTGCTTTTGGTTTACTTTCACAAAACTTCAGCTAAAGGTGTGGTTTTCCATTACTTTACAACGGAAGCACAATATTGCGAAATGTACTGAGAAGTTCCGATCCTGGCTGGTTTATAACCACAGTAACAATCACTGCTGTATAAACATACAACGCTGATAGTGAAAGACTAACACTAGACAGACTTTTTCATGAGGTGAACCGCATATTTTAAAAGTCCTAACTGTAATCCACGCTTATTATCAATCACACAAGTACAGTCACTAAGAAGCAAGAACAGAGAGAAACAAACTGGAGAACAGAAAACAGAGAGAAACAGAGGATCAGGATATCAGGTTATTTCTCCATTCGCAGAATGGTTTCAAGCGCCAGGTCCAGGAATGTGAGAAACGCGGACAGCTGTGGCCAATCCGGCGACACAAAGGCCCGGTTGTAGCTCCGGGGGGGGTGGGGTGGAGCGTGTGAGTCAGCAAACGGGCTCGCCGTGCACTTTTCACAGAGAGCCGCGACGTGGCAGGGAGCCAGACGCGACAGCCGTGCGCGGAGGCCTTTCTTTGCTGCAGGCTCCGGTTGCACTGTCAACCTTACTGACCAGTTCAGAATCGGTCTGTCATCCTGCTCCACCGTGGTCCTCAGCTACCCCGAATGAGATGGCCAAACCACGCCGATCTAAGGCCAGTTACTAAGCGAGTGTGTTGCGTTCATACGGTTCCTGTGCCGCAGGGCTGCTTGCTTCGCACCAGACCCCAGGCAGCAGACACACGGCTGGGATCCGTCTACTGCCCACCCGGACGAGGCCTGGGGTTCTGGGCAACTGTGACATCACTTCATCCCATCTGTTTTTAAGCCCAGTGTTACTGGCAGGCAAATCATTCACGATAAACTGCTTCATTAGACACGCGTATCTATGCAAACATAAAGAGCACCTACACACTGACACAAATGTTATTACGTGCGACGTTCCCTCTGTTGGTGGTTTCAGCTGTGTTGCTCCCTGTGGGTGAAGGAAGCTCTGAGGCAGCATGACAGTAACAGTGTAACGTAATACTCCCAGCACCTTGCAAACAGCCGACAAGTTATAAAGCAGGTTACCTGCAGGAAAGCTACTAAATTCAGGTTTGAAGCATTTGATTTCCAAGTGATGGCACCATAACGCTGCCACCGGCCTCCGTTGCTCACCGTCAATTTCTTTCAGTTTTGTACCGTGCTTCACTTCTTTATACATCACACGGGACCACGAGCTTTTCATCCGACAGCAGGACAGGCAGAAAAAGGGAAACATCATTAAAAATGGAGAATGCAATCCGCTCAGTGCCCGGGAGCTTATTGGCAGACCCTCCTGAGAGTTAGTCGCTGCAAACCCAAATTCTATTCCTGGAATGCATGTCACAAAGTGGGTCAAGATCATCAGAATACCTCTTTTCTAGGACGCCAAGGTTCTGTTCAGACCACTGCAACTGTAACATCATAGAGAGCACGATAGCAATTTGTATTTATGAACAAGGAGCTGTTCGTTTTGACAAGACTCAAATTTGAAAATAACTGAAGAAAACTGAGGTCCAAACGGTTGTTTGAGGTCTACAGAACTGAAGTGGTATAAAACATTGTGCGTTTCAGTCTCCGTGGGGTTACCTGTGGGGTAGTGGCGTTTTGACCTAGAAGACATTCGGAAGAACTGTGGTTTAATGGACAAATTAAGGTTTGTTCCATCTAAAAATGTGTAATGATCAAACAAACAGTGCTTCACTGTACAAACTGAGTAGTAGGAGGAAGAAAGGCACAGCAGCCACTTAGGATATATGAATTAAATGTTTTGAAGGGAGACTTCTGTGGATAAGGAATGCTGAACCTGCCCCCCCTTGAAGTGAGCAGAAAAGAAACCCCATCCAGATGATCCCAGTGAAGCTCTCAGGAACCAGAAGGCTCAAGGAGACATGTAAACATATAGATAAGCGGTAACTAATGACTTTTCCCCTAAAAATGTGTCTGCAAACTGAAGCAGAGACAAAAAAAGTCTACATGCTGAAATGGTAAAGAGAACAGAGGCGTTAGTTGGCACACGAGTCCACACATAAGGACATTAGAGAGCACAAGCTGCCATTTCAAATGGCACATAAAAATCAACATTATTTTACTCCCCTCTTGCACAGAACGGGAGTTTACAACGGTGTAAATAACTTCATTTTCCACCGCATCAACGCGCAGTGTGAGCAGAACTCAGAAATGCTGCCTCAGCAAGAGTACCTTCTCTTAGGAGCCCGGGACCCAATCACGTAATGTCCTCCTCTGGGAGCGGGGAGGGGGGGGGGATCCCTGACAGGAGGATATAGCTGATGGAGGGGGGGACTTACGTAGATGAGGCCTGAGTAGTATCTCTCCTTTAGGTTGTGCAGCACAGAGGCCTCGTTCAGGCAGGTGAGCTCCGCCATGTCCTCCACCTTGCTGAACTTGGGCGGGTTCATCTTCTGGATGTCGTCTTTGCTGACCGCAGCTCTCTTGCCATTCTCGGCAAGTTCCACCAGCACTTCATCGCCCCGCTCCTCTCGCACGCTGGCTGCCTCGAATCCATGCCGCTCTGAGGGCACCCACACCAGCTTCTTGGCTGTCCAGTCCGCCTGCGAAGCGGGATTGTAGACCACTGCCCGGTCCACAAAGAGGTAGCGCTCGGGATCCTCCTGCCCACGTTGTGCCATCTCCAAATACCAGAACAGAACAGGCCACCTAAGGGGAACAAAATTATTCTCCATTAGCTTAGCGGCTGCTTGTAGCCATACCTGTGATCATCAGGGCGCAGTTCATAAAATGTAAGGTAAGTTGGGTAAGCATCTTGCTCAGCTGTGTACCAGATGTTCCAGATCTAATCTTACGTTTCTCAAATCCAGTTCCTTCGTTGCTATGGCACCTTGCTCCCCCACAATATACCATCAGCGTAGGTCAGGTTTCATCACAAAAGCCATGTGGCAAAACTGCTGACCACCTCACAAATTTATGCTGCAACCTGGCCATCGATAAAACCTTGACTTGACCATGAGCAACAAACTTAAGAGTCTACGTTTCACAAGATGGTAAATAAATATGGAGGCAGCAGAAATCAACAAGAGAGCAGATTTACAATTTTAACCAGATTACCCACACGTTAGAGAACTAACTTTACAACAGTTTGCCCATTAGCATAGTATACTTGGTGTATCACCTCAGGGTGAGTATCTTCATCAAGTGTAATACAGCAGGAGTGAGATTCATACCCAGGAACCTTCAGACTGCAAGGTTACACCTCTAAGTGCAACGCGATCTGTCCCAAAATTACAACAACATAATTTCTATAACAAAAACACACAAACTTCAGCTGAAAATATTTACATTCAATGCATCTTCTCCATAGATTCAAAGCACTCAAAAGCAGCCACAACAAGTATTCTGCACAACCACAGAAACCCATCTATTCCAAAGCAACAAAACAAAACAAGTTCCTGCAGGCGGACGCGGTTACGAGGCTGATGCTGCAGGTGAAGCTGGAGGAGGACACGCTGCAGATGGACCACGAGGGACCAGAAACCGCAGGATGCGCTGCAGCACCTTGTCCCGCTCCATCAGCACCTCCAGCCCCCGACTCGTCGTCATCGTGCGGCGATGCCGCGATCACGCAGATCCCTTCTGCAAACACCACGCAACCTAACGGTCCACAATCCACAGCAACCTGCAGGACTTTACCCAGGCAGCTAAATTAGAACAAAAACGCCACGACTGACACCGCATCCCCACCATATATCTGCACGTTTATAAACATCTCACCCTCAGGTGCGGACCGTTACAGAGTAACAGTGTCGCAATGCAGTTTAAGCCGTTATTAAGCATGTTGTTATGTTGTCCGCAGCTTCTACCGCATCGCGTCGGCCAGGCTGGAAATGCACCGCAACCGACAAGCACGTTTCCCGATCCCTCCAGCGACCAGCGACGTTTTGTGTGTAAAATAAGACAATAATTCGGGAATACACGCTGCCACCCTGGGTGTCCTTGGTTACCTAACGTCTCCATTGCGGCTCACCTGACGCAGTCCGCTCAGCACACCGAGGCCGCCGAGGAGATCGAACCTCCCTCCTCTGAACCCAATGTTACTGAATGCTGCTCCTCAACCTACATCTAGTCCCCTTTTTGCCCCGAACTCTGAAGTTGTCACCCCCCGGCAGGCGGCCCCTCCTCAGCCGAACCAGGCCGACCCACCACATAGAAATAGAGCGACTAGAGCGGCTCAGCTCTCCAGCAGCAGGAGAGGAGCCCCCAGGAACTGACCCAAAAATCTACATATCCGCGCGATCGGTCCGGAGTCTTATTGAAATAAGTGTCAATGACAGAAACGGCTGCGTCTGTGTAGCTACAGTACAGAAAAGTACATAAATACAACTTTTCGACATCCTCACGAGTAAGAGAAAGTTCAGCGATTATGCGTGTTATTACCGACCTGTCGGTTGATGTTGAAGCGCAGCCGCGTTTACGAAACAATCCGCATCTTTCTCTGCGTCCGGAAACTCAGACAATCTGCGGAAAGAACGGCATTAATGACAGGTCAGCTGTTGAAACATTTCGGCAAAAAATGCAAATGAACATTAGTTTTAATTTTCCCATTAGAAGAGGACAAGCGGGAACTGAGTAAGACGGCATTAATCACACATATTCCCAAATTCTACTATTTAGTTGAGCCAGTATTTTTTTTTTTCATATTCCACGCAGAGGAAATACCACGATGGCCGCCGACACTCTCTCGTCCGGCTGTTCTAAGACAAATGTGTGACGAATCAGGTGTTTCTACTTAATTATTCATACATTTAAATGGCGAAATGGATTAAATTAATGCTTTGCCACATCCGTTAGTTCTCCGCAGAGATGCGCAAAACGACCGTTGGCTGAAGGCGGTACGTAACACCAGTGCCATCTGCAGGACACAACGCGAACTGCATCGTCTCCTCCTCCAGGTGAATATTGTGCCCCACTGTTGGGGGGGGGGGGGGGTTTGTTCAATTTTACTTGGCTTGATGTTACAACATTTTGTTTTTTCCCACTTATAAACACTTACATACTCACTGCTGAGAATTATAGGTTGACACTTTGAAAAATATACAAGTTATTACATAGTTTTCCTATGCCTGCAGAGATCAGTATAATAGAGTTGAACTAAACAGTGTTTTGTTGAATTGTCACTGTGCTTTCATATTCAATATATGCATTTTACCACAAAAGGGGATCTCATACATGCACCACGTTCAATTTTCACATACAGCACATTCATTCAGCTGAGTCTGCCATTTTCCACCACTGGTTCCTGTACCCACGTAGATGTGGAAAGAATCCATACTGGCTACAGGCAGAGGCAGATTTCTCCTTATTCTCGTTTAAGGTCACTGTGACGTTCAGTACATATTCTTACTGTATCCACATATATTACTCACATCTCTGACTTGAGAAATATTCTGGCTACTGAGAAATATTCCACAGAGACATCGATGATTTCATATTGCGACAGCACAGATCCCGTTTATAGAAATAAGAATTAAAATTGAAATGCATGTCACAATGAAGCAGTCGTCTATTTTTTATTTTGCTCTGGCTGTGGCTGATAATTTTTACACCGCCTGCAGGAGACTTGCTGCTCGCTTTGAAGCAGAAACCAGCTGAAGAGTAAAGAAATCAAAAGTCAAGTTGTTGCTTATCCAGGCTGAAGGAATTCTGAAGCTGCAAAAGGTGTGACACTTATGCATTAGACTCAGAGTGAAATCTCCACATATTTGGCATGATGTACTGACTATTCCACAAATACATTTGAAGTCTGAGTGACTATGAGTAATCCATCACTGTCTCCACTTTTTTTTTTCTTTTTTGCACATCAAACAACTTGCCCTGGTCGTTGCTGACGCCAAACCGATGCCTCTTCTACTCAGCTTGAACAGGAGATCTGGGACACCAACTGCAGCACTAAGATCCTCTGCTTACACAAGCTGTAAAGTACCAGCTCTCACAACGTCTCTGTTTCAGACCCACTTCTCTCCTGATTGCCCATCTGCTGCATACATTTTCCCTGTATTATCTGTTTAAAATGTTGTCCCTATCAGTTCTTTCTGCTGCACCTCATGTAAAGTAAGCTGGTGAGAGTGATGATATTAGACTAACTTAGTGCTTCAAGAATCGCATGTCAGTATCTGCCTGTTAATGAAATGCACTCATTTACTCTGAGTTGTACATCACTGTGGAGAACATCTTCTAAATAACTGTAAATGTACACATGTGCTGCTATTTACTATTTAAGTAAAAGCTTTTATTCACAACTACCTATAATACTTACTACTTACACAGTTTAATATTTTACTAAAGCAAGAGCACAGCAGCAGGACCTCATATTATTAATGACTGTTTCAGTTTCTTCTGTGCCCCCCTTTCTATCCTCTCGCTCTCTTCTCCAAATGTCACTGAGACAGCAGCTAAAACGGTTTACAGTTGAGTCACAGAGCACAGCACCGGCTAATTGCTCTCCTTTACGTGAGAGGTAGGTTTATCATGATATCATACTTACATCCTTCATCAGGCCCATCTCAATGGAGAGGATGACTAATCATCATTAGGTAGAAGGAAGGAACGGCTGGTTTTAAACTGAAAGGCAACGGGGCAGCCCCCCGGAGCCACACACCCTGCAGTACGTCAGTCTTTTGAGGCGTCTGAAAGGCTGAAAATCGGACAAGAATAGAAGCGAGCAGCAGCAGCTCGTGGTGCTCAAGCGCACTCGGTGTGACCTTATGTGCTGTTGTCATGACAACAGTGGACACTGGCCCACCAGTTCACTCCAGCAACTGCACTAAAAGTAAAGACATTCTGGCAGGAACGGGGGCCACATTTACATAGTTTTACACCGTCGGTTCTTGGTACACAAAACTTACCCTCACCTGCCATGTTATTAGGTACAGGTATCGAGTGGAGGGTTGGTCTCTCTTTTGCCCTCAGCGCAGCATGAATTCAGCAACAGCAGCATTCTTGCTCCATATTGGGGTGCAAGAAAAATCTTCACAGTTTCTGCAGATTCTTTGCCAGCACATTCATTCTTTTAACAGCCCAGCTTCATACCAACGATGGTCTACTGGCTTGAGAGGTGGTGACTGCGCAGGCCAGTGGGGTAAAGTAAAGGCGCTGTAATGTTTGTGGAACAATCCTGAGATAACGTGCATTTTGTGACGTGGTACATTGTCCTACCGGCAGTATCGGTTTGAGAAAAGGATGGGTGCACCTGTTCAGTATCAATGGTATGCTGGTACTCTGTGGTCATTGGTCGCAGTCATTCAGATCATTCTCCACCCCATTACCCAACCACCAGTCGGTACTAGTCAGATAGTGGATTAGAAGGAATAGGATGAGTACCGTTTGCCATTAGGGTGGTGTAGTGGGCAACACTGCTTCTCCATGGACTACCTGCATAAACCAACACCAGCTTCACCTCCCTGCTTGTGGGTCTGCGGTGTCATTCATGGACACGTAAATGGGTGCGTGTTTGCGCCTACTGTTTGAATCGTGTGTTGGGCATAAGAAGCTCATGTTTGTCAGAGAGAAAAGGAGAAAAGATCCTGCAGGCTGCTGTAGATCTTAGAAAAATATGGTCTAAGAAAGCAGGGTTGTGATGTGAACATTGTGAGTTTCAATCACAGCTTTGTATCTTTCAATAATGGTATTATGTATTTGGGTATTTTGTTTCCCGAGTTACTAAAGTGACCATCACTTAGAAAAACCATTCAAAACAACCATTAAAAATGCAACAGTTAGAGCTGGTGACGTGTAAGGCGTGACGTGATTCTGAAATAGAATTTTTGGGGAAATCAGCCCACTTGAGACCATGAGAGAAGAGTGTGTGTAGGAGGATTCTACATATGCCTACAGTGACAAGTTTAAGGATCCTTCTGTAAAAGCCAGATCTTACCAACACAAAAAGAAGAGGCTGAGCATCCTGCCGGTTGTCTCGGAAACGCCCCATGGGACGCTATACTTTGCACTTCAGCTGAAAACACACATAGATACACAGAATGAGCAAAAGTTTCATGCACTCAAAATTTCATTCAACGGTGGTTTTCTGCTTTGTATTGTACTGTTTAACCGGGTCGGTGCCTTAACTGTGTCAGTGTGTTAGTATAATCATAATTAAATACAACAATGAAGCAAAATGTTTCAGCTTAAAACTTTCCCAGAGACATCAGCACTTTCCTTATATTACACAACTGGCCCAATTCCTCTCCTGGCTGTTTCGCACCTACACAGATTTGGTCATTTTCTCCATACGGTTTTTGTGTCATTAAAACCTGCTGTGTCACGTAAAAACACTGTTGTTTGTCTTATCACCCAGGCTGCTCAGTCCTGACACCGGAGACCGCAGTTTGTGCACGTCTTCGCTTCAGTCCATATTTAAACAATAATATCGGACAAAACGCCTCTTTCTGTTCCTACCTGTCAAGTAGGGCGAGCAGCCATGGACTGAGGACGACGTGAAACCCACCAAAAGGGGCCAGATAAGTCAATCCGCGGACAAACAGCGCGTTAGCCCTCCGGTTTTGTTCGTCCTCTTTGACGTGTCTATCGTTACTCTGCGCGAGACAGTCGCTTCAACGATTGCGCGCTGGCGCCACCTTGTGTGGCGGACACGTCACTGCCTAAGACAACTTCGCAATGGAACTGCAGCCCTCGGCGATAAAATGCCAATAAAACATTTTACTGTAAAATAAATTGTTCAGTGACGGTGTGTAAATTTATGCTCAGTAAATGTTGTAGCACAGGTTTTCAAGGAGCTGAAAAAAAATTCATTGCATCATAAATCTGCTGAAGTTTTTTTTTTTTGCCCATTCAGAAGTGTTTGAGCAAAGATCAGTATTGGCAGAACTGAATTGGGGGAAAGAGCTAGAGGGCAAAACAATACACTCTTCAGAGATTTATTCATGTATGCAGAATGTAAACATCCTCCTGCACTTGATCTTCTCATATATTTCAGGCTATTTTTCAACTCGGCTCTCTAGAGACAGAGTGAGTATTCGATTCCGTGCAAACCATAAGGTGTTAAGAAAATGATTATAGAGGGAATACTATTAAAAAAAACAAATAGATAATAAAAGATGGGCTTTTGTGCAAACGAACCACTGCTTATTATATAATGAAGAGGAAAAAGAACATAGGGGAAAATACCCTGTGTAGGAACTGTCAACCACTCTCTACGACCACATGAAAGACCTAAAAGGCAATAATAAGCAATACTTGCAATAAACAGCACAATCTATCTTAAATGAAGGAACATAACAAAAGTCCTAATTTAATCAGGCATTTTATTTCATGCTTCACATTTAATACCGCAGTCTACCATATAACCTGCATTAAAACATTTTGCAGACTCAGACATTTTCAATTTTTTTTTTTTTTTTTAAATACTGAGCGGCCAGTTGGAGAAATGTGGAGAAAATAGGAAAAAAACTGACAAAAGTATAAGTGAAGCAACAAGCTTGACAAGACTGATTCATTGAAGTGTCCATAAAGCGGTGAACTACGACTGTCACCACTCCAATTGGAAGGGCACACAGGCTTGTATTAGTGAGTCCAAAAAAAAAAAAAATTAAGAAAGACGTCTTTGGCTTGTTCCACTGTGCCGGCAACCACTTCATTCCCACTAAGGAATGAGGGCGAACTGAACACCACAGCAACCCTTCTAAGGCAAGAAAATATCATGACAGCTAACCCACCAGCAATGAATTCTAGGCTTTACATCAAACAATTACCTGTTTTTATTAATAGTCCAACTTTTTATGTTCTGAAGACAACAACAGTCTTACATTCACAGTGCACCTGTTTCACTTGCCACACACAGACACTTAGCTTGGGCTTTACACACCTTCCATTTATAGCCCACATTAGGAAAATTAAACAAACTACAGAATCAGTGAACACTGTATGTATTCCACAACTGTAAAAGTCGGAATGGTAGTTAAAACATTAACAGCCAGTTTTTCACACTATAACACTAGATTACGAAGGAACGTGACCTTCATTATCAGTGCGCCTTTCAATGTTGGCCTTTAATTTGCCATCCAAAGCTTTCCTGATAATTCATGCAAATAATTTCAATACCACACACCAGGCACAGTTATAATGGAACAACACAAAAATGTTTCGCTAATAACATTTGCAATTTTAGGTGTGAAACTCGTCCATCGTTCGTTCATTCATCCTTCCATCCATCTTTCTCAAAAGATAAATTACTTCTGGTTTATCCCACAGTACAAAAGGAGGCCAGAGGTCATTTAAGTGCACAAAATGCCACCCCTGTTTGACGCGAGCCGCTACATTCACGAGTTATTGTTGCTCTTGTCATCCTTCATCGCCTTCACCAACCAGTCTCCGTGTTGGTCAGACTCCGAGTCGCTGGCCTCGCTGGCATCAGCTGTCAGCAACCTGGAGTAGTTGATGCGCCTCTGGTGGGGGGTCCAGGATTGAAACAGGGGCAGGGCGATTGCCCAGAGACCGAGGACAACAGCTGCTCCTCGGAAGACCGCTGGGATCCCCAGCTGTTGGACCAGCGGCCCTCCCACGAAGCTGCCCAAGCTGGCTCCTAGCCCCGCAGATGCTGCCCGAAAGACCCCTCGCACCTGTTTCTCCATCCCTGGTGTGGCTACATCCTCACACTGCTGACGCACAGCCCACCAGAGAGCACCAGTGCTCAGGGCACTCAGAGGCTGCACGGGGAACACCGACCATGGAGCCCACAGGAAGGAATAGTAGAGACACTGGAGAGCCAGACAGGCTGTGCTCATCCACAGCACCTTCCCACGGGTCAGCGCCTGGGAGACCCTAGAACTCAAGGTGTGGAAGATGAGCTGGGAGAGCAGGGACAGTCCTAATGCACAGCCCATATGGAAGTCAGTGCTGCCCTTGTCCTGCATCTGCCAGAAGAGGAAGTCGCTCACAATGGACCCAGCCACTCCTGCTAGAAAGGCTGTGGTAATGCACAGCAGCGCCCACGGCTCCCCACGCACTTGCTGCAGGGCCTTCAGGGCCTTGCTGGCCGCCTCGCGCTTCCTGTTCCGGTACATGGGCAGGAGCGTTACTGCGGGGAGGGCCAGCACCATGAAGACAGCATGGCTGTAGAAGTAGATAACGCTCCGGGGTACACGGCCCCCGGCAATCAGACAGCCCAGGCTGCTGACCAGGAGGCTGGAACCACACGCCCCAATTGTGGTCCCCAACAGCCCCCACCCCCGGGCTGTTCCGTACCGATCGGTGGCATCCACGAAGTCCAGGTACTCAAAAAGCCCATCCGCAGCAGTCCGATCCAGCGGTGCTGCCAGTACCTCCCAGAGGCCCACAGCCATCAGAGTTAAGAAGAAGAGCTGATGCTCAACATCCATAGTCTTGAGGCTCCCCAGGAACTCAAACCCTACATCGTATGCCTGCTGCCCATCTGCTGACCGGACCATCATTCCAAAAGGTGAAGGCTGTGACATGTCCTCATCTGAAACGGCGCCAGTTCTTGCTGAGCCACCTGCTGGGATAGCCTCCGCCTCTATTTGCGCTCCAGAAGAAACCAAGTTGTGGCTGCGTGAGTCAGATATGTAAGTGGTCGCTTTGCCCGGTGATGTGAGGACTGCTCTGGAGCTGCTGGGTTTGTGAAATGTTATGTTGCTATACTGAGTGAATTGAGATGCCCTCACTGTAACAGAGCTAAGAGTGAGCATGGTATCATCTGGGTGAGTGGGGTCTCCAGCCGGGTTCTGAGATGGGTTAACGTTACCCTCAAACCTATAATGGGTAACATTGCAGTAGAGAGTCAGGGCCTCCTTGCTGGCTGCGGGGATCAGCAGGATGAGCAGACCAGCCCCTGTGGAACACAGCAGCGACCCCACAACCACCGTTCGCCGCCGGTCATAGCGCTTGGCCAGGAAGGCAGAAGTAGGACCCCACACCATACTGACCAGGTGCTTGGTGCCCATGATGATGCCCACCATGGAAGCAGTCAGGCCCAGATACCGGAGATACAGCGTCAAGAAGGGGAGCAGGCAGGCCCAGGCGCAGCCGTGCAGGAGGCGGAAAGTGCTGGCAAGGACCACGGCCCCCCTGATGTCCCACTGCCCGCTTCTCATCATCTTCCCACGCCGGCTCTCCACCTGCCTCAAGAAGAGAAACACTCTGAACACAGAGGTGACGGATCAAACAGGAGGCAGTAATAAAAGTGCATGTGAAAAGCTGGTCGTCATTATTATTATTATATAATAATAATAATAATAATAATAATAATAATAATAATAATAATAATAATAGCTAATGCGTTTCCCCAATGTGACCTAGAGTGTTTGAGCAGTCAGAAAGTAGTGTGATGGCTACAGCCTCTGCTTCTGGACTTAGAGATCATGGGTTTGAATCTCTCTTCCTACTGAAGTAGTCCTGAGAAAGGTAGTTGCCCTGAATTCCTTCAGTAAAAACCACCCAGGAGTGTAAATGAATAAATAATAGTAAACTGCTGGGGGGCTTCAGATAAATTTAAATCATGGCGCTCAAGAATATTATAACAGAAGTGTTTCAGTGCCGGGGTTTGATCTGGAAACCTTCAGGTCACAAGTCCACGTGTTTAGCCGACACTTACTGCTTACCCTTTAACGACATCAGTTCTCCGACACGCTGCTGACCTGGGTTCGAGTGTCCGGAACGGGGTCGGGAAGGAGCGGCTTTCAGAGGAGCCACGGAAAGACACAACAGCAGAACCAAAACACTCGAGTCCCCAAAGTTACCGGAAAAAACGATCCTTGTGCTGCGCGACATTAATGTCCGAGCGCGTGACGCGCACAGGAAACAGGTTCCCCGCGTCACGCTTATTACGCACGATTCACGCGTGACAGTCGCTGGGGAACTGAAATGAGTCGCAATCCACAGTTATTTTTAAACACGCTTCTCAATGCAGTCGAACTACGAGGGATGTCTGAACACCTGACACGTCACGTCACACTTACCTACTTCAAAACTTCATCCAAAATTAAAATGTGACGCTCCGGGATCATGACAGTCAGGGCTGCGCGGTGTGATCAGTCAGCACGGGTTCGAACCTTTTGGTTTCCGTTTCCACAAGGTGTAAAAATGTACCTGCGTTCACCTGGGCTGAGTCTCCATAATGATGACGTCTGAACTCGGGAGCAAAGTTTGACTCCCAGCAGCGCCCCCCGTGGACCAACGGTGACCACTGCGGACCGACAGTTTGGTCCACGACCACGAGTGTGCCCTCCCCCTCTCAGGTGACACACGCCCCCTCTTCAGGTCACCTCGCCCCCGCAGGTGTGTCGACGCCCATTGTGTGGCACGTGGCACTGTGTGCAGGCAGCTTTCACTTCTACATGAATGACCGTGGACCTCATGAAGATACCGGTTCCGCATCAGTTGTATTTGGAAACTTTTCTTAAAATGAACTACTAGGAAACTGCAAAAAAAACGAGCGCCAGACGTAATAATAATGAATGACCAGTAAGCGGCGCTCTTTCCCCAAAATAGTTCGTTTGTTAGCAAATTGGGGGCGGGGCTGTAAAATTTTTCACGTTACTATATCTTGCTAGAGCTGCCAGTAGTTTCTAAAGAAAACGTGGAGAAGGGTGATGAGAGGAAGATGAAGTACGAGGAAGTCTCAGTTGTGGTGACTGTAGGAAAGTCCCCGGGCAGAACATACTATGCTGGTTACCCCCTGGTAAACAGGGTAAGGAGGCCATCGGAGCTGTCACCGACAGGGCTGCGAGAAGAGTCATCTGGGTGACTTTGGACTGAGCTGAGCTACTAGTTTAAAGTGCAGTCTGGACTCTGATCAGTCCAGGTTGGGTGAGTGATAGTGCCTCATGCCAAATTTTACCACAGTGGATTATAAGATGCCTAATACATTCTGCAAGTGATACAGCTCTGAAACTGAACTACACAATTCATATAGAACACAGCCATTCGTTACAATATAAAAGTTTAATTCAACGCACATTTTAAAACACGGAGTTCTTATACAAAAAAGTACAGTTAAACATTATCGTGCTATTTTTGTACATTTATTTAAATATATGAAATAAAGCACGCACATCTGTAATCCGAAATACGTCACATTAACACGTCTTATTGCGTGGAAGTAAATTTGTATTTATAGTGTGTTAATATGTAATATAAATATCATGAAATCATTTACACAGTATCAGCTGGCAAATATGCAGTGTGAAGCAGCACCTGAAGGTCAGCTGAACACACTTGCATTACATCTTGGAAAGATCTCGGCAACCAAAGCACATTCCGCCCCAAGCAGCTGTGGAATTTCTGCCTCTTGGGGGAAAATGACATCAGTCTGTAGGTGTTGCAGTCCCCTGTAAACCATTGTTCGCTCAAGAGAACTTCCTCTATTTGACCACTGAGAAAAGGCGGGCAGAGCCTGAGAAATCAGTTCTGCATGTTTAGCCGGTTGCAGTATTAACATTTCCCCCAAACATGAGTCAGATGGTTTTCAGAAGCAGCCACTGTTTCTCTAGGTAGTGCAACACATGAAGCTGTAGTTTCACAACAGGGTGAGGAGTTTGGTGACCAGAAAATCCTTTTGGTAGAGTTCCTGCTCCTCTAGATCAAGAGGAGTCACTTAAGATGGTTCCAGCAAGGTTCCCACTGGTTGCTTCCTACTGGAACTGTACTGGGCATGACTCACTAGGAGGAGACCCCAGGTGAGCTACAAGAAATGTTGGACAGGTTATGTTTCTTGGAACCTCAAGAGGAGCTGAGATCGCTGTCGGGGAAAGGCTGGTTTGGGCTTCCCTGCTGCCACAAGAAATGGAAAGAAACTGTCTGTAATTTTACAAATACACAGTAACACAGTAGCTCACAGACACCAACATAGTGGATAAAAACTGATCTGAAGCCTCCATCCTTGCACATGTCCTCATGTCACAAGTCCACAGCTGGAGACTAGCAGCTGATGCCAGTGAAGGTGTTGAGTGGCAGAGTGAGCCACTGGACCGGGTCCTTGCTGTTGCTCCACTTCTCTTTCTCCTCCTGGCCGTGTCTTGGATTAAACTTGGACTTGGACTTGGACTCCACCTTCTCAAGGGCATATCCAGGATCCAGACATGGGGAAATTTCAATGCTGCAGATCAAAATATATGTATAAATTAAAGAAATGAGCAAAAATTTGAGAACGCCGTGACTCATACTCTCTGCTGAACAGGTCTTTGCTCCTGGCTCACAAAGGGATACTGAACGTGTAGATATATGCTCATCTACTACTGGAGTTTTTCCATTTAAAAGCCACCTGCTCACATTGATCTCACCTCTGAACCTGGGTAAATGTTCTGCGTGAATCCTTGTCAAGGCTAACGGTGAAGGTCTTTTCCTCCAGGGTCCTAATTTTAATACCACACGTCCTGATGGAGGATTCCATCAAGCTTCCTGCATCATCAAAACTCACTGTGAGGCAGCCCAGGTCTGAAACAGTCATTGAAAAAAAAAAGTGTAAATGAGAGAATTACCTTTGAAAATGCATAGTTTTGCCACCTACTGTGCTGGTTACTGTACTTTTGAAATTCTGCCACAGGAATACAGAAGCTCCCAATTCCACCTCGCAAAACTGATTCTGACAAAATATATTTTCAGGCAGTTTTAGTTGTGAGGCGTGTGCACCTTCTTTTTCCTTCGGCGGGATGACGCTGACGGATACGGAGCACGTTTTAAGCAAAAGCCTGACATCTTCTTCCCTGCTGCTCACGGAGACCTGTGAAAACATTTGACCGCATTTTGCAAGTAGACTTTGACAGGCACCTTCTGACTGTGCGGCAACTAAAAACAAGTTTATTGTTTGGCTGCTCACCTTTTTACAATTGACAGAAACAACTGTTCCATACATTTCCACTAGGTTCTTTTTATTCTTGAAAGAGTCCCCTGGAAGAAACGGCCTATTAATGGTGAACGTCATTTGAAAACGGCCACTGCTTATACAGGAACACGGAAGTGTTGCTCAAAGGGTACCTGTCAGATCAAGGAATTTAACCTGTGGGACATCCATGTTCAGGTGACAGAAAAACACATCAGCCACTGACTCCTTGGCTGGGTCCGAGAAGGAGATCTACTCGCGTGCCCACCCACAAGGCAGGCGTGGGGACACAGACATAATAAGAATTAGGAACGTCTGGATGAATTTTTGGTACCTGTAAAAACCAGGCTTTTGTAAAAACGGCAGCTCAATGTGACCGTATGCTGTGTCATTCAATCTGCACTCAGTAGGACAGAGGCAGAGAAAGTCAGTAGGTCGGTAAAGGAAATAGTGTGATGTTCATACAAAAATAACCTGTTCTGCCGCCCAAGACAGACTGTGGAGGAGCCAGTACCTTGACAGAGTAGATGAGGAAGTGGACTGGCTGAACCCCTGTACGAGTGTAGTAGGCGATAACATCTCGTAGGAAGAAATCTGATTCCATCACCTTTCTAGAGTTTGGCTGCTGAAATAACAGGCAAACATTTCCTCTCCTCTCCGTCACCATGGGTGCAGATTTCGCCAACATACAACAGCTCTCCACACTACAGGGGTTGTTTGCGTTTCTCACCATCTTCGCCATCTTGGGAATCATGTATCCCAGGCTGATGATGTTGCAGTGATACCATGGGTCCACTTTTCCTAGGTAGGAGGCCAGAGTCGTGTAGCTGTTTGCAGCCAAATCGTTTTCCTGAGCCAGAAAACATAGAAGACACAACTGATTCTTCATATTCTGAGAAGTTCCAGAGGAAGGGAAACAGCAACTGTGTACTTGGTGTGTATATGTTTGCGTTCTTTACATGTCTGTTTACAAATGATTGGTAGTTTTATATGTCTAAAATGTCCTGCTTGAGCCAAGATGATGGTGACACTGACATGGGCAGAACTGAGGTCAGAAAGAATGTCGCTCCTCACCTGCGCAACGGATGCCGGGGCAAATTCTTTGCCGACAGGGATGTAGTAGAACTCGATGTTCACCTTTCCAGTCAAACGAGGATGCTTGGCCTCCCTCTGCCTTGTAAACCCAGCCACCCATGTTAAACACACTAAAATCCCTCTGTGTGGATATAGTCCTACACCCTTTCGAAGGGGCCCACAAACACATACTGGGCTGCGTTCAGTACAGTTGTTCAACACAAAACAGGAACTGCTGCCACAGATAAACAGATTATGCATTTTTAACTGCAAAGCTACACTACAGAGCAAATGACGAAGAAGCGCTGCCTCCTGGAACAGTTGTGCTACATGCTAAGCCTGTACAGAAATGCAATTCGAGGAGCATCCAGCTTGTATCACAATACACAAAGAAAGGAGAAATACCTGAGAAAGTAGTACGCCTTGGCTAGTCTCCCCATTGACCGATCATCACCCATCACAATGATACGAGCAGTAAAGGGATGTTCTTCTTTGGGAAGGAGGTTGCTGATACCTGTCTTTATCTTCAGCAGCCCAGGGTTTCTAGTACTTCTAGTACTTCTTTCTAATACTTCTTCTGTCTCGTCTGACATAAAGGGCTTTCTTTCCTGCTCATGTCTCTTCATCTCTTGCTGGGTTAGTAATACCTGTTGCTGCAGCCTCAACGGAGGGTCTGTTGGCCTGGCAACAGTGATGTCCCTTTCAATGCCGCTGTCTCTGGAAAGGTTGGACTGACTGGGTGTTGAAAAACAGGGTGTGAGAAGACCCTTCACATCTAACCCCTGGCTAGAGGAGTTTTGCTCAGTGGGGTTCACGCAAATTAATTTTTCCACTGCTGACCCTGTTTAAAAATAAATAAATAAAAAAACAAGCACATCGTCACCCTGCATTCTAGCCTCCAAATCCAGGAAAGTGGTTGAGATGGTCACATGTGTTACATAGGTTGCCACACTCACACAGCTCGCCCTCAGTCCTCCATACCCTGAAGGTCATCACTGGGTTGGGCAGAGTGCAGCTTCTGCAGGGGATGCAGGGATCTGGAACTGAGCAGTAGACTATTCAACATGATATCAACATTAAAAATCATTACTTGGCGACCAAATGTATAAAACTAAGTGTGAATTTGCATTAAATTATGTCGCATGTTGACTAACAAAGTTATCGTCTTAAGGTAACCAGCAGAAGGAGCTAAGACTATTCAACAAAGTGATCAGGGAGAAGGTTCCAGTTCTTAAGCACGACAAGAATCCATCAGTAGCCCATTGGCACACCTTGCTGCGCAGTTGCGAGGATGTCAGAGTAGATCTGCTGCAGTGTAGTGTGGTAGGTCTTAAGCTCCGAACTGGGTCTCCCGACATGCTCTGCTAGTGTGGCCACAACCTGATGGAAGTAGGGCTTCACATTGCAGCTGAGGTCCTGCCATACATTAAACACACACAGTCAGCAAACACCAGCAAAAAAGATCCCTGGACCCTGACAGACCATGTCTCCAAGTCAGCATTGTCCAAAAATGAGAAATAGCAGACAGACTCGTGAACTTTGGAACACAGACCCGCAGTGCCTGCTCCAGCCACACTGCCTCGCAGGCCTCCCCCAGCGCTGCCTGCAGAGTGTGTTGCACCACTGCGCACATGTGGTCCTGCTGGCTCTGAGCTGTACCCTCCAGCTCCACGTCTGCACCTACACAGGCTGCAAGGTGGTCTGGTATCACGGCAGGGTCTGCAAATACAAAAACCCTGCAACAAGAGGCACAACATTGCCACAGATCTTCTGGAAGAGCTAAAAGCCTTTAGTCTTTATGTATCGCTATCTACAATAGTTATATATAGCTGATTTCACTTGCAGTAGGTTCATAAACCCACAGCCTGAAGTCATACTCATCCGCAGGGTGCACAAAAAAGTAAAACAGGGAACTCAATATCAACTCAGAAATGTCAAGCATTTTTCCATGGTGCGCCATGTAGGAAAGAAAGAAAAAAAAACACACCCTCTGCTCCCAAACAACACTGATTTCTTTGCTTCTGCTCACCACTCACTTTTCCTGGAACGGAAAGCTGACGTTCTGCAGGCTCTGCTCAGCAAGAACCTTCTTCTGGAACAAGGCACCTGGAAAGAGATGCCATTGTCCACAAAGGAAGACACAAGTAAAGTGCTGGACCTCCAGGGTGGAATATACCCATTAAGATGTCCAACTGTTTACTTCTGGATTAACCTAATAAATAAAACATTTGCTTGCATCGGTTATGAGTTGAGTTGGTGGAGGAGCTTTCGTCGTGTAAATATTATATTTCAGTTCGAGGTAATTTAGACTCATTGCTCAGGCATTCAGTAGCATCCATATGAACATAATGCAATGCCTTACGTTTCTGGGTGTAAAAGAGGAAAGCAGCTGCTTTCAAGCTCAAAAACGGCGCTGGGAAAAGCAGAGTACCGGGTGTTGTCATTTCTGTCTTCAAGTGCCTGGTGTAGGTCAGGCTGATTGTACAGTAAGGGTGCGGCAGGGTCAGCAGACGCCGGCACGTCTCATAGGCCCTCTGGAGCAGCTCGCTGGGAATGTAAGCCGACTGCAAAACACAACACGCACCTCAGAGAACAGCAGTTGCTCCTGTAAACAGCAGTGTGAAGTGTGATGTTGCTAACATCAGATTCACGAATAGCAGAAACACTGTCTACTTCCTGTTTGGAGTTTTCAAATACGATGAATTACAAAGCTCTACTGACGCTAAATTTCCTTACATCGTGTGCCGTTGCAGTTCATCTCTAAACAAGGTTCTGACATGTGAAAATACAGCTTTGATCAAGCGGTTATGGTGACTTTTAAGTGGATTATCTGACCTGGATAATGGTGTAAATGAGGGTGTGGAGAAGCGGAACAAGGTAGGTTTTGCAGTTTGACCTCCCCGCCTGTAAGAGGAACAGCATTCAGAACATTTGTCCTCCTTTGCAAAGCATAATGCTCATTCGTGGGCCGTATGTTTGCTCAGGTGAGGGAAGAGCATATCTCCCTTACCTGTAGCCAACACTAGTGAAGAGGAGCAAGGCAGAATGTGCTACATACCTTCTCTAGCTCCCTCACAAGTATTTTTATCAAGAGCACACAGTGCAGTGGGTTATTTTGGACCTTTTTGTGGAGCGTCCATCTCAGCATCCCTAAATCAGAAACAAACACATGAAGCATAACAGTCTGACGTTGGCTGTAAACTAAACTGCATATTTCTCTTGCATCCAGCGAGTCTCTGCTGTGTGCACAGCGATGACATATCCAGGAAATGAAATACAAGCTTCTATTGTGAGCAGCAGAAGAAACCAAACTGTTTGATCTCACTCAGACTTGTCAGTGGTCAGTGTTGTATGTGTGGCACAACCATCACACTGTTGAGCTAGAATTCTCTGGATATCTGATTAAACATCTCAGGGCTCAGGAAATATTTAACCCAAACAAGGGGTAAGGAGGTAATTGGTTTTAGAAGTTAGAAGTACTAGCAAGCAAGTGCAGGTGAAGCAGACTACCGTGCACTTTGGTTTTTTGGCCTGGCATCTGCTGCAGATCTTGCAAGTCCCATCAGGAAAAGGTATTGAGCCCCTACTAGGGGATCTTAGATTGAAGTCTCGAGGTGCGGGGGGTACAGAGCACCAAGTTTCTTGGAATTTATTACCTTACGTGGCTTTTAAAACAGGTGCAGATTTGCCGAGAACATCTGAGAGATGGTACCTTTGCTGTGACATGTGGCCGACGTGTTGTTGTCCAGCTCTCTGAGGACAGTCTGAAGGCTTCGGTAAATGTCTGACTCGACAACAGCAACCCTCCTGTCTCCTATCAAAGCACCCACAGGACTGTTACTATTCTAAGAACATCACAGCATGAAACCCACAGAACCACATCAGCCAGCAGTCTGAACTTCCTACTGAACAGCGTCACTTGCCGCTGTAACTGCACGCACCTGACATCCGTTACCCCAGCCAGAAGTAAACAGTAAATGCGAATAAATGTCAACAAAGCAATGCAGTGCTTGAATAAAGTGGCCACAACATTTAGGTAGTAAAAACTCTGCAAATCACTGTCTCTCACCAGGTACTCATTGAAAAAAAAAATCAACTCTGGTGGTTAATTCGTTTGTATGCAAATCCAGCCACATTAAGTAGCATCCTTCCTGAAAAAAGTGTACGTGCACAACCGGGTATCAAATCGAAATTCTAACAGGATCTGTATTAGATTTCGAAATGTCCATCTGCAGTTGTGTTTCCCTGGCCTTGTGAGATCAGCCCTGGCACGTCTGTAAATGTGTTTACCTGGAGACTCCGCAACAGGGTTTATGCCACCGCTGTCCCAGGAGACCTTAGACATCATGTTTCATACGCATGCTGATCCCAGGGCCCTCAAGTCAGCTTAGATGCTTCACCTCACATGTTTGCAGTGTGCTGCTGGAGGGCATTAATGGGGAAACAGGACAAGAAACACGTGAGTGACACGGCCTGGTAGAAATGCGTCTGGTTTACTGTGGTTTACTGGTTTACTACCATGGTGGCAGATATTTTTTTCTGTCAAGGACAGATCTGTACTAAGTACAAACAGACAAAATGAGAACCCTTAACCAGCCCTGCTCTCCCTCTGCACACAATCCAACCTCTGCACTATGGCAGCAGCCGCAGGCTGTGTGTATGAGGGCAGACAAATAGTGAGGTACATTTAGGTTGCGGTTTGAAAGGCAGTGGAGACAAAAACGTTGTCTCAACCCAAAAAGTATCTGAAGAAAAACTCAGACACTGAGCACAATGGCAGAACAGCGGAGTTCAAGAAGCACAGAAGGTCGTGTTCGGTTTCGAACTAAAGAGTTGAGCGGGTGTTTCTGATCCGGTGAAATATGCTGCTAGATGCAGAGTGAGGATCAAATCTCACGAGCCGTGAGCTGCAGCACATCTGAACACTACTCTCCACCGGTCACTGCCTGTACAGGACAATAAACTGAGATTGTGGGTTAAAAAAAACAAATAAGGTTTTTATGAGATTCATGAGGCAATTTATATGGGATTTACGTTTAACCTATTAGGCAAGTCAAAGACTCTACTGGGACGTAAACCTGAACTTTTAGCTGCACATCCTGTCCTTCAGTCCAGTGCATGAGCTATACGTCACCAGGCGGTTCAGGCCCCCCCGTGTGCTGTGACCAAGAAGGAAGAATAGATGCCATTTCCTGCTGTTTATTAAACTACGTTATCTGTTGATCACTGTGGGGGGCAACTCCCCTGGTGACAGTGAATAGATGAGAAAATAACCGCTAAAAAAAAGCCATAAATAGGTTAAGTGCGACCTTAGCACAAAACGTTAGTAACGTGAGTGTAGAAAACGGATTTTAAAGAGTGAAGCGCACACGTGCGGCGAGCAGCGATCGCGCTGCGGCTGCCGCACTTCCCTGTGCGCTCGAACCTTCGCTGAGGTACAAAACCTGCAGCCGATCGGATTCGGCTCTAAACTCATTTATTTCACACTTGCTATGTTGACACAAGGAACCTACTGGTTACGCTTGTGTTCAGCTACGTAACATTGCCGATGAACCACGATCAGTCAAAACCGCGCGTGAAAACCCTTAATCTTCAGTAAACCTAAACGGCCACGCAAACGATTCATTTTTCGATATGGCTCAACAAATCCCGAATTTACAGCTGGGACCCGTAGGTGACCGCAGGTACACGTACCTGTGTGAGCGCGCCAACGTGCCCGTCTTCTCAGCGAACTTGAGCGGCTGGCGATCGCAGAACTGTCACGTCACGCCCCGCCCACCCGCGCTGCTCTCGCGTCAGTTTTCCCCCTCCTCCGGCTTCTGCATTTCAGTTTCAATGTGGCCGGGAGAAAGCCAGGGGTGGGTTCGCGACCCCACTACGCTGATCATTCCGTGGGTCCCAGAATGAACTCGACAGCACGTGAGATGTTTTTGGTTAAGTTGTTTTTGCAAACTAACGGCCGATGGATAGATGGGGTCCGGCGAAAGGCCCCAGCATCTGGGCAGCGCAAAAAAGGACAAAAAGGACGTGAATTCCACCCCAGTTCACTCTCTGTGTGAGTTCCATGTTGTCCACATGCTCCTTTTCCCACCCACAGTCCAAAAACAGGTGTCTCAGGTAAAATGCTGACTGAGGGTGCTACCCTGTACTGGGTTTAGGCCGAGGGAATGACTGCAGGTGAAGAACTGTAGAGTATCTCACACCGCAAGTCACCTCGACCACCTGAAAAGGTGTTGGGAAAACACTACGCTGTGTTGGTGGACAAAAGTGTCCACTAAATGAAGAGATGTCAAGGGATGAATGGATAGAACACGGGAGCAAAACTTTTCACTTGCTGGGCGGGTGGCAGAAATTTGCATTATTGTATGGATTTGTAGGAAGACAGTGGGATCACGCTGGGTTTGCCCGAACGTTGGGAGGAACGTTGGAAACGTCCAGTTATGCCTATGCTGGACGCAACAGCAAAGCAGACTGGTGATCAGATGAAGGACTGATGGCCCGATTAGCCTGTTCTCGCATTTTTAGATTTCTGAGAAATTGAAGATTAGTTGTGGCTGCATAGACCTAGAGTTGCCCAGAGCTCAGTATTCAAGTCTTCAGGGGGCTGAATGTGAGTTGCACGTGATGTTGAGACTAGTAAGACTTTCTGCTGAAAAGATACAGGAGCTTCTGAAAGTTTTCCGACTTTGGAGCAACTCTCCCATTTTACAGAACCCGGAAAAGGGTAAATTCAAGTTGTGTGACATTTGAAAAGCGGAAACCATTTCACGGCGACTTTTCTGAGAACATATAAAAAACTGGAATATGGACACACATATAAAGAGACAGAAGTTCCCAACACACACAAACAGTTTATGGGACCCTGAGATGAAGCTTGAAGCTGACAGATTAGACCTCTGTGTCAAAACACGCTTTATAAAGTGTGTATGAAAACCTTCTGGTTCTGGAAAGGTTATTTTTCTCCTTTCAAATGCCTGTTGCACAATATTTTCCCCACACGGGAGCTAACAGCTTCTCACAATATGGAGCTCAGAAAAAATATAACATCTCATATATCTGAAATAAAATAAGTTGATTACGATGGAATGTTTGCTAAGTCTTTAACAACATAAAAAAAGAAGCAGGCCCTGTAGAACAGGATGCTGGGTAATTTCTGTAAGTGCAAAATACACAGTCCCTTAACCCTGCGTTTGACTTCACACTTAAAGATTTTCAAAAGTTAGTTAGTTAGTTTAACTAATGAAAGTGGAAATCTGCAGTTTAACTGAGGGTTATGCAGGTGTGTTAAGATGGACAAAAAAATCTGTCGGTTTACAATGACGGTAGATCTCACTGGTTACCCTTAATGGCAGCCAGGGTTTTTGGAATTATGTTTGGGAGAAAATGAGCTTGAATGCTTACAATTTTTTGATAAGTTTATCTCTTTATGTCCCACCCCCCCAACATATACTATAAACGAAGGGGAACAGAAGATGGGTCTGGACCTGGCATAGCCCCACTTCTGTTATTATAGTTCTGTGACTTAGCTCACAAATTCATAAAAGACCCATTTAGACAGCTAGATACTTTAAAAACACGTCAAAATAAAGTAGTTATTAGTAGTAGAGCTGAACTTCTGAACCAGCAACCTTGAGGTTTCCAGTCTAAATCCATGAACACTACACTATACATGCATGATGCACAGGAGAGTGTTGGAGGCACTGAGTGGTAGTGTATGTTCAAGCGGTGTGTGTTCTCTGTCGCCGGCACTTCTGCCTGCTGTACATTTGATCTGTTCTAGATAATAGCTGTGCACTCATCTGGTCCACAGACTGTCCACACACTGGTTTTGAAAGGCGGTCAGACTTGGGCAAAAATAAAACAGGGATTCTGATCCGTCAAGGGGAATTTTCTGTCATATCATTGCTCCCAAGTTTGGCATATCATGAATAACTGACTTATTTTTATTCTGTAAATGACGTCAGGTACGACTTTCGACTTCGTCGCGACACCGAAAATAGCGACGTACTACAAAAGAGGGCAAGGTGTTACATTTCTATTTCCACATCTGTACATTTTATCTCTATTTCTTTCTGAGGACAGACAAACATATGCAAGCAAAAAAAAATCAACAGAATACAGTTACTGTGGTTATAAGGTGATGGAGGAAAAGATACTTTGGTGTTAAACTACACTGCCTGTAAACTGTTGACTAGGCTTTCGTGGAGGCCGAGTGACAGGGTTCCTTGCGCGCATTAGGGGCCTGATGTTAACCATCACACGTGTGTCTTGACGGCTACTAGTTAATGTGCTGGTTAATTCGTTTTAGCTAATAATTTGTTGCACACCTTGCACGTACACGTTTCCCCCACCTTTATGAGCAGACAAGTAACCACTTCATCACAGCGTCTCCTACATTTCATGCAGCGAAACAGCGACATCAAGCGGCAGACATGGAATATGAGCCAACTGTGAAAAACCAGGCTGTTCCAGGTTGTTCCATGGTGTCTGTCTGTCTGTCTGTATGATGAAGACCGAACGTGTTTGGATCACAGCCTTGAAACTGTCAGAGTCTCTAACCGGGCGTTTAACCAGAGTTTAACTATCCTACAAGGTGTGCACTTTTGTTTCAAAACGCAGAATGCAGAGGAAGCAGTGGAATAACAGTATCATAATTCTGAGCAAATGAAATATTTCTAAAAACTGAAACGCAAATAAAAATATAAAGGAAAATGGACCATCATCTGCAGTCGTCTTCCTCCTCTGACTGCCCTCAATGCCCCGCCGCCCTCTCCAATGGACCCTTAGTGACAGTGACACTGCGCCACTTAAATCTGAACTGCAAACGTCCTCATAGATCTTATGCTAAAGACACAGAGATGTGATCCTAAAACAAAGTTCTAATTTATCGGAATGAAACGCGAATTTTATTCCGTCCAGAAAAAACAAAAGCACACTTCAAAATGCCACTGAGTAAAACTAAAACACGAACAGAACTAACATACAGGGATGCTGTCAAGAAGACGTTCCAAGGTGCAACTGGTCACTAACAATAATAAGGTGACTTTGCTCTAAAGTACAACAATTTTGAGTAAAAGAGGGACCACATTTACACAGGCAGAGGAAAGTGTACACGGTGGAATTCCACTGCCAGCTGGTAGCTGTTTACACACCAGTTATTAAACAGTGACCAAACCGTGATTTTATTTCCAGCAAGTGCGCAGTGGAGCAACTAGTCGCCATGCCTGAAATTTCACTGATTTTCGCAAAATTTTTCACACTTTTTTGCGTTGGAAATAATGAAACAATTAGAAAGTTCATATTATACACATACAACAACTTACAAAACCTCAGCAACTTGGCATTTAACAGTCAAAACAGAAATAACGGTCTGCAAATCCTGCAGTGACAGCAGTGAAGATGCTAATGTTTTTTAGGTTCTCGCGTGGAAGTTTCGTAATTCAGCCAGTTGTCATCAGATTGGCCAGGTTATAACTGACAAAATTATGTTAGAACAAATTTGACATAAAGAAAGAAATTTTAAAAAAACTACCACTATGTGTTCCTTGCAACATACAGTTTGTCAGTGTGACCGCGAAACGGGGTAGATTTTGTTAATATTTAATCTCTCTGTTAGACTAAGAGAATTAAGGACATTTCTGCTTTGAATAGCTTAACACAGCGTTTTAAAAAATGTATTTATTATTTATTACATAGTATAATCGCTTTTACCAGAATAATACGAGAAAGGAAAGAAATTACATAAAAAAGAAAAACAGACTATAAAGACTAAAAAACCTTTACATGACGAGATGTGCACGGTCTTGGAAATAAAGCAATAAATAACGTACATGTATTTAATAACACTTTTTTTAAATGAATCTATGCCAGCATTCGAACCAACAACCTGATTTTCCGTTTTCGGTAAATTATTATTACATGACAGACACAACAAAGAAACAATAAAATATCACATTATAACTCACGGGGGGTCGAAGTTTATCCTAATTTGTTTTAAACAGCAAGTTTTCTAAATCTGTGCATCTGTTTTTATCGTGCACTGGGTATGTTAAGATGAACCGTAAACTAGCACATTATTTTGAAAATGCACACAAAAAAATGAAAATTAAAACGTGAAAACGAAAAATACGAAATATCTTTATCTTATGACATGTACAATTACGTCCAGTACTAATAATTTTTAAACGGTTTCTAAAAACTGCTTTAGGATCCACTCCATCGAGTAAAACGGTACTCGCTGCCGCGCTTGTCTCACACACACGCACACGCACGCACAGAGCAAAGGACGTGGACAGACACACTTTGACTGACACCCTTCAAGAACGAGTAATAAAACTTTAATTTAAATGTGATAGTTTCGGGAAGGAAATTGCCGATTGATGCAGGTTCACCTTTGTCCTTTTTTGTCCTTCTTTGTCCTTCAACACCATCTCATTTCTTGGACGCACTGAGCGTTGGTGTTCCGCAGGCCACCTTTAGGGGGCGGTAGAGGGTCGGTTTACTCAGCCACCGAGAAGCTGCTCAGCCCTGATGCTGAGAAAATCTGTTCCAGGTACAACCGAACTTCTCTCAAATTTCGTTCGTGTTGTAACTGTTCAAGTGTAAATACATGTTTATTTGAATCTTGCGTGTATAGCTGCTCGCTTTTTTTCAGTGTGTACTTTAAATTGCAGGGCAGCAATATTAAAAGTGTAATTGAAAGATGAAAGAATATACTGCACACCTAAAGTCAAATGGCACAAATCTAGGGCGTGTTTTGCCACAAAAATAATTACAATGCGGGATAAAAACGCATTTAGCTGCTGTTTATGTCCCTCACCTTCCGCATCGTGCAAAATGTTTGTATCAATCCTTAACACTTCGTTTGTACTAAAATATGTAATTAAAACGGAATTTAAAGTGAAAGTGGACCTGAAAATAGAGAATAGAGAACTCGAAAGCTGACGTTTCCGTTCCTGACGGGTTTATTGAGCAAAAGGCTCCATATTTATTCCATATTGCGATCGGGATTCAATTTCCTGAGCGCTCGCGCCCGGCGTAAACAGTCAATCAAAGCCGCTCACTCATGAAACATCAAAACGCGTAAGTATAACTTTACCTATATTACTGTACTATATTTAACTATAGTACTGCCGTTCCTGCGGTAGATGTGCCTGGCTTTGCCTCTGGGTGTCATTAATAATGTCAAGTTGAATCTATAGTTATATTTTATCTATCCGTCCGTTATCCTTAGCGGCGGCGGTCCGGAGCCTATAACATCCTGGACGGGATCGCAGTTTGAATCTCTTGAAACCCGCGTGAAAAACCGCGGGACCATCACAGGTGTTTTATTATAAATACCGCCACTTGCACGATAATAGTAAGAAACGTGTGATAAAACACATACACGGCTGGACTGAAAGTGCTACCGTAACACCGTCCAGAACTTTCGGGGTTTAAAAGAAAACCAGTTTATTAGTATTTAGTCAGGGTCTGTGTGCACGACGGATGTTAAACAAACAAATAAATAAAAGAACTTTGCCAGGTTCTGTTCATTTAAATGGCAGGTTTTAACTGGAGCATAGATGCAGGGTAGGTAGTTTCCTCGAGGGTATTATCAACAGGAATGAGATTCGAACCAAGGACCGTCCGACTGTTTGAGAAGAACCGCGAAACAACCTGCTGCACCCAGAAGACCTTTAAAGTGAGCTGGACTGTACTTTTCCTTCCAAGAATATTTAAATCAGATTTTATTGATGAGCCACCAGCGGATGTCGTCGTTCGACTCTCCTCCGCTCTGGGTGACACTCGAAATGCCCTCCAGCCCATGTGAGACTTGACTGGCTCTTCGGGACGTGGGGGGGGCAGTGATTTCTGCCAGGAGGTGGACAGAGAGGGAAGGAGGTGCGGGTGGGGGGTCTGCATCGGCCTTAATGCCGCAGTTTAGAAACAAACAGGAAGGA
Organism: Arapaima gigas; assembly: GCA_900497675.1. NCBI lineage: Eukaryota > Metazoa > Chordata > Actinopteri > Osteoglossiformes > Osteoglossidae > Arapaima > Arapaima gigas. The sequence goes on along the minus strand of UFQX01000041.1, from coordinate 489,137 downwards.
AAGCGCGCGACTCAGTCGGAAAAGAGCGGAGCGCATCTTCACATTTTAACCGACTAAACTCACACTTTTCACCCTTTTCCGACCTCTTACTTGGAGCACAGATACCACATGCGGACTTATCTTTACCTCGTAAGGACATTTAATAATTCACACAGCGCGTGCGGGTTAAATGTGTATATTAGACATACGCAAACCAGTCACTATGCACCGGTGGTTGAATTTAATTCAGTGTCATTTTTTTGTATGTAAATATGTTAAAGGATCTGAATACGGTTTTACCTCAGTGGTCGTGGATGATTTCGCGCGGTTGATGTCAACCTACTAACTTTGTGTTGCATTTCACACACCTCGTCCTTTGCTACCACGCGAATAAATTTAAGCTTTTAAGCAGTGCGGCTTTTTCTGTTCCACAATAACAATATTATTCCCTGAAAGTGCGAAAATAAAGCACCTTTCTTCCCTTCGCGCTTGTGTGTTTCAGTGAAGAGACAGCGCGGGTGACGATGTTACGGATCCTCGAGCCCTGGCTCACCTTGGTGGTCGTGTCCCTCCTGGCTGAAGGAGCGCTCGGCGCCTACGGGATGAGTGTGTTCGCGGCGCAGACCTCCCCGCCGGACCCCTGCTACGACGAGCACGGCAACCCACGGAGGTGCATCCCCGACTTCGTCAACTCTGCGTTCGGCAAAGAAGTGCGCGTGTCGAGCACCTGCGGGACGCCCGCCGCCAGGTACTGCGTGGTCACGGAGAAAGGCGAGGAGAGGAGCAGGAGCTGCCACATCTGTGACGCCTCGGACCCCAAGAAGTCGCACCCTCCGGCGTATCTAACGGACCTGAACAACCCGCACAACCTGACGTGCTGGCAGTCGGAAAACTACATGCAGTACCCACAAAACGTCACCTTGTCGCTGTCCCTGGGCAAGAAGTTCGAAGTCACCTACGTGAGCCTGCAGTTCTGCTCGCCGCGACCCGAGTCCATGGCCATCTACAAGTCCATGGACTACGGCAAGTCGTGGGTGCCCTTCCAGTTCTACTCGACGCAGTGCAAGAAGATGTACAACAAGGCCAACAAGGCGACGATCACGAAGCAGAACGAGCAAGAAGCCGTGTGCACGGACTCTCACACTGAAATGCACCCCCTCTCGGGGGGTCTGATCGCGTTCAGCACCCTGGACGGCCGACCCTCGGCGCACGACTTCGACAACTCGCCCGTACTGCAGGACTGGGTCACGGCCACCGACATAAAGGTGATATTCAGTCGGCTGCACACTTTCGGGGACGAGAACGAAGACGACTCGGAGCTGGCGCGAGAATCTTACTTCTATGCCGTTTCAGACCTGCAGGTCGGCGGGCGCTGCAAGTGCAACGGCCACGCGTCCAGGTGCGTTAAAGACCGCGAGGGCAACCTGGTGTGCGAATGCAAGCACAACACTGCGGGGCCCGAGTGCGACAGATGCAAACCTTTCCATTACGATCGGCCGTGGCAGCGCGCGACCGCGCGAGAGGCGAACGAATGTGTCGGTGAGTTTTGACAGCCGCCCACCGGGGGGGGGAAAGTTCGATGGCGGGACGGAGAAACGCGGGCAGCAGGTCGGAGAAAACAACCATGTTCGGACCCTTCTGAGTTGGGACTCCCCTGTGTTTGGGGCAGATTTTAAAGTTGAATTCGACTTGTTCCTAGATGCAAGACAGAAGGAGTTCAAAATCTGTGTCGTTTTTAAGATGCCAGCTTGGGAAGTTTTAAAATCTGTTTTATCTTAATTTTGCTGACATTTTTTTTCGATATTTCTGTTCGATTAAGGTTGAGAACGTTCCTCAAAAATTGGCTAAAATGTGCTTAAGTGTATTCTGGTTTTAATAGTTTCGGTAGATTTTTTTAACCGTCTTGTAGACACGAGCTACAGGTGGAGCCTCTAAAACTTTAGACCAAAACTTAAACTATTATACAAAAAAAAACTCATTCTGTATACCTTAATACAAAGGAAACCATAACGTTGTGAAACAGACGTAAACGTTATAAAACTAACTATAAATATTTGTCTTATTTATTCAGAACAGGCTTTTACTGAACGCACACGCATTACTGCAAGTCAGTGGAACCGTTACAAACTGTCCAAAGTTACATATACAATCTGAATATTAATAGTTTATTAATATAGCGAAAGCAAACGAAACCGCTTTGCGTTTAAAACTGCATTTATTTTAGTGTTCAACCCAGAGAAAAGGTGAAAGGTCGAACAATCGATAGTAACGAATTAGTTAAGCATCAATCACGTGATTTGCTTCCATATTCAACGACAATAAATTTACGCTACATTTCCAGACAGTCGCAGGTCGGGGTAAAATGTAATATTTACTGGATTTGCAGCCCGATCTGTAAATAGGAGGCAACGAGCGCAGGTTTTTGTCTGTCTGAAGATACCGGTTTGACTGTGAATGAATGTTCCCTGGAAAAACACCGTTTTTCCTCGAATTTCCCCGAACCCCCTTAATCGACACGGAACAAGAATCTTACAAATAACAGCGGTGCACGAAAACCGCGTTTGTGCCGAAACCGCAAGAATTTTTGATCACATTATGCGACATCTTCTTCCCGAAATAGATCAACCGAACTGTCCAGGCTGCTGCAAAAAAGCCGGTAACAAAAGCAGTGCTTTATGGCACTTCAGTCTGACGCCGTTTTCAGACACAGGAAAAAAGTCGAATACCAATCATTTTAGTACAAGTAACAGACGCAAACATGCGCTGTAAGAAAATAACGGATCGTTTACTGTATCTTATATCACTGACATATTGAGTATGTTTATAGTCCTTAAAATAGTTGTGAAGTCGCCCCTCTGCTATGGATTCTGGTCCAGAATGACGTGTCTCCCGCTAGTAGTTTGACTGTGTCGCCGTGATTTTGACGGGTTACAGGTGTCCCCACCTTCGCAGTGGAGGAAAGGTGACTTACTGGGCGCGGCCGGGGTCTCAAATCAAAGCCGTTAAAACAACAACTAGAACAAAGCAGTACAATACCAGGGTACAAACCGTGTTCACCTTGTTTACCTGGACATTCAGTGTCGTCACAGGTCGTGCTGGAACGGTGTCGTATTGTTTAGTCACATTCAATAGATTAAAAACAATATTTTCCACTTGTAGCGACATCGGTATCTTGAGCTTCTACTCATCACGTGAGAGTTTTTTAAATGTAATTCTGTATATGTATATAAATATGTATATAATTTCCGCCTAATGTTCATGTAGTATTTCTGCATTGTTCGACAGCTGTTATTTATTGCCCCCCATCACGCCCCTGTGAAAAATCAAACCAAGCAACTGAACTCTACATTTATACGTGCCCGTTCATTTTAAATAAACCTCATGTATATTGAATAGGCTTTTACTCTGTTCTCGAACGTTTTCTTTTTTTGCTCCGATTGTTCGAAACTTTTCTCAAACACAAGAAAGTCTGTGAATCGCAGTTTTCCAGTACGGAGCACTGGCAATTTTTCCATTAAAAATACGTGTTTTGGAAAAAAAAAAAAGCCAGCTATTTAAACCATTTATTTTCAATCATAAACACTATATTTGACAGATTTCATATGAATGGCAGGCAAAATTAAGGAGTTTGCTAGTAATTTCAGCAGCAAAGAAACTATTTTCACGGGTCTGGAGGAGAAAAAACTTGCAAAACACTCCTTATTTACAAGAACTCAGCAGATAAAACTGCTTCTCATCCCATATATATGATTATATGATATGATATATATGATTATATGCCATTATGACAGAAGGATGAGAAAGAAATCAGTTGCTTACATCTACAAAATTTATCAGACTAAACAAGTTCAGGATACATGATCAGAATGACATATCTGCATCGCATATTTCTAAAACAAGAATGAGTCTTTGCCGCTGTGCCTAGTATTGCGATGTCACAACTTGTTACTCTGATGTCAAATTCCGCAGAGGTGAAATTCATGAATTATTCCCAGAGACCCTTCACCCTTTACCCCAGATTCGACTTATGGCGCTTGCTAGTACAATAATAATTCAGGAGGAGGCAAAGCTGTGGGTTTCGTGTCGGTTGTTTACAGCTGGCATGCAGTAGCAGCTGGAAGAAAGGTGTTTTGGAACAATACAACTGGGAAATAACGTGGACAAAGTGTATAGAATGTGAGATTTGCGTGTTGCTTTTTGGCGAGCTGTGTGGCTTGCGGGGGGTTTGCTTGACAGCAGTTGTTCTTTCCACTAACTATGCTGGATAATATTTTGAGGCACAGTCAGGTCAGCTATCGCTTTTGAGGCCTTTACGTTCCAGGAACGGCCGGAGTTATCTTCCTCTGTCCGAAAACTTGCAATAATGTGAGTTTTCTTCTGCAGTCTGACGAAAGTGTACTGTACGAATGAGAAATGTGCTGTGTGGTGGAACTTTGGATCTTTCTGTCTTTCTTTAAAGCACCGCTACATTTTGATTCTAAAATAGAGTAATCTGAGGATGAAAACACATTACTGTATCTTCTTAAAAAAGGTATATAGGAAACCCAGCTGAAATACACACCATATTTATGGCTATTTAGAATCCGCAATACAGACTTTGGTAAATTACATGAAAACAGGAAACGGGTTCTTTTAAAGTCAAAACTGATCTTTGTCCCGGCACACAAAATATAGAGTTCAACATTTGCTTTGTTGTCATTCTGCCTTATACAGATGCGTAAGAGAAATAAATGCGGGTTCCCTGGACTGTGGTACGCAATACACCAAACAGCCTGGCACAAGACAACACACCCAAACTGAACAGATGAGGATGCTGAAATAGGTTAATATTAAATAAGTAAAAAGATATGTAGATAAATAAACAGGTAAATCATGAATAAGGTAAGAATAAACGGTCATTGCAAACGGGAGGGGTTGTGGTCAGTCCTTCTGCTTTCTGTAATTCAGCAATCTGTCAGCCTGTGGGAAAAAGCTTCTCCTCAGCCTGGGGGTGTTGGCCTGCAGCTTTGTTCTTAATAAATTCACTGACTCACACGTGACCCTGGGCATTTAAACTGTAAAAATTGCCAGTCTAAAAATTAGCATTAAATACGTTTATGAAATACAACTCTCCATCAGCTTAAGATGGTACTTCCAAGCGCTCTCCATGAACTGTGTGCAAAGGGAGAAACAGATGGTTGTAAGGTCCATGCTCTGTGTTTGTGTCGCGCAGATTTTCATCGTGATGACTGTGGTTGTGACAGGTTTCACCACGCTAAGGTTCACAGTTATGCTACCTGACCCGGCAGAAACTGTGTAGGCCATGGAGCAGACCCTGGCAGACTCCACATGGAGGTGCTGCAGAAGTCTTAGGGTGGACGCCTCCAGTTTCGGAGGTCAGCAGCTTCGGGTAGCTGTCAAGTTCTCATTGCTTTAGCAGTCAAAACTCTCCCGAAACACGCAAGGTGATCTCCTGTCCCAGTCCAGAGTAAAAGTCAGCAGACTCTACGCTCCCTTTCCTGATGTGAAAGACTAACAACAACTGTGGAATTTTAACAGACGTACCCTCTGCGAATACGACACAGGAGGAAGGTGATTAAAATACAAAACTCCAGAAATAACGTCTCCCAAGACATACCAGCCTGCTCTCCAAGTATAGGTGCATTTTAAATGCAGCCCAACTGCTCTATATTCTATATATGCAAAAACGTCTGTTACTCCTGTGGTGAAAATCACATTTTTGAATGGAACAAGAGATGGGTGTTCCTGTGTGAGACAGAATGCCAAGCCGAGTGGGTCGGGGTCAAAACAGAAGTCAGAATCAATAATTTTTTCAATTTCTCATTGCAATGCTTCAAATATTTCATTTAAATGGAAAAAGGCTGCAGAATTCTAGAGTAAAATTCTCTGCCATAGTTTGTAGCCAAGAAAGATATTTGCAAAAAGAGAATTTGGAATGAGATCGTATACTACAGGAAAGCGTTGCATGTTAAAGCCGACAAAGTCCAACATAAGCAGCGCACGTCCACATCAGAACGTCTTTGCACGTGTATTTTGTCGAGAATGCATCAGTTATGTACTTTTAAAACATAAGCATAAAGGGCAGGAAATCTGCCCTGAATATACTAAGTGATAACAACAGAATAGATTCAGAGCTCGAGCACCTCTTACAGCCGATTTAGCCGCAGCAGCCGCGCTCTGCTGCTAACCTAAAATGACGTTTCGGTTAAAACTTCACAGCTTAAAGGCAGCAAAACATCAGTTAACTGCCATTTTAAACTGATATCTTATAACTGTCCTCACTCACATTCCCACAGTTCTCAGCTCTCTTTACTGGGGCAGCTTCTGGTAATATAGTGACAAAGTGCCTGGGCATAAAACCAAAAACTGGGAGGGGTCATCATACCCTGCAGGGTACTTAACTATATTTTTTTGATAAAACTGCACAAGTAGGCAAGGCAATACTTTCCAGTCCCTTGTAAGAAAAATGAATGCAAAGAAAATGTGCAAAGAAATGTGCTGTGAAGGAATTTTTCCTGAGCATCCAGCCTCGCTCGATTGTTCCAGTAATTTATGATTCCACATTTATATTTTATTATAGTTTCTGAGATGCAGTGGCAGTCAGCATGGATCCCTGATAAAACAATGCAGGTGAACCTGCTTGAAGCCACAGAAAAAGGACCATGTAATAGTTCTTCCGTGTACAGTTTATTCTGCTTGAAAATTTGGAAAGGTTTACTGGGTAAAAACACTGGATTGTACTTGTGGTAATAATTAACTTATCATGTGGTTTTTAACAACAACAAGAAACTAAACTATTTAGCTTTTTTGTTTTGCACATGATCATAGTCTGGCTGTGCAATGAAAAACACCAGTTCTATCCCATTAAAGTAATTCCAGCAAACGTCTATGTTTAACTACAGCCTTCTTTACAAATTTTATCGTGGTCAAGTATGTGCAACCAATAAAACCTTAAATCGAAAAAAAATGCATAGTTTCAATTATGCATCAGTTTCATTGGTCTAGGAAACTTCTCCACACCCTTCCTGTGGTTACTTTTGCACCAGCTGTTCAGTCCACCACCATTAACGTGTGAACCATATGACTGTTGCACAGATGTCATGAAACAAGCGCCTGCATCTTCAAAGGAAGGTTGTTACCTTTCTTGCTTCCTAAGTTGAACCGGACATCCTCTCAACCTGCAGTTCACACCAGGGCAGCAGTTTCACCCATGAATTCTCACCAGCATTTTACAGACGGTCCTGTATGCCTCTCACAATATTTGCCAGCTCTTAAATGGTCTCAGACATCCTACTGAGACTTACCAACGTATGGGAAACTGACACAGTGTAAAAGGATAATGACATTAAAATGATCCGTCACACATTCATCTAGGTGCAAGTACTCATACAAGGTGAAAAGCTGTTGAGGAAACGGCATGAGGAACACAAACTGGAAAAAAGTATTGTAAGCTCTCCCTTAACTTAACAGTCCTCAGTGTCATGCTTGTAGTTTGTTTGCAACATCACTGTAAAATAAAAAGGCAGGTTTTATTAAAAATGTCATTAAGGTCTATTTGTGCCAAAAACAGTAGGAGGATAGTGGGACATATAGTCTTGTAGAAATGGTTCTTATTTAAAAAAAAACTTCCTTGTAGGCACGGACATGGACCTTTAATGGAAAAACAATAATATCAGTTATTAAGCCACTCTTTCTTAAGATGAACTGGTGTTACAGTTTCTATAATTTGTAAGTTGTACATGTAACAAGTTAACCAAATCCCTCAATCAATTTATACAGCAGGTGGCATATTGGTTAAGAAAAGTGACTTTTAGACTGAATATCACGTAGGTTTAAATCACAATGAAGTGAAATTGTGGGCCGTGCAGCCACTGTACAGGTTTTTAACCAAAATGTTTGTCGTGAAATATCCAGGTATGAGCAAAGCCTTTCGCTGCAATTGACGCTAAACATGTCTGCCTAGAGCATAAATGTAAATCTCAGCCATCTGCCCTTTTTTCAGCAGGGAGGTGAAGGAGAGCAAGCTGCTCAATACAAAGTAACCGTTTCATTCTTTAGTTCCTTCTTTCACAGCAGCGCTCCATCCGTCAGCTCAGGTCAATTGCCAGGGCTCATGTCCAGCGTGGCCACTCACTTCTTTTATAACTGTTTTTAAACCTTGTACTTATGTGTTACAATGGCCATTTTAGAAATAAATGTCGCCATTTTGCAGAGTGCGTTAGACCTGGAGCAATAGAGGGTTTCAGCAGAGCTCAGTTTGAGATAAAGGAAGACTGCTGTGGTTGGATAAAGGGTGACTTGACTCCATTCAACAATTGACACGCAGACACACAGCATCCAGTGCAGAACATGTTCCCTATTAAAACCGCGCCCACTCAGTTCAGCTTAACACGTCGTACACAATCTGCACTCCTGAAGCGGAGCCGCATTCTGCATCCCAGAGCTGCTCTTTTGGACATTCCGGACAGGAACGTTGACGATTTTGTTCCCACTACAAAAGTGGCAGTTGTGGAGTTCTTACAGCTACAAACCGCTGTGCACTTTGTTCGCGCAACAGCCAGATTTTTCATTTTTGTTTTGTTGACCAAATTTAAAATGTAATTTAAGACCGACTACTACTTCTACTTCAAAAAGCTTTGCAGACATTTAGGGCTGCGTCCGCTAATTTTATACCTTTCAAAAGAAGTTTGATTGGATTCAGTAGATGTTTTCTGGGTTCACCTCCCTTGAATATTTTTTGGATTTGTCTCTTTTGACAAATGGAGAACACAGGCAGCCAGAGACACCTGTTCCTAGCAGGACAAACACGTCTCCTGTTTGAACAAAGAGGTCTTCCTGGCACAACTGTTTAAATGTATGTCATCAACACGCTTAAAGCAAAATGTACTACAAAGAGAGGGACCTTCCACGTCTGTGTCAAGATGCCAAGGAGACAAACACTGTCCTGATTAGAAAGAGTAAACCATCTAACGGCAACGAGGAAGTCAAATTGTTAATAATTATATTATTGTTATATCAAAAAACTGCACTGCAGGCTTTTGAAGGGGACCTCAGAATGAAAATGAATGTCTCTCTGGTGGCTCCAACACTTCTTAGAATTAGGGATGATGTGTGGGAGTTTGGGGAACATAAATATGGAGGGGTTAGAGGACAGGTTCTGCCTCCCTGCTGAGTTGTAAATGTGCCCCTGTGCACTGGAGAGGACTCCCTGCACTCCATTAGACACAGTGGGGAGGAACTCCTCTCACATTCTTCTGAGACCTTCAGTCCTGCACCCTCATGCCAGGGCAGTGCATGGGAAGCAGTGAAGAAAACAGAGTGTAGTAGCAATAAGGACCGTGTGAGGTTGCTCCAGGGTCACCACCCTTTCGTGCACATGCGGTCTGCGAGGGGGGAGGGGTTCCTTTCCCTACTTCCAGAGTCCGTCCTCCATTGGTTAAAACACTGGACGTGGCCAGATGACTGCAGGTTCCAGTCTCATGAAGGACATGGGTACTTAGAATGAATCCCTGCAGCACAATATTCAGCTATTAATTCTGGGTAAAGCAAACTAATTAAACCTCATAAAATAAAAAAAAAGTGTCCACTAACTTGATAAGAAGGCCCTTGATTCATGTTTGGGGACTTGTGGAACAGTTTATTTGTTCAGATATGGAGCGGCATTTCCACAGGATGGCCCAGCCAAGATACAGTATCTAGTTTCCACAAGAGGAGGGGTTACTGACCAGGACAGGGTGGGAAATCTAACAACCCAAGAGCCCCAATAACAAACAGACGCAGGAACGGAATAAGATTAAACCAGAAAAAAAGAAGTGACAATAGTGTTTGGGTTACTGGCCAGTGTGGTGTGTGAACTTTGGAAAGGAGTTTTTTTTTTTGTTTTCCCCACCATAGATTAAATGTGTGGATGGTGGAATTCTGCAGTTCCTGTTCCTCACACTCTGGTTGGCCATTTAAAGCAGTTGTTCCAGAACCATTTCCCCTCCCTCCAAAAATATGGCATTGAGTTTAAATGCTGCAAAAGTGAAGTTTCCTTCCTAAAGGCATTGCAAAAGCAGCCCATATTAAACGTCATCACATCAGGAAAGAAGAAGGCCTCCAATTTCACTGAAGACAGAACAGCAGTACCATGATAACCTCAGATGTGTAGGAATAAAACACTCTAAAGAACACAGATCTCACACAGAGAAAACTTGCAGTTCTTGCAGAATCTAAGATATCAAGCTAATCCATAATGAATCTGGACTGAAGGAGAAGATTTATGTCCGTGATTGCAAATCCCAAATATCACAACAAATTCTACTTACTTGACACAGAAAAAGAGCATTTTCGCCAGACAAAATGTGGGGGTTTCATAGATACAAGTATTGGGAGTCTACGGTCACATGACAAAGAGAATACGTTACAGGACGAGGGCTGAAGAGTATATTGGCTATCTAGTATAGGAAGTCATTGAGCTCTGCTGCCTTTCCTGGATTTCCAGCTCAGTGCCAGATGAGACCAACCTTTTCCTCTCTTGCAGCAGAACAACCATTAATCCTAGGCAATCCTTATGATCTTCCCATACTAGTGAGCCATACTGAGACATTTCACCGTCGAGAAAATGCAAACTGGGTGTGTCAGCTCAGTTTGGGTGAATGGAACAGGTGACACTATCCCAAAGTTTTTTTGTTACGGTTAGTAATATGTTCCCAGCCTACCTCCCTTGAATGGTCCTAACAAGCAGGACAGTCACATACAACAGGAGGTGTTGGCAGACCAATACCTGATTTTGGAAAGAACATAAACTGAGCTTGTGAAGCTGGGCCAAACATGCAGACAGATGCAACTCCTTGTGACTCGTTGAGACTAATGTACAAGGACAATATCTCGTCCATTTGAGAGCGCTTAACAGGTATGCCTCTCAACTACTGAATAAGATCAAGCATCGGGAAACTACCAGCAAACCACTCCAAAAGCACTGCAGCTCGATCACATAGGCATGAACAGCCTGCGGGTGCCGATTCCTTGGCACAAAGACAAGATGTTAAGGTGAACAGATTTTTGGCATGGAGCAGGCGGAGTCATTCATGTCTGAATAGAAATGAAAAAACAACAAAAAAGCCAGTGGAATAGGATAGCTCATCTCTGGGGTCCTTTATTTTACAGTCTAGTCATTTCTTGCTCACTTGCTTTCCTTAGTGGAGGGACAGAGTGGGTGAAAGTCAAAATTTTGTTATTTCAGACTGAGAGCTTGACCAAGGTCTGATGGAGGTCATGAACATGTAGGCTGAAAGCCACATTTCTTTCTTATTTGAGTGGCCAGATCAACCATTTAACATCTTCTCAACAACTGCAGAGGGCAGAACATACACTCTCTTAGGGGCTGTGGCTCAGGTTTGAGAATGTGAGATGAAGTGCAAGTTCTTAAATATTGTAGGGACCATGGGGTTTTGGAATTTAATAGGAAGCACATGTTCTGAGAGGCTGTAGAAGAAGAACGTGAACTGACAGTGTCACACGAGCATGTGTGAATGTAGGACCGTGATTTTGCCTGTGGTGTGGACCAGACCAGCTTCCTTACACTGGAAAGGAAATCACACCCATTGTATCTGAAGACACTCAATGACATAATTGAGGATATGAAATAGGAAAGGTGTTGTAAAATATGGCTAATAATAATCTCAGAGAGGATGAGGAAAAAACAGTCTGAATCGAAGACACACAAATTAGTATGAATTCTATACAACACACTGTTCGTCAACCCTGGTTTCAATTATATACAAATGAAGTGAAAAATTTTAGATGTTCAAGCTTGTTTAAAAAATTGCTTTAGCACGATTTTGCCAAAATTTCAACGGTATATTTAATGTGGTCTACCAAAAAAAAAAACTCCTTTCAAGTTGCTAAATGCGCTAACAATCTGGTTTAAATTATGCATCTTATTGACCTCCGGTGCTGGGGCTAAACTGACCCCCCTGAGACTCCCTGCACTAATTGTCACATCACAAAGGCCTTTGAAAAGACTGACCAATAGGAACAACAGCACCCAATTAACCTCTGAACGACTAATGCTCCTTGACTGATGGATGGAGAAAGCCTCTGGGAGTTGCACTGGGGGTTCCACTCGATCCAGTCCCAGACCCCCCCCCCCCACCCAAACACCAGTGTATTCTGAATGTAATGTAACACACAGGATTCTCATACTCCAGGTTTCATTCTTTCTATGGAAATCTGCACACAAGTTTAGTGCAATGCTGGCATTTAACATATACAGTGACAATGCTGTGGTTTTGCATCAGAATTACTGTTAGGAAAGCAAATTCTAATTGGTCTGAGGTAATATTCATGCTCCATAAAACTAACTGAGGAAAAAGAAATACCACTACAGTTGACTTAAGCTAAGTGACTCGATTCCTTGATACTGTCAAGTATGACGTGATCTATCATGCAGCCCACAATGTAATGACGCTTATGGCCAGCAGGGGGCGATATACGGGACACCTTTCCACTCCACACTTCCACAGTAGAGGAGGAAAGTGCAGACTGAGTTCAACCCCAACACCTTTCATTGGTTCTGTGACCCCTGACTGACTATTAATGATAAACGCAAAGCACAGTCCCCAGACAACCCACAGTACCGGAATGGTGGCCTCGAGACATGCTGGATTTATGTTGAGGGCACATTGGGGAATCCATTCATATAAACCCATTTTCTATACTGAAAAAGACTCATTAAACTACTTGACTTTGCTGTCCCTTTTTTCCTCATCTCCTGATGCAGACTGTGGCTGCTAACATCAGACTGCTTGAAAGTGTTTCAGCGTTAGAGCTGTGGCTGATGCACTGTAAAGAGGGACAATGGATTCCTTCGTCTGCTTTCTTGCATCTCACTCTAACAAATCAGGAGGTTATGAGAGACGGCCTGTAGGTGCAGCCGTGGACCACGAGCTTATGTGGGAAGTATCTTGACTTGAGCTTGAAATAAAATTGATAAAACGGCATTTAAATCTCTTGTTGGAAATTTTTTTGTGAGGAGATGATCTTGTGATAGCGACAGATCAGTTTTGGGAAAGGGGTTTTTAGTGTGTTGGAATGCATTAATTCAAATACCTTGATCAGTGGGTCATGGATTTAGCCTTGCAACATTTATTAAAATTTAAATTTTTTGGTATGCACAAAATTTGGACAACCGTGTCGGATAAAATTTCACACTATATCTTCCTCTTTGCAACGAACCTGGATTAAGTCTGGGGTTGCTTGATGTACCCATAATCCCTCATAGCCTCAGACTTGATTCATCTGATCTACATACAAGGGCAAAACAGTCAGCATGGATGAACCACAGAACACTGACGTCTCTTATTTAGAAGGTTCTACTACAGAGCCTGTAAGACAAATGACCGAATCTTGAGCTTCACACAGGGATGAATCACATTCATTGAGTTGCAAGGGTGGCAGCAAGTTCACATGAGCGGTGTGGAACTCGGCTCAAATCGGGCATTATTTTAGCAGAGGTTATACAAAACAAGCCCATTGTACGGCAAACGCATGAGGCATTCCTTACGCATCTCTTCCAGACACAAAAAGACAAGACGAAAATGTTCCCGGCCTGAGGGCTTAAGTTAACACTGCAATTTAATGGTCACATTTCTAGTCCAAAAAAGTACCAGGCAGTATAACCAGCTAAAATGCTGCTGTCTTGATAATAATGTGAGAGAATAACTATTTAATTAGATGTTTTCCCCAAATGAAGGCATTAGCCTGCATCACAGTTACATGCAGCTCTAATCCACTCACAACGGCATTTTGGCTGCGCTTTTTGCCTATAGATGCAGACACCTGGCAAGAAAGGGCTTTGGGGGGGGGCTTCTTTTCATTGTTGGACATAGATGGGTATGTGAACAAATTGATTGTATTGATATCTGCGTTGCAGCTCCATTCTCTTCTACCTAATTTATGTATTTCGGAATAATTTCTTCCACAGCTGAAGGACATCATTTATAGACAAGGAGGACAATAGACTTAACTGTCCATAGTGTCAACATTGTTTAAAAAATTGCATAACCTGCATTGTTTCAGGAAAACATAAAACAAAAAACCACACCCATATCCAGCCCTTCTGTTGGGAGTTTAAAGTATCCAAACAGAACAGGAGTGTTGGTCCAGCTACATTCAGTTTGCTCCTACAGTCTTTATAGTCAATGTCTGGTGTTCCTCAATAACATGATGTTGAACGTTGCATGTATTTATAAGATCAATCTGATGACAACTAACTAAAATCGGCATTTGTGGAGATTCCATTTTTATTTTAGTCAATTTACTGTTTTAGTGCCATCATACTGTAGCTCAAAGTCAATTAAAAAAACTATTCTAAATAAATGAAACATTTTTACAGGACCTAAGTACACAAGTAAAATGGAGGGACATATGTATTATTATATGTATGCATTATATGTGTTATTAACTTTTTACCGATAGTGTATCTAGTAATGAAAGATGAGAGTGGACAGAATATGTTTCTGTATTCTTCTGTGATGAATCAGTCAGCAATTCAGTTTGAAAAGGAAGCCGTGGAGAAGATGTATTTTCTATTTCTTTTCTATTTTCACTATTTTTAAATGTTTTTACTTCAATGTAGCTTTAATAAAAACTAGAAAGTGTTGCATTGCAACCCCAGTTTCCTTGCTATGCTTCCAAGATGAGCTCCAAAACGCAGTGACCCTAGAATGGAGAAGTAGCCAACAGATGGATGAATTGAAGGATTATAGAGTATTTTTATGCACTATAAGTTTATGTGAGGTTTTTATACAACCTGACTAGTGAATAAACAGATATCTGTATTATGTAGCTTTTATTGATTACAGTTCAGTGGTACAAGTGAATTGAACTGCAGTCTTTTGGCTGGAAGGAGCAAGTTTATCCGTATATGGAATTATATAAACAGATTGTCTGAGATTTCTGCAGGGCTGGATGAGCCAGCAGTAGTTTATCCAATTGACATATCCCTCTCTAACCTCATATAAAACAAAGTTTTAGCTAAATCCTAACTAATGCCACTAACTGGTCAAAAAAGTAATGTTTGCTACATAAAAAATACCTTACTGGCTTCTTGGTTTCCAGTCCAGTGCACTACCTAATAAGCAAGTTTCTGGTTTGTTTAAATACTGCCATACTGATAGTTTATGCTAAAAAATTGGCAAAACATTCAATCAATCTTTCCCAATAGGCATGTCTTCAGATAACTAGTTTTTTCAGCTGTTTATATTTTCCACAAACCATCAAAAGCATTCCGGAACACTTTTACAATTCATCATCCTAGTGGCCTGTTCTCAAGGCCCCTGGTGTTTATTCCTGCAGAATAACAGCTGGTTTCGAAATGTATAATCGAAATATTTATGGTAGAAAAATCCTGAAAATATCTAGGGGGGAAAGGAAAAGCAGTCCATCCTCAGTGAGACGTTGGTGGACATTACCCAACACTTTGCTGCCTGGGCTCCAACGTGTACCAACCGCTCTGCAAGTTCCATTTGCTACTTTACTGCTGCATATGTACGCGGTTCCTCCATATATAAAAACATCTGTTTGGTCTTGATATGTTACCACCTAGTCAACTTGCACAAAAAATAGGTACAACAAAAACACCAATTTCAAGCAAAACACCTTGTTACTAAGAGACTACAATAATGCTCCGTATTGGAAATAGCTTTGGAAACAACATCAGTCTTCACCAAAACATTTTAAATTCTCTATGGAAATATGTATTATTTCATTGCTACGCTGAAATATTCCTGTTCTCTCCGTGTACGGCAGAACAAGAACTCACATGCTATTGCTCACACCCTCCGGGGAAGGGGAACTCTTATTACATGTCCTCATTTACAGTAAACAGTGAGAAATGAGAAACATTCAGCAATTAAAACAAGTGTTGTCATGGGCAAAAGACAGTGGACATGTCTGAGAGAATATGACACACCAAGAAAGGCTTACAGGCTCCTCAGGTGTACAACACTCCTGGGTGCAGATATGTTTGGTTTGGCTGATGCCAGGCTTTAATAAAAAAAGAAAACTGTCATTATGGGCTTTGGGTAGAAGGATGTTCATTCGTTGTAAGAAAACATCTTTTTATAAGCCCTTTTTTTGTTTGCTTCCCTTAAGTACATGAACATTCCTTTTGAGGCGATTCACTAACTGCACTTTGTGGTCGAGACATATCCACCCTAAGATTCTGTGGGCAAAAGACAATGAAATCACTGTTAAGACCACTTAATTCTAGTTGAGATCTGTAGAGAGGCAGCCTTGATAGGCATAATACGTACAGCTGTTGAACTGTTAGTAACATCAAGTACATTTTTAATTTTTTTTTTTTTTTTTTTTTTTTACCACAAAGGGTGAATCATTCATACTGCATTTAAAAAAAAATCATCTTTTTTCATGTGTTTTCTGCTATGTCCCGTAGTGCAGCAAATAAAACCTGCGGACATTCATTCACAAAACCATCATCACACTATCTACTGCCTGCAGATCCGACCACAAGCAATATGCACATTTTATTTGGCAATCCAGGAGGCCAGATTGTTCTGACTTACCTCAACCATCTGTTTTAACCATCCGTTACTTCCTAATGAAACACTGGAACCAGAGCTCGCGATCAGTGATGTCACCAAAATAACACTTTCTCAAGACCTGTATAATCGCAATTTAATTATCTTCTAGATTGTTTGATAGTTATGCGGTGTCAGCTATTTAAATCAGAAATAGACGGATGGAGTTTCAAACTGCGCTGTGGAAGAGTTCTATGGTCTCAATCTTCTGTGGCGTAACCATGGCACAATTACCATTACACCAGCCGCGAATGCGGATCTGCTGAAGTCCACCTCCCTAAACACTAAGGCACAGCAGCAAGAAAACCTGATATCTGTCACTCCAGAACTACTACCTGCAAATTAGCTTGTGTACGGTAACAGTGGGAAAACAAGCTCCGTCTCAACACTCCCTTTTCCTCTGTCTCCGCAGCATGTAACTGCAACCTGCACGCACGTCGCTGCCGCTTCAACATGGAGCTGTACAAACTGTCCGGCCGCCGCAGCGGTGGCGTCTGCCTCAACTGCCGTCATAATACCGCCGGGCGACACTGCCACTACTGCAAGGAGGGCTACTACCGTGACCTGACCAAGCCTATCTCGCACCGCAAGGCCTGCAAAGGTACGCAAAGGNTTTCCTCTGTCTCCGCAGCATGTAACTGCAACCTGCACGCACGTCGCTGCCGCTTCAACATGGAGCTGTACAAACTGTCCGGCCGCCGCAGCGGTGGCGTCTGCCTCAACTGCCGTCATAATACCGCCGGGCGACACTGCCACTACTGCAAGGAGGGCTACTACCGTGACCTGACCAAGCCTATCTCGCACCGCAAGGCCTGCAAAGGTACGCTGCCTTGTTCAAATCNTGCCGCTTCAACATGGAGCTGTACAAACTGTCCGGCCGCCGCAGCGGTGGCGTCTGCCTCAACTGCCGTCATAATACCGCCGGGCGACACTGCCACTACTGCAAGGAGGGCTACTACCGTGACCTGACCAAGCCTATCTCGCACCGCAAGGCCTGCAAAGGTACGCAAAGGTTTTTTCCTGAATTTTCCAAAGCACCCACTTCAACGTTCACCATAATTAGCACTGCGAGGAAAACACAGCACCGTCTGCATCTGCAACACCTGCCGTATGGATGGGTTTTGTAAAAGACAAATAATGTGCAGGAGGTCCCAGCAGTTTCTTGCTTTTCATTCATTATCTCTCAAAGGAGACCGTCTATAACTGGAAATGGGTAAATTAACGTCTGTTGTATAAAATGGTGTGGCCACAATGACTACATCATCAGTTCGTGCACATCCATCGCAGCATTTTGTATCACAGGTGTCGAGACATGAAAGACAGTCTTAAGCAAACTTGCCCATCCTGTCACCTTCACCGATAACATTAATCACTCAAGCTTTCGCTTCAATCCTTGGTTGAGTCAGAGTCCAAACGGGGTCTGTCCCTGCACACGAGCCATGCCAGACATCTGTGGTGACTCGCTTCATCCCCATTCATTCCATACATAACCGACTTGATTCTTTCAGCACCCAGCCTGTGGGTCTTCAGAACAGTAGAGGCAGCCGCAGGTTTGAGTGATGCGTTCTGTCTGACGGGGGTGAGAATCAGTAGTGCTGCAAAGCGGCAGAGTAGGATCGTGCAAAGGAAGGATGCAGCATGTCTTTGTAGCAAATCAAAAACAAGATCAAAGACCTGCCTGGGGGTCTCCACCCAGTTGAACGGCAGAGACCTTTAATTCCTTTGTTTAGTTAACCACCATTTAAAAAAAAAAAAGATGTTCTTGTTTTGAAATAAACATGTCTGATCCAGACTTCCATAGGATATTTCACTCTATAGATTTCTAAACAGTGTAATACGTTTATTAACCATGACCTACTGATGAAGCACACTTTTCAAGGGTGTCAGATTTAAGATATAATGAGTTATCCTGCCTCTTGTGGTTTCTTTCCTCCATAGACACTTCCATCACTCAGACTGATGTAGTAGATAAATGGCAGTGAAAATGCATCATTATCAACCCCTGGCTTGAATGCATGAGCATCAGTAAGGAAAACTGATCCTCCTCATCTTCAAACTTATTCTGTTCTGTTCCTGCTTCTTTCAGTCTTCTGTCTACATGTACCTTCTTTTGAATGTACGTCTCATGACCCATCTGATATGGTGAAAGGGTGGACAATGGCATCACTGTACACATTTTAAAAATCCACCATTGGTCCAGCATTTGAGAGTATGAACACCCACAGCACCTATTCTTACTAAACACACTTCCTTCCATCCATCCATCCATCCATCCATCCATCCATCGTCTGCTTCATCCTACTCACGGTCACAGCGGGCTGGAGCCTATTCCGGGAGCCAGGCTATAAAACTACACCTCAGATGGGACACCACTCCATTGCAGGGTGGCCACACAAAATCGCATGCTATGGGCAGTTTTGAGTGACCAATTAACCTAAGACACATCTCTTTGGACTGTTGGAGGAAGCCAGAGCACCCCCATGTAGACATAAGGAGAACATGCAACCTCCACAGAGACTAAGCCTAAACAAATAAATACAATTCTTATTAAAAAAATATAGTATTTATATTCAGATTTCAGTCTGATACTGAACCATCAGGTGTCAGGCGTAAAATACATCGAGGATTTGAATAATTTAAACAAAAGCAAACATTTATTCGCAGTGCAACTGTACTGGAACGGGTCTTTCAAAGTCAATTTCTTCTTTATGCCCATTATTCTCAAATGTTACTTATTTGCATGTGATGACACATGATCTGCCTGTATTCGAAGCATAATGTGAGGCCAGGACACAAAAAAGAGCAGGTCTTAGATTCACAAAGGTTACGTGTCTCCGCTTAACGCATTACTCACGAGCCCTTAGAAAAACCACTGAGTTCGAATTGAAAATACACTAAACAAGTCTTCCAATGAATACTGTATGTCACAACTCTTGACATTTAAACTGCTCAACTAATCACCACTCTCCCCTCAAGTGACAAATACAGTTTTCCATCGCATCAACTGAGAAACCCTTTATTTATTTTTAAATCACGATAGTTGTCTCCATGTGGTTTTTGGTCAAATGACAACAGTACAGTTCAGAGGGGATTTGTATTTGTTCAGAAAACAAAATCCGAAAACACACTCAGTTTCCACAGGAGCCTACAGCAAACTGCTAAGGGGAGAGAAGGGCCATTAGGCAGAAACTGAAGCGTCCCTCGTGGTGGCAAGGAATGCTTAGTGATATTCCCCAGATTTACAACTCCATCCCTCATCATCCACAGTGTAAATATGGACTGCAGAACACAGAAAGCCTTGGGGGGGGGCTTTTCATTGCTTTCTCCTGCATACTTTTTCACAATGCTGTCGACAGCCTTCCCTGAGCAACATCTGTTTGCTGAGTGAGTTCTGCGGTTTGCACACGGACGGTCAAGTCTGAGCACATGCAGAGCAAAGAACTCCCCAAACCAGCTGTGTGATCTGGTGCTTATGGTCCCAGGAGTGTGAGACCTTATGCTTATGTTCACACTGCATTATTTGACATTACTTTATTGCTTAGCAAACACTTTTCCTATTAAAAGTGACTTGCCTGGATTACTGTATTAGAGCAGCAGAGTGTATTATGATCAAGATTGCCATTTAAAGGCCCAGTCAGGCTTGTACTGTTGATCAAGGTACACAATGTGAATTTTTTTTGTTAAAAACCACAATTTTAAATAAAATGTGTCGTCAAAGTCCTGACCAAGCTAAAAAAATAACACTAAGTTCCAGGTTTACTGCACTGTGTATGAACACAACCACAGGTTCCCACCTAGGTTTTAACTTGAAGCAGTTTAGCTTGAAGCTCAGTTCCTTAAGCACAGCACAACACGTAAACAGCATTCTGCAGCTTTACCTTTGAATGAAGCCATTTCACTTTGAATGGGAATTACTTCAGAGGACAGGATTCGGAAGAAGGAAGTTTTTCATTTGTTTTTTTTTTCTGATGGAAAATCATCTCCAGACTAGTACCATCTAAAACCTAAATAAAGTCACAGCGTTTAACTAATATTATAGCAATGGGTGGATGCAACATGTTACTCCCAATTTATTTTTTTTGTGTCACCCTGTTTTCTAAACTATTAAATGTCCATACAAACTAAGCTTTTAAAAGAAATAACATCACTGCTAATGAGTGGATACATATTAAAAAGATACTCCAGCATATGGCTTGTATTGTCACTGTTGGGCTTTGTCAACCACAGTACCCTGTTCTGCTTTTTGAAGTTCATGACTTCACTGTTCCACTGTTTACTGCTATCTTAAGGAGCATATGAATGGGCTGCTTTCAATTCACTGTTTACACTTTTATGATGCAATTTATACAAATAAAATTCAACATTCCCTAAAGTTTCTTGGATACAACATGAATGAAAAAACAAATTCAAAACAAACATGTGAATCATCATTATCTTTTAAAGAGCATTCATTATGCAGCAGTTTATTAGGGATATGAGACTCAGAATTACATTTTTAAAAAATGTTTTCCATTTTAATTTCAAACTGTCTCCCAATATTCTTAGTCGTGTATAGAACGCCTCCCTCTTTTGGATCGCTTGCTATGATGAACTTCAGACAAAATTTAAACGCAGTCTATTTGTTAACTGACCGGTCAAGCAACATATCTGTACAATTTATGTACAGCATCTCAAGGAAGTAGTTGCTGCAAGTTTCCTTGAAACAGTCTCCAAAATTCACGTGGGACAGAAACAACAGTATTTGGCCTAATAAAGCTGATCAAGAAATCTTAGTTAATGCAGTTCTTTCAAACAGCTATTCGCATCTCACAAAATAGCCTGCTGCACACATCTTTGACAACCCGGGTCTTTGTGGACAGGCGGAGGAATAGCAGTTTATGAGAGGCTTGTCTTTGAACTACATGGAGTTGTGGCTATTGTAGCTCTCTAGAACACAAGCCTGGTGACCCATTTGAGTAGAGTGTCCACCTTTATTAAGTCCTCCAAGTCCACTCATCTTAATTAGTCTTCCCTCTTATGTGACACACCTTCAAAGTGACAGAGGGTCTTAGAGAAGGAAAACTGGCAGCTTGAGGGTGGCGTGTAACTGGCTGTGCACAAATGCTGTACGGTATACAGATTGTCAAAGGGTGGAAACTGAAAAGGTAATGGATCTGATGTGGTGTTAATCAGTGCTCTTGTACTTTTTGAGGCTTCTTAGAAAGGCCCTTACACAGGTTTGCAAGAACAAAGTCCTCCAAAACTCATACTCACTAAGGACTTCCTCAGTACTGCCATATTGAAGCAGCGCTGTGAAGAAAAACATCCTCTGAGCGGTTTAAACAAAAAAGGATGCTCAACTGCCACTTTGTCAAAGTGGTATTACCTCAAGCATACATTGCCAATCTCAGGTGAACAAAGAACCCAGAGCAGTGGTATGATGGGTTGCAATGTCTGTCAATGTGTACTTTGTGACAGCAACCTTATCTAGATCACTTTTCTGTCTTCTGTCACTGCTGCACTGAAGATGCAGCTGCTTATGTTGTTTTTTTGTGTTGTTATTGTTTTGTGTTCTCTGTTCCTGCCCCCCCTGTGACCACCTTACTCTTACCTCTTCTCTTGTCTGTTCCTGACAGCATGCGATTGCCATCCTGTGGGCGCAGCAGGCAAAACCTGTAACCAAACCACGGGTCAATGCCCCTGTAAAGACGGCGTGACTGGTATCACATGCAACCGGTGCGCTAAAGGCTACCAGCAGAGCCGATCTCCCATTGCACCCTGCATCAGTACGTGAAGCAGCCTTTCTTTACAAGCACAAGTCACTCCACAACCTCAGGAAAAGTGCCTACAGATTATACTTTGTATTTTCATTGCTACCTTCAACAAACACATAGTTAGGAGACTTGATTCTTTCTTTTTCCTTTGATTTGCCCCCTATCATTTATATGTCATTCCCACAATTTCATTTCTTTCTGTCTGTGTGATGTCTTAGACTTCTATTCCCCTACACTGTTGTCCTTGTTACAGGTGGAAGCCTTTGGATCATCTACACATTTCAGGCACTTCTGTCAATTTTATTGGAGAAAATGGTGTTTCGGAAGAAATCAGAGGTGGTCTCTCCATGCATTGCATCTTTGAGCATTAAACTCCTCCCGCTGTAGAATAAAACAGGTCAAAGGGGCTGAAAGAATCAAGTCTATCTGTCAACTCATGTATAATCCTTTATGTTGCACAGTAACGCAATACTGGACATTAAAAATTAAGACATGAACGAAGGAAGATCTTGTCCCTGGATAAAACTGTGATTTAACTGTTTTTGCCTTCTTATTTTCCTTCTAGCCCTCAGACCCAGGCATAAATCCTGTCCAGTCTAGCCCCTTCTCTCATTGCTAACTGTTAACAGTCTTTATTTTTCTATGTAAACAGAAATTCCTGCTTTGGCGCCTACGACCGTGGTGAGCAGCACAGAGGAGCCATCAGGTGACTAGCAACAAGCTTGCCAACGTCCAAACTATTCCACTTCACTGTCCTTGTGGTCTTTGTGATTGATGTATTTGGCAAGAACATTCAGGCTGCATTCACACAGGAAATGACATGGTCTGGACCGCATGGCCAGTACTACAAATGTGCATGCTGTGAAGGAAAAGCCAGAAGGACATTGTCATGAAGGAACTGTGCCACTTTAACAGCAGAAAGGGAAGCTGGGAATGAATGGATAAGTATTTCAGATGCTATAAAAACAAACCAAAAATCTGTGGAATGTCACTCACGAGTGAAATCAAGTCACAGTTCGGCTGCTTGAAGCCAAGCAGGACAACGACTTATGTAAATCAAAAATGACACCCATTTGTTAATGGTATTTTAGGTATAACAGTAATTTGAGAGACTTGCCTACAATGTAAAAGAGCAGTCCTCCTTTGGGTCCCATTCCAGGGGTCCTGCCGTGAGGCTGGTCTGTAAAGGGTGAGAGAAATAGGTAAGTCTGTCACGTAGACATAGTGGCTCAAGCACACATCACTCTCAGTATAGGGTGTTGCCACAAGCTGGCAAAGGGTAAATGGTACAAAATCACCTGCTTGGTTACAGATGGACATTCTGCTGTCAGAGACCTGTCCTGCTACCCAGTCACTGCTCCATCAACCAGTGTGAGATGTTGGACTACTCCATGCCCTCTATGGAAGTAAAGACAGAGAAAAAAAACGCATAGCTAATTGCTCATGGTCTGCTAATTCACCATTTGACCTTCCTTTGTGCTGCATTCAACCTTCTCCCCCCCGAATCCTGATGGAATGAATGAAGGTCAGCAACAGTTGGGGAGGGTCAGGAGGCTGGGGGTAGAAGTAGGGTTATCGGACAGAGTTATTCCAGTTGGACCATCACAAACAAAACCTGGGTCTTCCCTCCCAAAATAATTATGATTAATTCGCTTCATGGCACTAGGTCTCAGGAATGAGGATTATGATCTTTTTGAAATAATCAGAACAACAGAATAAGTGAGAGACTGAACATGAGAGACTGAAACTTTCAGTAGTACTGGTTATTAACAGGTAACCACAACTAACAGACTGCACTTAGAGTGTCATCTCCTTCTTAGTTTCCTTATATTTCTGTAAAAGTTTAAGCCTGTCTTTCTTTTCCTTTTGATCCCACGTGCAGACTGTGATTCATACTGCAAAGTGACCAGGGGCAAAATGAAGATCAACATGAAAAAGTACTGCAAGAAGGACTACGGTAAGTTCAATTTGTGGAATCAAAAGATCCTGTTCGTTTCTTAGCTACCTGAACGCATCCAGGTGACTTAGTTTTGAGTCATGAGATGTAGACTCAAAAGTAGGTACATGCAGACAGAAGACTGAAAGAAGCGAATTAGTTGTTCAGGTGGCGAATTTCCGTAGTCACAGGAATATCCAAAATGTTTTGCATCACACACTGTCATTAACTAACTGCATTTTACAGCACATAACTGCATTCAAATCGAACTTCTCTGTGACCAGCATGAAGTCACACAAATAGAGCTGGTGCAAGCTTCAATTTTAAATATTAACACGCTTAACAGTCACTTTCTTTCCGTGCAATCTGTCTTTTATACACATATACAGCTTTTTAAACGAAACATCTTGCATATAACATTAAGACTTATTCCAAGACTTAGAACATTTTTTGTTTGCAAGTCTAGCTCATTAAATACCATGTTATTGTAGTCCACCTGCTGCCTATTTGCAGGGGAAGAATTCTGGGTAGGGAGCCACTCTTTTTGGGTGCGGGTGCACTCCCTGTTGGCGACAAACTTGGCCAGCATCTATTTGGCTAGATCCCAAAGGCGAAGGATTACATACAGCTCAGGGCTTCAGGTCAAGGTGGTAGACAGCATTTGCTCTCCTATTCCATTAAAAATTAGAGGCTTTCTTTCATACATCAAGAATACATCAAAAGTGCTTTTCTCACAAACTTAAGTGTATGCCTTCACAAATGGCAGATTCCCAGAAAAGGCAGGAAAAACACATGTACATACTTTGCAGTAATTTATGCAATGCCAAATCATAGTTGCCTGTCTTACCCTTGAGAACAATTGACCTACAACACTACAGCAGCAGCTTTGCATGACGGGGGAAAAACAGCATCTATTTTTGTATAGAACTCGCATGCCTCTGTTAGCTTTGTTCTGAGTGAGTCATATAAACAGAGGAGTGTCCAAATGACAGAGGCACGAGCCAGGAAACACATAAATCTATTTTTATCTGTTTGTTTAACAAAACACATTTGTTGAGCACTGTAGATTTATTATCTATTTAATAAATATCACACTTGGTTTCCCATTAGTTTGTTCCTCAGTGACAACAGACAAAGAGTTTGCTCATTGCCAGGAACCAGTGGGCCCCTTGCTTTGAATGAACAGCCATATATCCCATTTGGCAAAGGAAAATCACATATTACTTCCTTCATCTGAACACAATATAGTGCAAAACAACATGGGTAGGAACAGTCTTTGGGGTGGAGAAACTTTTAGCCCAAGATCTCCAGTAAAGGGAACCCGCCCCGCCAGTTCTGATCTTGGTTAAACGGCCCATCCAACACTGCTGTCATTGTGGACCCACTTAAGTCCTGTGAACTCTGCCACACTGACAGTGGCTGATCTGGAGTCAGGGAGACACTTTTAAAACAGCTGATCCTGGGACAGCAGAAGCCACTCAAAAAACCTTAGCTGTTCTGAGGTTATCCAAAGTCGGTTGGTACGGACAAGTTTGTGTGGGACAATTGAAGGTGCGTTAATCTGATTTGCCCCTACTTAGCAGCGAGTGCGCCCAACATGCAGCCAAGCAAAAGGAACCCAGCAGGCGCCCCCCTGCCTGTACCCTCCATCTCTCTGCTCTCTCTGATGGGGTGGCCACAGTGACAGGCCATATTGTTCATGTGAACAAAAGCTAGACCTCTTTCATGCCTCAATGGGCCATTCATTAGCCAATTTCCCCCTTATTTTCACACCCTGCTCTTTTCCCTTGCCAAACATCTCTGAGAGGGCATCACCTACCAGCTACTACACACACCTTAGCACCTCTCCCAGCACACATTACTAACCCTACATACCAGACTTCTTACCCCAGGTTTTACCATCACATTTAATACCCACCCTGTCACAGGCCCCCCACCACAGCTGGTTGTTCTCTTTTCCACCATTTCATTCAAACACATATAATGATGCACTGACAGAGTGATGGTATAAAAATAAGACTTTAGAGGTTCAATTTCCTGGAAGAAAAGCACTGATTTGAAAGGCTGTGATTTCTGTTGTTTGGTAATAAGTGTACCAAAAGATGATGTTCATGCTCATAATCCACAAAACTGCAAGGTGAACTTGCTGAAAGAACAAAAAGAATAAAGAATATTAGTGTGGATTTTTCCCAAGCCCAGTCTTGTGAGTCCTTTAGTTGCAAAATGGAAGCCCTATCTCGGCCAGGATAATTCATAGTGGCCCAGAGATCTTTCAGAACTTGCCGTAAAATTTCTTTGCAGACAGTTGGTTGGCAAATAGAGTAGGCCTCACTGTGCCCCCACCTCATCCCACCAGTTTCCTTTTCTTTTGATGAAAGAGGCCTTTAGCCCAAAGACACACAGCTGGTCAATGGCAGCTCTGTCAATGGGGACTGCTCTGATTCCAACAGCTTCCTTTCATCCGTAAATTGCAAGCAATTTGTTCTCCACTGCCCCTCTCCTTCACTCCCGACCATTTCATGCATTTATTGGGACAGTTGACGCACCTTGAAAAGCACCCGCTTGCATTCAGCACAGGACAAAGGGAAACTTCCTGTTGAGGTTTCGGACTTCATCCCAATAACACATTCCTCAAACAGTGCTCAGCTTGGCGGACTGTGAGGGACTTTTTGGTAGGTCGCTGCTTTCTGTGTCCAGCTTATGCACTTATCTGACATTTATTTCCCTCCTTTCCCTGTAATTGATGTATAACAGTAACAGGTAGTATAAAAACTGTAAAGGATAGCAATCGCTACCTGAAGAATAAAGGAATAAGGCCACAGCTCTAGGCCAGAGAAAGGAATGATGGGAGGTTAGAGTATATGCTCAGCTTTTCTGTCATATGGTAAAGATACACTGTCAGTTCCAACTAAATGCAGATGTACTTACAATGAACTAAATTTTGAACAGGGACTATAATGTCTCCGTAATAACATTGGAACCAAAGCATTCAGCGTGCATTTTGCACCAGCCACAAATCTGTGATGGTCTTGATTTAGTTACTGATTTTTTTTTCCACATTCAATTAAACTTTGCAAAGTAGGTTTAATCCACCAACAATTAATTTCATTATACAAAATTAAGCAAACCCAAATCACTTTCAAACCGGTGCATAGCTCACAAAAAATAAAACAATGATAGAACCAGGATTAGAACTTGCAGGATCCATGCTGATCTGCAAGGTCACCCTCCTCTGGTCTTCTCAACTGGTTATGCCCCGTTAAGTAATCCTGGACATCTGGTACTTGTCTTGTTATTTGTTATTTATTAGCCATGCATTTATTTCATTTGCACCTTTTATGTTTTCTCTTCTATGCCCTATGTTTAAAGCAGCTATGGGTGAAACACCCCGGAGAGATTAATGATGATATATAATCATATCATATGTCCGTTCACAAAATTGGCCGTAAACCAGCAGCTAAAATGAGAGCATATACTTTACTGCTTGCTCTTATTCAGAAAACTAAGACTCTACAGATCTCTCAGGTATGTGCATATACTCAACACTATGCTGCTGTCCCGTGCATATTTACCCTACACACATATGTGGTGCACTGTAGTAACCTTAGGCTTAGTAAATTGAAATTTTAGGTTTAAATACAATAGAGGATAATGAGAATGTAAAGACAGATATAAGATCGCGTTATTGTATGCTTTCTTTTAATTGTTCTGTCCCTGGCTCTCCTACCAGTGGTGCAGGTACACGTTCTGACGGGAGACAAGGCAGGTGAATGGTGGAAGTTCACCATCAATGCGGTTTCCATCTACAAGCAAGGCGGGAGCCGTATTCGACGTGGTGACCAGCCCCTTTGGGTGCGAGCCCGGGATGTGGCCTGCCGCTGCCCGTTGATCAAGCCTGGGAGGAGGTACCTGGTGCTGGGAAGTGACGATGACGCAACGCCTGAGCGCAGTGGTGTAGTGGTGGATAAGGGTAGCCTGCTGGTCCAGTGGAGAGACACGTGGGGCCGTCGGCTCAGGAAGTTTCAGCAGCGGGAGAAAAAAGGAAAGTGCAAGAAGGCCTAAGATGGCCAGAGTTCACCTGGAGCATTAAGAGAGAACACAGGAAGCTAGGAGCGACAGGGAGACATGAGGGGAGAAGCAGAAAGAGACGGAGGGGGATTGGATGCCACTGTCATGTGTAGAAGTATGTGGAGCACTGTAGATCTTACTAGAAACTTTTGTGAAGGAGCTTACCTTGTGGTTTTGTTCTGTATCTTTTGAGATTTTTTTCTGTGGACTTGCTGAGTTTGCACCTAATATTACCAATATATAATGTCATCTGTATTTTATCAATCCTTTCTGATCCATTTTTACAGAATGTAGGGTATTAGTGAAAAGAACTAAGCTACTGTGTCGCACTTCTCTTTCTCAAACTGTATTTACACATACAATACATGCAATGTTTTCTAAGTAACTATAGAGTCAAAGCTAGGCTGGTGGGAGGGCTGAAGAGTTAAGTTTCTTTCTTCAGAGTAACCTTTAAGTGGCAGGCTTTGGTCTTGAGAAAGTGTTAAAAAAAAGGATCTAAATGCTCTTAATTTCTGGAAACTCTGATTTCACTCTGGTTTTTGTGTACAGTTAAAACACAATGAAACATGCACATGCAGGTAAGCCATCAAAATCATACTTTTCATGCAATACCTCAAATACTTTGTTTTGTGCTACTCACAGAATTGATAAACACTTGAGTTCTTTGAAAGGGTCTTAAATGGAAAAGGACAGATGAGATCTAAACATATCACAGGCATTTCCAAAGGCGGCAACAGTAGTCTGCAAACAGTGATTTCTCTCAGCAAAACCAAGTTCCCTATTTTATATATAAAAGTTACATTAATAAAACTGGAAGAGTGGCTACATCAGATCTGAGGAAAGACAACAGGGGTTTCAGTCCAGAAAAGTGCAATCCTATAAACAGCAAAAATACTGCCCCATACCCTCAAACTCCCAGGTCTCTAGGTAAGAAGCCCGAGTCTGAGGAAAACCACCACCCACATGGAAAAAACATGGTGAGAAAGGAATTGTTGGAATTATAAATAAACACAAAATTCTGCTTACAAGCGGTGTATTGTACAACAAAACTTGTTTTCCTATGCTTATACCATATACGCATACATACAACTTCAAACAAGCTCACACTTTATAGCAGAAAATCAACGTTGTATTTGTGCATTTCCACGAGTGAAAGTGTATATTTTACATCCACTTCTCAAAGGTCTCCAAGTTTGTACCCTGAATCCCAGACCTGTTTAAATTCTAACTTTCTTCATCATTAAATGTAAAAGGTTTAACTGTGTTCCTTGATGAAGACTACAATGTGTCCTTGGATGCATACTAATATATTACAGTAATGGTATATAAATATATTTAATGACAGATCAAAGCAAAGTGGCCCTGATTCTTTTGTCTATTGTTTTTATATATTTTTGATGTTTTTTATTCTTAGAATGCTGTGATTAAAAAACAGAAGGAATGTGTAACTACTGAACACCAACATAGTAGAATTAAATCAAGAATTCCAAAATAAAATTAAGCAAAATCTCGTTGCATTTTATCTTTCTATAATGTCTGTCTTTCAACTTTTAACCATTTATATAAACCTCTGTGACAGCTGTTTGTGTGATACATAGATCTCCTGCCCATCCACGATGCATTGAACTATTACTGTGTCATCTGAAAACGTTTGCAGACGACAATTCCATGCTCTAAATAAAGTCCAAACAGTACTGGACGAATTGAGCCAAGATAGTCCCTTTAGGGGACCTCTTGGTGCTCATGGACATGTCTGAACAACAGTCCTCTACCACACAAACTACGGTCTACAGTTTCATAATCTATGACACAGTGAAGGTGTCTACCTGCACTGACCAAAGCTTCTCCCCCTTTTCTCCATGACATCATCATCCACTGCAATGTAATCTCGGTAGGTTCAGAACAAAAGGTGATCCATAAAGTTCGTTCATAATGGTTTCTGGGATTTCAAACAGAGGCATTTTAGCTCATAGGAACATCCCAGATAGGCTTTTCAGGCTTTACTATTCTTGATGGAATATTTTTGAAGAAAACACTAGAAAATCTTAAGCACAGTACACAATCTTCCAAGCAGTGAATAGCATCATAATGTTAACAGTGTCTGGAAATGACATAACCATCAGTTCTTACTGAAAAGGTCAAGGCACTTCTATCTCCATCCAACATTAAGTGGTGTGGGGTTCTGGGAAAAGGTATTACCAATGGACAGTGCCAGGTTTTTGTTAGAAGTAACGTAATTTATTAAAAATTACAGCCATTAACCTTCCATTTACTGCAAAGCAAATGAGTTAGGAACACTGCATCACCATTTGCTTTGGCTGTGTTTCTCTTATAAACATTTGAAAATTCCACCACAGGCACTGACATATAACAGCCAGCCTGTAAATATTTGTGAATATAGCTAAACCAGTGATATTTCCAGTGTGCATTTAGATCACAAACAGAAAAGTGGGAAAACTTGTTGAAGTGTAATCATGATATTGGAAAAGTTTAGACATCACTCGCTATTATTTGAGGTTTGAAAAGCTAACAAAGTTTTTTAAAAATAAGATACATTGGTTTAGTCCACAAGGTTGCTTTGAGTGTTTCTTAAGAGAGCACTAGCTGCGTTACATGGCTGCTGTAACATTAGAGTGGTTGTATATACTACCGTCCTAGTCAAGGGGAAACGAAAAAAATCAAAATAT
Organism: Arapaima gigas; assembly: GCA_900497675.1. Taxonomy (NCBI): domain Eukaryota; kingdom Metazoa; phylum Chordata; class Actinopteri; order Osteoglossiformes; family Osteoglossidae; genus Arapaima; species Arapaima gigas. Next base: position 458,131 of record UFQX01000041.1, on the reverse strand, counting down.
ATAATCATAAAACTTTACTAACCTTACCTCACTAATGTATGCAGCACCGTGTATTTGATGTATATTTTTTAACTTTCACATTTTTTATTTGTGCACATACAGTACTGTGCAAAAGTCTTAGGCATGCAACTTCAGTTTTTGTTGAGAAGTACAGGTAGATTCTTATCTACCATCAGGGAGGTTTCTGGTTGGTCCCAAATTCATTCTGCAGCCTGAGAATGACCTCAAACACCCAATCTCAGACGTACACAACTATCTTGAGCAAAAAGAAGGAATCCTGCAACAGATGCTATGGTCCCCACAGAGCCCTCATCTCAACATGATCAAGTCAGTCTGGGAGGACATGCAGAGACAGTCAAAGTCTGCAGAACAACTGTGGCCAGTTCCTCAAAATGTTTGGAAGAACCTACCAACCTCTACCTTAAACTGCATGCAAGTTTGCATAAGAGAATTGATGCCATTTTAAAGGCAAAGGGTGGTCCCACCAAATATTGATCTGATTGAGGTTTTTTTTGTCTACTGCACTTTTTAGAAGGTTTATTGATTAATAAGTATTCATGGCATTATTTCTGGAACCATCCTCGCTTTATAGCATTTTTCCCACAGGTGCCTAAGACTTTTGCACAGTACTATATAACGGAAAAATTTTTCCGAAAAAATGTTCTGTGTCCATTCTGTGTGCGGGAAGAGTGAAAACGTTTTTTCAGCTTGTGTGTGAGAGAGAAACTGCGTGCGTGTGTGTGTGCGCGCGCGTGTGTGTGTGTGTGCGTGTGTCTGTCATGAGGTGGGGAGGGATTCATCAACGTGTGTGTGCGTGTGTATTTGTGTGTATGGGGTGAGAAAATCTGCCCGAGTGACTATGTGCTTTATGTGTGATGTTACTACGTGCTGGGCTGCCCTTTCCATTACTCCCACCTCTCTGAACCTTGTCAGAGTCCAAATTTTAATTTTAATTAATTTTTAATTTAGAAAAATTTAGTATAACAAACAGAGGTGCAGCTTTACAGATATAGAAATTAGTCTACTGTGCAAACCAGTGCCCCCAGTGATTCCAGGATAGGCTCTGGATTGCCATGACCCGGACCAGGGTAAGTGGTTTGGATAACTGATTTTTTTTTTTTTTTTTTAAACAAAGCAGCTCACAACAATGTACCCATTAATACTGCTTGGTAATCTTTTGCTGGAGCAATTCTAGGTAAGTACCTTTTTCTGGGGTATTACAATAAGAAGTTTGTTGTGAACCTAAAACCAGAGTCCAGAGGCAGCAGCTCTAACCACTACGCTAGTTGATATATTAGATTACAATAGTTAGTTATAAATTTTATATGTAGAGATCTTAATTTAAAAAGTGATCATATGATGTCTTACATATGTAATAGTATTTTTCACACAGATACGTGCTTGGTCCTACAGTGGAAGGCAATGGTTGGACATTGAAAAATACCTTTCACTTAAAAAATATAATTGGTGGTTTGATTGAGCAGCCTATGGTGATCCAACTGAGTGAGGTGATTCTAAGTCGATGGCCCTTCTGCACCCAGCTGCCCACCACAGTGGTTGCTTTATTGGGCTAAGCAACTAAATAAATCACTCAATGTTTTAGCTGACAGCTGTCACTGACTGAGTCTGCATGAGGTGGCCACTCAATCATTCTAGATGCAGAGTCAGTGGCCGTAGTCACTACATAAATGACCACCTAAGGTGCTGTGGAAAGACTATGGTTGTCCAATAAAAGACACCCAGTTCAACAAAGAGAAGCAGAAGGGAACAGAGAAGTACAACAAAAAGAATGACCGGTACCTTCTCTATCTAAATGTGCCAAATCTTGTCCAAAAGGTTCGACTCACTCAGCCTGTGCTTCTGTAGGCCTTTAATGCATTTCCCTTCAAAACTTCTCCTCTTCACAACACAGTAGTCATCCACATTCACTCATCTCTTGTCCTCCACTCCATCCATTCATTTTCATCCATCAGTTTTCAGTAATGAGTTGTCCTATCATGACTGGAGTGATGCATACCTATTCTTACAATGTGCCGGTCATAAGGTGAGGCAACACCCTGGACTGGATGAGCATTGCAGGTTCCATGCAGCTTCACAAGTAACAGGAGAGAGTTAACCATTCAAAATTGTATTTATATTTTTACGTGTGCTGGAGTGCAGCTTACAAATGGCCATAAAGAATAAAGCAGAAGTTTAGTGGTTTTGTGCTTGTATGTTTGTGTGTGGCTCTCACCCCCATAATTCAGCCCATCTGTGAATATGGGAATCATTACTTTGCAAGCATTAACTCCCAGACCCCTGACAGACCCCCCATCTCTCCACCCAACCCCTCTCTGCTCCAAAACACAGCCAAACAATCCAGGCCTACTTGAGATGCAAACCACCTGCAAGTCTGTGAGGCACGGGAGTGGCTAGTAGTGGGCTAAGTAGATTAGTGGGCTTGGGGATCGAGCGGGGAAGCACCCTGATGAGACGATTAAATCATGGGAAACTCATGCCACCCACCCTAGGCCCTTTCGTGCAGGAGGCCTTAGCCTCAACCAGATAATCTCTCCCCTCTCCGATCTGCTCAGGGAAGTGACTCTGTGAATGAGACTGCCATTTAACTTTTCAAGAATTGCCTCAACTTTTAATTTTGGTCAGGGCAAGCTTAAAGGCCATTAAGTGTGCTAATCTAAGCCTGCCTTTGTTTCCAAGTTCAAAGCTATTCCCTTTCTGCACCCCTTTCTCACTCTTTTTCAAATTCAACCATAAGCCACCAAAAATCTGAGTTTATCAAAGTTTGGCTCGATATGCTCTGAAGTACCTCACTAAAGAGAGAAAAAAGATCATGTATCTCCCAGAAGTTTCTTCAGTGGAACAATATTTGTATCAAACAGAATTAGTTAGATACAAGTAAATCCACCAGAAATAATGTTTTCCTGAGACCTGAATGTGCAGTCTCCATGGGATACCAAATTGTCACACTTTAGTCATTATCTGCACTTGAATAATAACGTCATACAAATGTGTTTTGTATTCACAGAGCACCAATCAGTGTTGTTCTCTTCGATGACATCTACCAGTTACTCCTTTGTACTTCAGGAGTCTTCTGTACTCTGAAACTGTACTCTGATAGATCTAACTAGTTCAAAACAACCATTCCTGTACTTCTACCCAATAGCTCCCCAAGGGGTGTAGGATTTACAGGGTTTCTGTCAACCGTAGTAATACCTTGGTCCCCTTGACACAAGTTGGCTCAGTGAAAGATTATTCAGCATGGCGGTACCTCCAGCTTCTAGGATCTAGTTTGGAAACAAGGAAAGAAGGCACTGAGACTGTGGTCACTTTCATTCTGAACCCTACTCCTCCTCCAGCCACAAGCACTCCATATTCTGTCCGTCTTTGTCTTTTCCTGCTCTGTTCACAGAAGGGCGGCAGCTTGGCATCATAGGAATAAAAGCTTGAGTTCTTTAATGAAGTGGTGATGGAGGAAGGTCTCGACCAATAGATGCTGAAACAGAAGCCTTCAGTGTAAATGCTCTGCTGGGTCAAATCTGGTATAGTGCTGGTCCAAAAGCTGCCTCTCACCCTCACCCCATGCCACTCCACCTCCATGTCAAACCCATGCTGTCAGACATCTAAGATTTTTTACCCACACAAGGCACTGACAGTGCCCCACTTTCCATGTACCCTACTCTTTTCCCTCTTGTTTCTTACTCATTCACCTCACTGTTCTCCCCCTATTCTTTAATGCTCTTGTGCTGTGTTTCTGGCGAGCTATGGAACTATTGAAACAAAGACCCTCCCTCACACCCCAGCTATTAAAACTCCATCCTCAGTCCACCAAAGCAGCAAGGTATTCTGGACGCCGCCCCCATCTCATTAACATTTCCATACGGGATTAATTCCCTGGCTATGAGAAACACATTTCCTTTGCTTTTATTCCCCTTTTCTTTTTGCCCCATCCCTAAGGCTCGCAGTGTTTTGACAATCAAATCATAAACTGTCAATTTTAATGCCAATTCATCCAACTGAACACAAGCATCTGCTTAGAAAGATGACAAAAAGACATCTGCTGTGGAAAACTCATTATATGTTCAATGTTTCTCCTGCACGGAACATTCATTTGTGGCACTAATGTTTTACCGTTTGTTACATCGCATTATGGATGGAAATGGCACAAATCATGTGAAATGGTCATGAAATGGGTCCATCAGCGTTGAGCAACTTTCTTGCATGTTTCAAAGAGGTACAACTTTGAACGACCATTTCTTCAACGGCCTATACGAAGAAGTATCAATAGGTGAATCAAAATGTTCTGACTTTATGGCATACTCCTATTTTCATGAGTGATCGGGAGAAGTGTCAAAGTAAGGAGGCAAGGATACGACTGAGGGGCTGAAACGAGCACTACAGAGGGAGGGAGCAGGGAAGTTTCCATTCACCATACACCACCCCCTAGTCCAAAGCAGATTAATATCCTCAAGTGTTGGCAGAAGGGGGATGCACTCACGGTGGGAACAATGCCTGCGGCCTCTTGAGGTCTGGGATATTCAAATAAACCCTTGCTGGGCGTCATGGGGACGAGGGAATGGAATCGGCGTTTGTATGAGCTGACCTCGGCCTCATTGTCTTGCCCGATCCGACTGCTTGGGGCCCGCATCTCCCGTTACCAGGGTCTCAGAGCCCGACCAGACGGGCATGTCTTGGGCAATACAAGCCCAGGTTTGCTGGGCAAACAAAACTGGGCCCAGGCGAGCCTTCGCTCCCACGTTACTGGCCTGAGCTGCTGCCCCTTTCTCTCTGAGCTTCCATGGTGCTAGAGAAACAAGCCATTTGAGCAAAGTGTCAAGATTAGGCCCTGGAGACCATAAGGGAAGTTTGCTCAATGCTGAACCTTTCACTGGCACAGGGTCCTGTCACAACCAGATTCAGGAGGGTTCTGTTGACTGAAACACCTCTTCCATCAACCTTGGGCCCTTACCCCCTTAGTAGCAATACATTCTGTTACCTTGAAGAGTGAAAAGATTGTCAAAACCAATAGGTCTACCAACAGGAGCTAGGCTGTTTAAACACCCAAGTTCAACAACTTGTGTTACATTCTTGATCCTGCAATGCGGCAGGTGGCGCAGCAGTTACGGAAATAGATTTGTGACTGAAGGGCTCCAGCCTTAAATTGTATTAGAGGTACTGTTCTCATGACATTTGAGCAATGTATTTAATCTGAAATCCTTCTCTGAAAAGCTAGAAAAATGTAAACTATGGGCATTTTCTAAACAAAGAAGACAGAACAAATGCTTAAACTGATTGTGATTTAAAATCCATTTTTTGGTCTGTTTCTCTGGCTGAAGGACAAACTCAAAATAGTTTTGTTTCAGAAAAACGTGTGCCAGCATTAAAAAATGTCAGTCATTTTTTGAGAAGAAAAAAAGCTGTTTACAGGATGCTTTTCCTTAATGATTGCGTTACTGAGTTTGATGAGAAACTTCTTGGCTTAGGCACCGCATCCAGACTGGGGGTGGTTAAATGACAGAAGGCAGACAGGAAAGCTAGCATTGCCCATCTGTGTTCTGCATCTATTTTGGCTTTTTCATGCTTTCAACAAACTCAAAACATTTCTCTTCCATCATAGAATGTTATTCACAACTGTCTACATTTTATACAGCACCATCTCACCACCACAATAATCCATACAGGGTCAAATACTTCCTTACACACCATATACGACCACCAGAAAGACCCATACATAAACAACATCACTAAACAAACACTTTCCTAAACAAATGCATGCATCATGCACCATTGTACAAAATGCCATTTCAAGATGTAAAATAAGCCCATGCAGAATGAATGAAGTACTAATAGCTGGGTTAGGCATTTCAAAATTTACTGGGGACAACAGGTATATCATCGTGGTAAGCAAGGCATAGGTCAAAAAATGTGCCCAAAAGCCCCAGTTGTTTTGAGGGTAAAGACTGTTCCTGGACTTCAGTGCTCACCAGGGGAAATAACCTGGCCCCGAGGGGGAAACAGAAAGCCTAAGGAAGTCTAAGGAGGAAGTTGCTTACATCACTTGAAGGAAGTGGTGCTGATGGAGACACAGGGAGTGGCCCTCCCTGGTGCTGGTATCTATCGCCGAAGGACATTGCATGCTGGGAGAGACTTCTTATCGGTTTTCTTGTAAGGTGCGTGAGCACCAAACCATCCTGTTGGGGGGGTTGAGAAGGTATATTTCAGCTGCGCCAAAGATACATGATGGAGCACTTGTCAGTGATATGACAAGGGTAAAAGAGTCTTGAAATTGCTCACTACAAGTGCTAAGGTATAGAAACAAGCCATAAAACTGAATTTGTGAATTTTATAGTCTGACCTCTTCAAAATGAATCATGAATCCACGGTAGAACAAGGGGTCCCTGCACATGATAATAGCTGCACAAAAGAGTCTCTGCTTGTCCAGACTGACATTGTTCCTACATGCCACAAGCTATTACAATGCCAGGAATCTCAGAATAATGTTGATTCAAATGATCTGGCTCAATGTTGTAATATTTCCTGATCTGGCAAATAAGCTGTGAATAAAATCCTGCAAGATTCTCAACCATAAAGGGATTCAAAGCAGACACTGTATGAAACGCAACAATGATGATGACAGATTTTCAACTGAGCAAAGAAGGGGGAAATTTGTAACTCTTTCCAAGAGTGAGCTATTTTGATGGCTTAGTGCCCTTCTGCCCTCAGCGACAGACAGAGAAAAGTGTCTGGGAAAAGTGAATGTGCTATGTAAACAGCCGGATGACTTGTTATCACTGTTCACATGGATAGCACTGATCTCAGTACAGGAGGAATATTACCTCTTACTTGATGTCTTCAGCAAATTACCTTACAGTTTATCAAACTTTCCATTTAATTTTTTTTTACCCAGTATTCAACAGGATATTTAAGGGGAAGCCTCTCCCAGATGAATACAAAGCTGCTTGCCTTGTTATATTTCTGCTTCTCCAGTCATTAAACATTGAAACTGATTCTGTAAGTACAATATTCAGAAACTTAAAGCAACTCAAACCTTCAGTTTATGTATCAAAGACATTAGTTGGAACTGATTTACAAGTATAGTTCAGCTAATTTAAAGCCTTTTCATGTTAAATAAAACAATCCTCATAAGAAACAGTCTTTAGCACTAAAATCAGTGCTAATGGAAGTTTTTATATATAAAGCATCTATCCATCCATTATCAGTAACTGCTTATCCTGAAGGGGGGTGGGGTGCCTATCCTGTAAGCAGACGGCACTATCCTATGAGACAGCCCCTGGAAGAGACAGCAGTCCATCGCAGGGCAACTACACACACCCAGCCACCTCACATACAAACACTTTGGGCAGTGTAGAGAAGCTAATAAACCTGAATCACATGTCTTTGGACTGTGGGGGGAAACCAATGCAGACACAGGGAGAACATACAAACTCCAAACAGACTGAGCTAGTTTTGAACTCACAAACAACTAGACTGAGCCATGGTGACACCCTGTATAAAGCACTACCATACAATATACGATTGTCCATTCATTACAAACAGATCATTATCATCATACAATAGTTAAGGATTTCCCTCAATAAGAGCAAAAGTTACACCGGTTTCTCAGGATTAATTCCTTTTGAGAAATCACCCCCATTAAGCAAATTCCCATTATGAGGAGATTGAACTACTATTATTTCTACAGGGTAAAAAAAATGGGTTCCTAGATGAAAACTGCTACATAAAACTAAACATTGAAAAGTGCTCTTATGCATGACATTTCTTTGTCACATGCTGCCATTTAATACTGTTTTTCATTCATTATTAATAACTGCTCTCTGTCTCTTTTAGGGTCACTGAGGTATAGAATGTGAGACGTGGTGCACAGTACACCATGGACAGAGGCATTTTGATAGGATGGCTCATGTCTGATTATGATATAAATAAAGTTCACCAAATTACTACCTAGCTCTTCTCTCTGCAAAAAACATGGACACTGTACTGTTTGAGGCCCTGTGCAGCATTACTATCAAATGTTTGACATTAGGTGATCTTCTTCTGATTTGTGAGGTTATGGCCTTATTTACAGTAGTGTAACGGTATTTGTGTTATAAAAGCTGTTCATATGATTTAAAAACCAAGTTAAAAGTTATATGTTTATATTTTATTTCTGAGGGACTCAAAGGTCCCAGGTTTGAATCTCTGCTCTTGCTGTACTTACCCTGTATTGCTCCTGTAAAAATGACCTAGCTGCATAAATGGGTAATAACTGTAAGCAGCTTAACAATGCTGACTACTTGGAGAAAAGCACTGGCGAATTTAGCCAATAATATTAGCCAATAATAGTATTGAATCTATTTTTTCTGTTGTGATACATATTTAAATTAATTGGTGGCTGCAATTGGTTTAGACTCCTGTGATAGGAAGTATATATGTAGCTGGTTTTGTTATCAAAATATGTAACCATGGTAACAAACTAAAGGAAAACAGCCACACTTATGGGTTGACACGCCAAGTGTGTAGCTCTGTTTCAAACTGTTGGATAAAAGTGTTTGCTACAAATTTTTTACAGACTAAAATTGTGAAAGTAAAATGACAACCTTAGACGCAAAAACTTCTTTCTCAAATTACACAAGCCTGCTGTACAGAGAGATACATTTTGCCTGTAACAGATGAGGATTGCTTTTATTGTTGATATTTTTCCAGGTAGTCATCCTTTCAAAGTACAGATAAAGATTATAGTAGTGTACTGTAAAAAAAGTAAGGTTTCTAGAAGCAATGGTAAAAATTATTTGGATACTAATTCATTTCAACTTTTTATGTTTTTAATATAGCTCTACTGAATATTCATTTTGCTGTGTGCATTTTATTGCCTTTGTCTACCATTTAAGTGAAAAGTTTTATTTATATAGGATATATGTGCCACATTCAATGTCTTCCTTAGACATCTGAGGTTTAACCAGTGTTTTTTGTATGTTGTATTTTGTATGTTTTTTGTATTCAGAATGGCGAGAAAATGCAATTATATTTATAATGTAGACAATTTTCATAAATGGAGGTAATGTACTAAACACGCCAAAAGTACAGTTCCTCCATCACTCTGCCACCTGCTCTTCCTTTTCCTCTGGCAAAACTTTTCAGAAAAGGGCACTGGGGCATCTGTATGAGAGCAATGTAGGTGCTTAATCTTTGGAGTGACATATGTATGCAAAGCTCACTGAGGACAGACAGCCTGCACGGTTGGTGGTGTGGGTGGGGTCTGGAGACAATCTCTAGTCTGCAGACAGATGAGAAGCATGTTTTAGCCCACAAACTATAGGAGAATGAGGCCTGAGTCTGCGAGTCAGCTACCCACAAGCAATAATCGGTCCTGCTGGCCCCTGGTGGAGGAGCTACCTTTCTGGTAGGTGAGTTACTGACACTAAGCTTCTGACACTGTCCCCCTAGGTCAATTAATGAATACGAACATGATAAGAAAGTGAATACAACACAGGAGGGACAGAAAACTTCAGACATTCAATCCAGTGTCTGTGAAAATGACATCCTCCTTTACTGAAATCTGTGCCTCTGCTTCCTACCAGCAAATTTTAAAGAACAGGAACAGCTGGCAAACAGCTTACAAGTAAATGCAGGCTTGTTGAATTTTAAAACACTAAATAAAATATGGCGTTGCATTAAAGCAGAAAATCCCTGCTGCAAAAATCATACCAACTGACTCTTCCAAGTCAGAAGATGGCGATCTAAACTGATTACATGCACTTTACACGCACATATTGTCTCTTGCTTTCTCTATACTGTATTCTCCATTCCTAGAAAAATGATCATCCCCCCTATTCTATCTTTGTTCAAGAGACGTGTGCTGGTTTATATAAAAGGAGATTACATTTGTCTCATGAATTAAATAGGCTCTCTAACACTTTGGCCAGCACCTTTAAACAAAAGCTTTTAGCTCTGATGACTGATGTGTATACTTTGTTTGACCTTCAGAAGTTTATTGCTCACAAATTTCAGCCAGCTTTGATAAATTCCTTCTAAGGAATGATGGAGATTTATGAAGGAGTACAGATACGAACAAAAGATTTAAGTTGTTCCAGATTTTTCTCAGGTTTTCAGTGTCTTTTCTACGCCTACCTTTAAATTTACTACAATGAAGCATCCCAAGAAGATGTCGATCGAAGAGCAGCAAACTGAAGTTCTAAGTCTGTCGGACTGCCATACACATGCAGTGTATGACCTCCATTTGTGCCTCTGTGAGACCTGAGCACCAGATAAAAAGCTCACACAGATTTTTTTTGCCATAAGGTTCTTTGGAGACACCTCACACTGTACTACTAAGGAGAGATACTCACGAAAAGCACTTGATGGGAGACCACAGGGAGATTCAGCCTTGTTCTTCACATTCCAGTGAAAACTATGACAAAAACACAATGTTAATCAAGGCCATGTCATCTTCATATATACAGGGACAGGATTCAAAACTATGCAGTGTCCACACATGAATAAAAGATGTTAACATCTTTTTCATGTATAATGTAAATACATGTGCCTGCATATATCTACATAACGTAAACATCACAAAGAGCACACACTAATGAGGCAAATCCAGATTACTACTAACTTTTCAAATTAAGTCATTTCCAGTCAACTGATGAGCAAATTTTATGTACCAAGCTAGTACTATACAACATTTGTATGGTTATATTTTCTTTTGTAACTAGACTATTGGCTCTGTAAGCTTCAAAACTTGGAGAGTACAAAGAAAAGTCAGAGTAGTTCTTTATTTTTTACATAAATTAAGCCTGTAGCTAGATTTCTCAGCCAGCTTTATGGGTTAAGTGTCCTGTCCTCCACATTTTTATACCTGTGCAACGAGCGGCTGGATGAAGACAGAAGAAAGGAGAACACATGCCTCTTTGGCACATTATTGACTGCAGAATGGAACAGCACAGGAATGACATGTGAAAGGGGGTAGCGGACACCCAAAGTGAACTCTGACAGATCATCTTGTGATGGATGAAGCCCCAAACTTTCACACCACTGTCACTGCTGACCCCAATGGCAACAGAGTGAACCCCTGATTCATTCATCACACCCCTAATGATGACATCTTGCAGCTCCCATCTTGTCAGATTTAGTAAAGCCCTTGGAGCCATTGGGAGGAAGGGTGCAGCATGATGGATGGTAATAAGTCTTAATATAAGTACAATAATTTTGACATGAGACAAGAAAAACAAGAGAGCTATATGGGTACATTTTTAAAAGTGCAAAAGTTTGCCAAAGCACATTCCTAAAACTATCATAAACTACAGACTGTTCTTTTGGCAAGAGTCACGGTTAAGGTACACTACTCTTTAAGTGAGGTGACCCCACATTCTCTAAGCCATTGATTTGGAGCTCTGAAGAAGTCTACAACATGTGGGCAGGTCCCAGAAGACCCAGCCAAGTTTCCTTTCCTTTGTACACAAAGAGCCTGAGTCACATAGTTGAAGTGGCCAGGAAAGAACAAAGTAAGAGAAACCAAACAACAGTTTCTGCATGTACATGCTGTATAGCTGAATACCACAATGCAAGGCTAGGGTAGAACTGCTCAGGAAGGGCCATCTCAGTACTCACACACCAACATATCATATGTACTTTGATGCAAGTAAGTCTGACTGGAAATACTTTCAAAACACACAGGAAATCTATGACTGAGAAACTACTTACAAAGTCAGATGTACAGATGGGTAGAAGCCAGGTGGGCCATCATATCATCGTAACTGGTCCCATTAAGTGAAGAGTGTATTAGACTAATTATGTTTGACTGGAATTATAAACCGTAACACTTGCTCAAAGTATATGACAAAAAAGACGAAAAGAAAAAATTGTGCAACAGGTATTGAATCCTTAACAAATGAAGACAAACGACATAGTATTTGTTTAATATATATACAGTCAAAAAGGAGACTTGCTAGTGTGAGCATTTAAACTTTCATCTCTGCAGATAGCGTAAGTAGTGACATAACACGCACCAAGTAGTAACAACAGATGTAGAATGTACATAAAAGACCATGACATTTACGGATTTTCTCACCACTCACTCACTCACTCACTCACACACACACACGCACACACACACACACACACACAAATGAACTAAATTCAACAAGTTTAAAGATAAAAATAAAGTTTGGTAATACATAATGCTCTATACACGCTTCCTCATTGAAACATGCACACACCCACATATAAAAGTACAAAATTAAGTTTAAAGGTAATAAACTTTAGTGATATATAATGTTCTATACACAAAAGCCCAGATTCCATACACTACACACACACATACAGTGATGCACTAAAATGAACAAGTGTGTGTGTGTGGGGGGGGGGGGTGCAATGACTTCAAGGGTAATATTGTACAGTGATGTATCATGTGTTACTACTGTTTACCTTTCAACCTTTTTGATTTTACCCAGGCAGTGCCAGGTAATTTAGCTAGTTATTCAAGCTTATTGAAACAATAGATGTGCTAATATTCTAATTTAGTGTTTATTTTAGTGATTTGATTAAGTCAAAAACAGTATACACAATGGCCTCTCGCAGACTGAGTTCTACACTCCAGGGCTATAGATTTACTCGGGCAATGATAAATATAATTAGTCCATATTAAGCTCTAAAATGAGAAATCAGCTAATCAGGCATAAACTACATTTTCTGACAGTGATTCACACAAATGTATCCACACAAAACACAAGAAATTCAGCCAGTTTCTTGAGATGGCTGAGAAACAATGTTGTGCTTTTTCTAATATTTTCCCCCTGGAATTATCAGGTTAAAAAAGATCTACTAGTAAAATTACTTATTTATAAAGCGCCTTGATTAATGACGTTTCATACTCTTAAGAAATCATTTTTACAAAAGGTCATAACTGGAACATGTGTTGTTGATGCACAAAATCGGTTTCCAAAACATACAGGAAAAATGACCACATGGAAATGACTAATTCCTCTGAAAGATCTATGTGAGGGGAAACTGGAGGGTCTGGTTTAAATGGAACGTCATGCTGATTAAATAACATCTTGCTGCTAAAGGACATGCATAAAATGAATGGACTCATCAGCCCAACATGAGTGGGCAGGCCTTTTAAGGCAGACTGCAAAAGTAAATACAGGCCGACAAGTAAAAGTGGAGCAATTCAGAGGCAGGGTCCCCCTGGAGCTCAAACTTTCAAGTCACAATAGTGGACTGTTATTCTTATACTACAGTTTGATTTACAGATGCAAAGTGTTTCCTGAGGCCTGAAAGAGATCAAGATATGAGTGCAAAGTAAGACATTCTAGAAGGATGGTCAATGCTCCAAAGTTTAGTATTAATGTGTGTTCAAATGTTGAAAACCTGAAGAAAAAAAACTCAGATGGGGGAAAAAAAATCATGATTAAAAAGCTGTTGAAAATGATAATAAAAGTTAATAAAATTTTAGAGTGATGGGTTTAAAGAGAGTGGCTTGTGTTGTGTTCAGTAGCTTTAAGTCTGTCCACCAGCCCCTTTTTGACATAAGCAATCAGCAGCTTTCTGAAAGCCAGACTTGCATTTATTCTCAACTCATTGCACAGATTTTTCCTAAAGAATGTTAGATAGAAGAGGAGGAGAAACCAGAGGCCAGAACTATACAATTTGTGCAGTCTCCCAGCAGCCAAAGGATGGTGCTGCAGGGGTGACACTAGCATTCCAGCACAAAGCATCCAGTTTGTAGCACAAAAACATACTTGGTAGGATATTTAACACACCTGCTTCCTTAATATGCTACAAAAGTATAACCCTGCACATCTTGATGTTTGAGCTTCATTTGAACAATGTTGATAAAGGCAATATCTCCCTCTGTTACAGCATTAGTTATCCAGGAGAACCCCGGGTTAGCTGGTAACCACCAAATGCCACATGAACACAGCAAGTGAGGAGTGTTGTTTTTTTGGAGCAGGAATTTATATGAACAGGTGCCCTTCCTGACATCAACCCTCACCATTTACCTGGGCAAAGGATTAGCTGAAGAACGAGCGTGCGCGCGCACACACACACACGCACACACACACACACACACACACACAATGACTAGGCAATTTAAAGGGATCAATTAACCTGTGTACTACAGGAGAAAACCCGTACAGACACGAGGAGACCATACAAACTCCACATAGACTGAACCACATTCAAACTCACACCTGAAAAGCTCCACCCTGATAAAGGCAATTTAATTTAACAAATAAGTGAAAGCTACTCTTTGCAATACTTTATTCAACAAAAGAATCAGAAATACAACTGTCTGTTGTGGAACCCACAATTACAACCCTCAGCTTCAGTACCTAGTGTTACCACCTTTGAATTTGGTGGGACAACCTGGCCAGGATAAACTGACAGTGGTTTCAAGTTTTTCCTATTTGTGGAGTTAATTGAATCATTGGAATGATAGTCACACACCTCAGGTGTAAAGACCAATTCAAAGCACAGGTTGATTCCATATTTACGCATTTGATGCTATGACAAAGATTAGAGGTATATTAACCCCCCCCCCAAGATACAGCATCACTGTTGATCTGAACAGTTAAAATTAGTGCAAAATGTGATTTTTCAAAGTCAGGTTTTAAAAATTATATCACCTTTATCCATCAGCATTGATGAAATGATGATCAAATATTGTTTTTTCCAAAAATGTAAAAAAAAGACAAACCGCCTCATAGGGAGTACTTACTTTTTCATAACACTGTACAGTTGTGTGCAATTAGGCTACTGAGATGATGGGGACTCTTCCAGGGTGTAGATCCATAGCCTAGTACCCACTCCTGGATAAGCTCTGGACCACTGCCACCCTATCCGTGATAAAAGTTAATGATAAAGGATGGATGTATAGTCATAGATAAACTTTGCAACGGTTTGATTGTGTTACACTGTCATTTGTTTATCCAAAGCTTGATCCTGTGTTTAACTGCAGCACCTCACCTTAAATTGTCATTATGTTTAGTACATTGTATTCTTATAAACACTACAGTGCAGTTTAATCCTGTAATTGTACAGCACAAATGTGTTTACAAAGCACTCAATAAAAAGCATTTGTTTAAAAAAAGTTCCATTCATAAATAGCCTGAACACTACAGGAATATTTAGACAGTGCTACATAATTCTTAGGGCCCTAGATGTTAAACCAACTAAGCAGCAACAATGCAGACAATTAAAGTGCTGTCTCCACTTCTTCAAGAAAAAGGTAATTTAATGCTACACTTACATTAGCCCAGGAAAGACACATCTAAATTGCTTTTGTGTAACATTTGAAACATTTCCCAGAACACAAAGCAGTAGAGTCTAGACACTGATTTCAGACCCTAATTAAAACAAATCAAACACCTCCTGTGTTGGTTTAGGGCAGGTTGCCCTAGATTAGTGCTAATCGGGGTCATTTACCCCTACTGAATGCATATTTGCCTCCCTTTCTTTGGTCCAGGGAGAGGCTGAAGCAATTTGGGACAATTTGAAGTACTGTCTCTCTCACGCATCAAGCTACCATTAATCCACCAGCAGCCATCACTGGGAGGCAATGGCTGCCCTAATCTTTCTGACATGTTTGGTAACTGTCCTACCGAGCAACTGCTCTCTGCTTCCTCCGGCCCCTGATCCTACCATTTCTGCGGTGTGAAGATTAAAGTTTATCCAATTAGCCGCCCGCTGGGTCCTCCGAGTTAATCGGGCTGATCCCAGAGCGCCGTCACACTGCCGCGCCGCTGTAAGATAGGCCCCGATTACAGGGCCAAGATTTAACTAATTAGAACTTCTTGCATTACGATCAAATATAAAAGAGTACGGTCTCTCAGGGGGGTTGTCGGGGACTTTAAATGGCGCCACTCTCCATTCCTTGCTTTGACTAAAGAGTATACTTCCAAAAAAAAAAGTAATATAAGTTGGTTTGTCTTCTTCCGTCAGCATCCAGAAAAACTGAAGGTTGCACATTATTCAAGCAAAGAATGCACTCTGAGACCACACCCAAAAATTTAAACTTACAAAGTCACATGGTCAAAGATGCTGGCTGACACTAGTTGACATTGTTCTACTTAGAAGTTAAACTTCTGACAGGTCTGGCTTGCCCTACCAAAAGTATTTAGGTGTATTATTCAGTACAGAACTGGCAGATGTGTAATGCTACCATATTGGCTCTTTCACCACAATAACTGCAATCCTACCTCAGCAGCCTTCACCAGACTTCACGTGACTCTAGTCAGAATTTTTTTAGACTCGGCACACCAGGATCCTGTTTGCACAGCCTGACCCTGTTGAAATGGAGGGATTAGCTCTCTGAGGAAGTCCAGGTCGCTGCCACCGGACTGCCCTTCACTTCCTGTTCATATCTGCATCACCTGGGTTGAAGAGGGTCAGACTTGGAGCAAAATAAAGCTGGACTTTTTCCAAGGGGCTGTGCTGAGCTGTCACTTAGATTAGGTGCAACATACAAACAGAATACAGAGAACTGCATGGAGCTCTCCAGCGGTGAGAGGATGTGAACTACAAACTTAGGGTCAGGTGAACACCCCCAGAGAGTGCCAACAGTGTGATCAGCAGCGCAGAATGTTTAATGAATGGGATTGTCTAAAAGATCAGCTGCGTTAAAGATCACATTGACTCCTGCTAGTGAAGTAGGCAAAGCAGGTCAGCTGGAGAAGGTCGCACAAGTGCATGATGCAAAGCTCGAATGTGGAAACACTGCTGTTCACAGGTATGTCCGATACGGTCCTCCTAAAACATTTCTGAGTTTTCAAGGTACAACGTTCAAACATGCAAGTAAAGTATAATGCATGTAACATTATTTACATATGATTCAAGTCAGACTGCGTGGTCCTTCTCTGAACTCCATTTAGACATAAAGAATTGTATTCACTACCATGGACTGGGATCTTGCCCAGAACTTGTTTCGTAACCTTGCGGCCTCTGCTTCCAGGATAGGCTCCAGATCACCGTGATCCTCCTCAGGATAAACAGTTAACGAAAAAAGATGGATGAATGGATGGTTGGAATAATATTTAGGGTGAAGATCTTTATTGGTCATCTAAAACGGTCTCAAACTCAGTCCAGTGAAGGCATTTGATATCTATATAGATTATTATTTTTCAGTAAATAAGAATAAAGTACACCCGATGATTATCTTTGTGTAGGGGCAAAGGAAACCTGTATATTTTACTTTTGATGTATTGCACAGGGTTCTAAATATTACATTCAGTGTCTGGAATGAATGACTGGATTGCAAGGAGCAGCAACATACACACAGCTGTCTTCTGAGCTTGTCTGTCGTGGTAGGAACCTATTCCTCATCAGAATGTAATGTGCAAAATGTAAAAATACCGAGTTCCCGAATAATTAAATATTAAATGCTGTTCAATGAGCGTCTGATCGCTTTGTTCTAACAATGACTAACGGACACGTGGGGCTCCAGTTTGCTGTTTCTGGTAGCACAGCGCCACCTATTGGCTGCGTAAGGAAACGAGTCTCGTCAGCGAACAACTGGCGAAAAAGATAGGTTGAGGAGATGGATACAAATTTACGGGTTTAAATAATAATAATAATAATAATAATAATAATAATAATAAAAACTATGAAAATGACCCGCATCTACCGAGGTACCCAGAGGTCATGTCGCTTTGCGAAATTCGAACTAAACCAGAAAGACGGGCGACGGTCTATGAAAACGGCGAAAACATTTCGATAAGAAACATCGCGAACATCTGGAGACAGCTGCTGGGTTCACCTGGGTTTCGAGAATCTTTAACTATTTCTTACTATTGTTTATCCCACGAACTTAAAGCGCGTCTCGAGACACTTCACCTGACCAGTTTTACCATATGACAGGTAAATGACCTACTGTGTTAGCTTGCTTCTTATTTATGAGCCTATGTTAGTATGTAGCTTGTGGCAGCACTTATGTGTATAATTACAAATATATTATTTCGACAAAAAAGTTTGTCTACCTCACAAGCTCTGGGAACTGCTGATCTCCAACGGTCACCGCGTCCCGCGCTTATTTCACCTGTGACGTCACGTCACCCCTGGGAACAAACAGCATAAAGTTACACAAAAATCTCTATATTCGTTCATGTGGTGCAACGGATCGGAAACCTTTGGGGTTTATACTGATAGCAGCTATGTGTTTAATTTAATTTTCACAGCTGGGTATCTTCAGCTAAAAGGGTGTAGAATTTGGGAGGGATGTTTTCATGATAAAACAAACCTTGAGAGATTATTTACATCTCATATGAGAAAATTCTTCCCATGCTCTAAGTCATAAGGGCAGCTAAGGATGAAAAAAGGATGTGTCACTCTCCTATCTGTGCTGAACCAGTTAACAGGCTCCTTAAGGCCTGTTTAAAGTGCTCTGACATCCAGTGAATGAATTTTCTTTTCTATTTATGTCACTTTAAAGAGAACTTTTGATTTTAATTAAAGTCAATGGGCATTTAAAATAGCCCTGAGATGGACTGGCGTCATCCTGCCAGGACAGGCTCCAGACAACCACGTCCCCTGCATTGGGACAAGCAGATATTGGCAATGAATGAACGAATGAATAAACAAAGGAGCATATTTAAAATATCAGTTTCCCTTTAAAGCCTCCTGTGTGACGTGGTGGTTTTTTTTAGCAGCACCTCGCAGACGAAGCCAACAGACCAGATGACAAAGCCGTGAGGTTGTGCTACCTGCCCCCAGGCTGCCAGTGGCCACCAAAAATGAAAGAAGAAATTGCATCTTCATCTAAGTAGAATATGGTGATAAACATAAATCCAGTGACTTGTAACACCATCCATCACCCATGGCCCTTAACTGTGCCCTCCAGACAAGGGCAACTTGAGGGCAAGGTGAAGCCCATAATGCTGTGTGTTGAAGGCCACCGATTCTTCATGGGTTAATGCACATATCCTACTTCTGCCTCGCAGATTTAATGGAGGAAATGAGCAGCCACAGCAATATTGCGAAGGATCCGGCCATCCCTCTGTGTCAGTTTCAAACGCAGACAGTCGCTGTTCATTAATCTCATCTCTCGAGTTCCATACTGCCCACCGCACAGCTGCTACCATCTCCAAATGAATAACTAGAAATAGTAAGTAAACTCCTGGAATTCTTTAGCACATGCATTATGACTGTAGTTGTTCACAGTAAAATGTCTTCAGTTGATAGTTTACTAATGTGATCCACTGACACCACTAGAGGGTGATGAGGTAACACTTTCTTTTAATTGCATCATAACCAGAACATTTTTATGATAATGTCTTATATTGATCACCTCTGCATCAAATACACAAAGGAGTCCAAGGCTGAAGGCACAGAGACTGAAGATGAATGAAAAGTTGAAACAGTAATGAAATGAATGAAAAGTATCTTATGATGAAAAGTTTGACAGTATTTTTTTTTAATTGTAGCTATATACATGATTTTTACACAACCTAATCGACATATAAATTGAGGCTCATCTGTAGTCAACATTTATTGTTATTATTGTTGTTATAAAAATTATTTTGCTAATTATAACATTTGAAAATGATCAGAAACTGATAAACATTATTTGTTTTAAATGAGAGTTTATTTCAAAGTAGCTTTCAGGTTAATAGAAAATACAGTAAGTGTTTCACTGCAATGAACCGGCCTCCTGTCCAGGGTTTATTCTGCCTTGTCCCCCACGTTTCTGTGACAAGCTGCGGACAACCGTGACCTGGCACTGGACAGGCGGTTATTGATCTTTAATGGATTGATAGAAGTGTTACAGATTTTTTTTATTATAGTTTTATCTGTGTTTTTTTAAAGAACCTAAGCCATGAGTAAACTGGGTTATACAGCTTTCATTGAATCTAACTTAGTTGTACAAATGTTTTAGCAGTATTACAGTTAAAAATAAATCAAGTTATTGATAACTTCTAGTCCCAGTTGTGAAACTTAAAGGTGTGTGTGTATGTACCTCTCCATAATAATGTGACAGAAAAGCGTGTATTCAAAATATATCCGGTTTAAATCTGACACAACATGCAGATTTTATTGTTTTTGTCAGATAAGAGAAGCAGTACCACCTGCTGCCCAATACCTCTTAACATGCAATGGTTAATCTCCATGCAGACCGCAGTGACAAGTTGCTGAAAGTGCTGGACACCCTCAACCTCAGCATGACTGAAGGTGCCATCAGCAGTGGCAACATCTGTGTGAAGATTTGCAGCATCAAGTAAATATGGAACCACTTTTAGGTTGAGTTATTGTTGCCCATTATTTTAAAAATTTATTGTAATGTCTATTTGGATAAGATAAATGTTGTTTATCTGTTATCAAATGGTCTATACTATTCAGAATTTTTCCTGAATCCTAAAACATCATCAAATAGTGAGCATATTTGTGCTCCAAGTCAGACATTTGGACAGAAATGTGCTGTAAGGAAACTTTGTAGTTGTCTGAAATCATAACTGTCTTGTGCAAACTGATGAATAACTTCTTTAAACATAAGAAGCAAATGTCAGACACATTTGTGGTTATGCAGGGAAGTACGATGGAAATTCTGAAATTGTTTTTAATTTCAGTGTCACAGAAACAAACCAAACTTAGTTGACAGTTACTGTTATGCATCATCTGGTGTGGAATTAAGGCTGTGATTAGCTTTAGCCTTTGTACAGAAAACCCTTCTGTGTGTCTATGAAACTTCGAGTTTCTCAAAACTTTGTGTAGTTATTTTAAGCTTCCGTACCAATAAAGGAAATAAACCCCCAAACTGAACTTCATGAACAGCAAATGGTCATGCTTCACACTAACAGTACAAGCATTGCAGTGACCATTAAGAAACACTGTAAATGTTCAGCCTTAAGCTCTTATTACATTACTTATCTCGGCTTATGCTCTGCACATCATCATACAGTATATTGCTTTTAGGCATTTTTACTGGCGCAGTTTAGGTTATGTACCTCCTGCCAAAGGACAACAGCAGCTGCTTCTTTGAAATTTATCTGAGATTATAGCCATTTACTTGTGAAATTGGTTACTGAAAGTCTGGATGAACCAGCGATAATTTTAGCTACATCATTTGTATTCAGATAGTACATTTTTATAGTCTATCTGGAGAAACAAATCAGTATCCTCATAGTTTATGTTGATGCACCACATTTCTCTCAGGAATGTTGGAAAGCGGAATTAAATTCTTCTGTGTGCTGATGTCTTTATCTGTTAAGGCTGATTCATAAAAGCTAGAGAACTGGAGGGCAAAAATCTTGTCAGCAAGCAGGATGAGTTTCAGTATTTGCAACTGCTGCAATGATGCATTTTCCCAAAATATTTATTTGCCTGTTCTGATGATTTAAGTTGAAATATCAAAAACATGTTAGTTACTATTCAGATGAAAAGGCCACTAAATGTAATTGAATCTCTGAAAAGACTAGAAATATTATACATCCTTCCACGGTGAAAAAAATGAACAAATTTATATTTGATCTCATTTTGTACAACTTATAATATGTGAAGAGTCATAGGAGAATATGATATTGTAAGTAACAAATTAAATTGTCAAGTGTGCTATCAGGAACCAGTCATTTCACCTTCACAATTCTTTGCAGACACTGAGTTTTACACCTTTTTAGAAGTCATTTTTTAAACCTTATTGAAAATTTCATAGATAAAACAGTACTTGATACAAACAAATGAACAAGACTAACAAAATACGTGTCACCAAACTTCTTTAGCCTTACAGTAGTAAAGTGTCCATTGTGTCAGGGTTAGAGTGTCACGTATAACTCCCTGTCACCAGTTTTGGTCCTTCCTTTAGCGCACCCACCCGTTGTCCCTCCCTGGTATGTGTATGCAGTAGGCCCTTTGTCCTCACCCTGACAGATTAGCTGGGAACTGCCTGGAGGCACATGTCACTCATGTTTGTCACACAGTGAGTGACTGACAACAAAAGCCTCACTTAGGGTCATAAGTACAGTGATGCTTGAAAGTTTGTGAACCCTTCAGAACTTTCTATATTTCTGCATAAATTTGACCTAAAACTACATCAGATTTTCACACAAGCCCTAAAAGTAGATAAAGAACCAAATCAAACAAATGAGTTAAAAAATTAGACCTGGTCATTTATTTATTGAGGAAAATGATCCAATAACGCATATCTGTGAGTGACAAAAGTACGTGAACCTTTAGGATTAGCAGATAATTTGAAGGTGAAATTAGAGTCGGGTGTTTTCAGTCAATGGGATGACAATCAGGTGTGAGTGGTTGACCTGATTTATTTAAAGAACAGGGATCTATCAAAGTCTGATCTTCACAACACATGTTTGTGGAAGTGTATCATGGCACAAACAAAGGAGATTTCTGAGGACCTCAGAAGAAGAAGAAGAAGAAGAAGAGTTGTTAATGCACATCAGGCTGGAAAAGGTTACAAATCCACCTCTAAAGAGTTTGGACTCCCCCAATCCACAGTCAGACAGATTGTTTACAAATGGAGGAAATTCAAGACTGTTGTTACCCTCCCCAGGAGTGGTTGACCAACAAAGATCACGCCAAGAGCAAGGCGTATAATAGTCTGCGAGGTCACAAAGGAACCAAAGATAACCTCTCAGCAACTAAAGGCCTTTCTCACATTAGCTAATGTTAATGTTCATGAGTCCACCATCAGGAGGACACTGAACAACAATTGTGTGCATGGTAGGATTACAAGGAGAAAGCTGCTGCTCTCCAAAAAGAACATTGCTGCCCATCTGCAGTTTGCTAAAGATCACCTGGACAAGCCAGAAGGCTATTGGAACGTTTTGTGGACAGATGAGACCAAAATAGAGCTTTTTGGTCTAAATGAGAAGCTTTACGTTTGGAGAAAAGAAAACACTGCATTCCAGCATAAAAACCTCATACCATCTGTGAAACACGGTGGTGGTAGTATCATGCTTTGGGTCTGTTTTGCTGCATCTGGGCCAGGACAGCTTGCCATCACTGATGGAACAATGAATTCTGAATTATACCAGCAAATTCTGAAGGAAAATGTCAGGACATCTGTCCGTGAGCTGAATCTCAACAGAACGTGGTTCATGCAGCAAGACAACAACCCTAAGCACACAAGTTGTTCTATNGAACAATGAATTCTGAATTATACCAGCAAATTCTAAAGGAAAATGTCAGGACATCTGTCCGTGAGCTGAATCTCAACAGAACGTGGTTCATGCAGCAAGACAACAACCCTAAGCACACAAGTTGTTCTATCAAAGAATGGTTAAAGAAGAACAAAGTTAAGGTTTTGGAATGGCCAAGTCAAAATTCTGACCTTAATCCAATACAAGTGTTGAAGGACCTGAGGTGAGCAGTTCATGGGAGGAAACCCACCAGCATAAGAGTTGAAGCTGTTTTGTAAGGAGGAATGGTCTAAAATTCCTCCAAGCCGACGTGCAGGACTAGTCAACACCGGAATTACCGGAAACGTTTATTTGCAGTTATTGCTGCGCCAGGGGGGGTCACACCAGATACTGAAAGCAAAGGTTCACATACTTTTGCCACTCAGAGATATGTGTTATTGGATCATTTTTCTCAAATAAATGTCCATTTCTAATTTTTTTTTACTCATTTGTTTGGTTTAGTTCTATCTATCTACTTTTAGGACTTGTGTGAAAATCTGATGTAGTCTTAGGTCAAATTTATGCAGAAATATAGAAAGTTCTGAAGGGTTCACAACCTTTCAAGCACCACTGTACCTGTGCACCAAATGTTAGGTCTGTGGCTTAAAAACCAAAGTTGTGCATTAAAAACAGAAAGACAGCCAAAGTGAGATTTAGAGATAGAAACCAGATAAGTACAATTATAAACAAGAATAGAACAATAATTTGTAGGTAAAGCGAAGTCATTTAAAGAGTAGAGAGCAACACGGGAGATCAGGTAACAGTGTCGCTATGCTGGTTGAAATTATGGTTAAGACACTTTATCCAAATAAAGTTGGGCCCTTTATTACCAAATGACGCCGTGACCAGAGTTATTGTGTTTAATAACAGCACGCGGCTCTTAATGCTGAATTTCATAACGCTGTTTGCAGAACGTGAGAAGCACAAGGTAATTCACCATCGTGGCAATATTTGCACGCAGCCTACAATATAACTACAGCTGGCAGAACCGAACCAGGCAGCAAGGTGACGATCACAGTACTTTACTGTACTGCGGCTCCAGAATAACTTAAAGCCGTCAGTTGGAAACGGCGAAGCGACAGACATGCGCAGACGGTCACCGTGGGAACGTGTGGGGCGCATCAGCCCGGTGTGATCGGGCGTCCTCCGCCGCTCGAGACGGGCGCGGGCGCGGGCGCGGTGTGTAGCGGCTACAGCGAGTTGTTTCGCGCGACAGCCATGGAAGATTCAACCGAAGCGAAAGGCAAACAGAAAACGTCGAAGCGGAAGGAGAAGAAGCAGAAAGCCGGCAAGCCCGGGCGGGGGAAGGCGCTGCGGTCCGTCGGCGGCTTCATCGACAGGTTCTGGAGAAGTTTGACTCGCCTCGCGGACGCGCACCGGGCAGATGCGGAGGACGACGAGGGGGGGTTCCGAGACCCCGCCAACTCTGGCAACTTGAAGGAGAACGTGACAGCCAGCGGGGAGTCGGCGCTCAGATCCGGCGCGACGGTGAGCTTGCAGGGCTTGACCAGGAGGAGGCTGTCCTGGGGCTGCGGGGACCAGACCCCGGGGGTCACGGGGCTCAAGAATCACGGCAACACGTGCTTCATGAACGCCGTGGTCCAGTGCCTGAGCAACACGGACCTCCTGGCCGAACACCTCGGCTTGGAGCGGTACAAAGCGCGCCTCAGGCTGCCGAAGAGCGAGGACGCGCAATGTGTGAGCGGCGAGGTGACCGAGCAGCTGGCCTCGCTCATACGCGCGCTCTGGACGCGCGAATACACGCCGCAGCTCTCCGTGGACTTCAAGGTGCGTCAGCTGGTTCGCGCGCTCCTGCTGTCACTGCTGTCACTGCTGTCGCTGGAACTTTTGGGCTTTCTGGCGTCTCGTTTCCCCTGATACTGTCGGGTAGCTCTGGGGTGGGCAGCGCGCGCTCAGCTTCTTTATTAATACATCTAACAGCAGATTATACTAGGCTGCTTCAAGTGTTTTAATCGTTTATACAGCGGGGTCTTCTTTACTGAAGCAGTTTAGGTGGAGTGTTACAGCAAGGGACGCGACCCCAGGGCTCTAACCACTAGGTTACCTGCTGTCCAGTTGGGAGTGGGGAGTGCAATGGACTGGACTGAGCTGTGCTGAGCTCCTCTGGCTCAGTTTCTACCAAAGTCAGCCCCCACCCCTGTCCCTAGGTGCCCTCTGAAGCCCAGGGTCATGCCCGTCTACAACTGGTTTTTGAAGGTCTTCTCACCCTTTTATTAAACCCCCCCCATTTCTCAACACTCTTAAGGAAAAATGGAGAATAACGTAGCATCTCATAGAGTATCAGTGGCTGAGCTCAAGTGAGAGTGGCAGCTGAGGGGTCCGTTGTGGCCGATGTCCTTATAAATATGCGCTGTTGACGTTACTACCGTTCCCTCGTCGTACCTGGTTTGAATCCCACTGCTGGAGTGGGCTCCTTGACCGAGGTACTTACTCTTAGTTTATACTGTAAGAATATATTGCTGCATAACTGGCTAGATTGTTAGAAGGAGTCTTATCTAAAATTGTATGTCACCTTGGACGAAGGGGAGGCGTCGTTTCAGTAACAATAGTGTTAACTTCTGTCAAGTTGATGTACAGGAGCGAGAACAGCTGTTTAATGTTAAGTGAAAACAGGAAAGCTTTTACCTTATAATGAAAGTAGAGTAGTTATAATGCTTTGCTAAAATCTTTTTCCAAGCGCATTTATCATGCTGCTTACGTTGAAGTCCATCCAGCATTCTCCACGTCGACTGTTGCAGTTCCACGTTGACATGATAAAATGTTTCCTAACTACTGACATTTTGTGAAAGATGCAGAACTGCAGTTTCTCTTTGTTGGCCTTGTGTGCTGGCCGAGACAATACTGCCAGCCAAGGCGATTAAATAATAAATCTCACAAAGATTTGAGTCTCTCAGTTCTTAGTGAAGTATCAAGGTCATTCTTGTAGACCACACTGATTGAGCTGTCTAAAATGTGTATGGAATTGGCTGGCAGACAAAACAAAGTGGCAGACAGAGACCGACCAGCAGGAGGTAAAATCAGCCCATTTCATGCTGAGTTTTAAAAACAGGTACACAGTCGCTAGCCGAAGCGGTGTCATGTGCAGCGGCACGATGTGGAACCTCATTAGTCGGTGGTGCTGCTGTGACCACACCGGACTGCAGTAAAAAGGAAGGCTGCACGGTAAACAGAAGTACAACGCAGCCAGAGTTTGCCTGAATAATGTGGTCTGTGAAAATTTCCCAGGATGTGCTGACCTATTTTTTCCAGGATCGTCATCTTGGTGTAATGGGTTTGCCAGGTTTGAGTGTGGTCATGTTTGTCTTTGGACTGAAGCCCCCCAAACAGGTTGAACTTAACTCTCCACAATCCCTTGCTCGCGAACTAGAACAGTGTTAGAATGAATCAGAGGTGGGGACAGGTTGAACGCACACTTCTGTGTGTGACCTCCGAAGCAGGGAAAGGATATGAGGACTTTTTAAGCCGAACTGTTAAATGGATTTTTCACTTTCCAACCAATTGCTCACAGTTGTTGGAAAATCCTTGTCCCCAGTCTTGAAATTACAGTAATCAAACTTGTTCTTCGGATTTGAGCTTTTGTACTTTTTTGTTTGTATAAAACCGTGTTGCATTGATTATTTGAAAACTGCTGTTTTTTTCCGGGGCCGAAGTGAGTGTTTCTCTCTCTGCCTTAATGGTCCATCACTTTGCTCTGATACAATTTTTTGCATTTGAATGATTCCATGGCTGCAGAGCAAATCTATGATGTGTTTTTACCCCTATGAGACACTGTGCTTGTGGTTTGACTGCTCCAAAAAGGAACCCATAGGTACACAAGTTATACGTCACTGTCAGAGAAAGTCTAGTGATTTAGCCACAAAAAAAAATCCAATTAAGTTTCATTTTAAATGACAGCTGATAATTCTTTTGACTTGGTGTTTCAGGCTTTCTGTTTGCTTCTTGGAAGAAATGCTCATTTGGTAATGAAAATATAAAGACTTAGTGTAGATTTGAATCTGAAAATAATTCATGTAGTTTATAAGTTTCCTCAATATTTTTACAGCTGAAAACTCTTACTGAATCCACTAAGGATAAACCTCACTTGATCCTTCAACCCATCGTCAAAACACGTCACACTGACCTTATTAGCTGATCACAATATCCTGTTTGTTTTATGGATAAATACCATCTTGGCCTAAATTTTTGACTGTGAAGAGCAGTACTCATAAGAAATAGCTGAAACTGGCACACTTAGCAGTAAGCTGCGAGGTGTGGTTACCTGAGGTGTTTGGGCCCGAAGGATTTTTGCCCTTGGTTCAGCTTGATGAACTCTACAGTGTCCTTTGTCAGAGACCAAAGAGGAAATCCTCTGAATGTCTGAATGACGCTTCTTGTCCTCTTCTTCTTTTGGCCATGCTCACAGGGCACCCTGCTGCGCATTAACTGGCAAGGCGGTGCGGTATGAACAGGATTCAGAAGCAACCCGCAAGCGCCTGGCCGCAGTGACTTCGCCAGCACTCTGACTATGCTTCAGTGGTCGCTTTCCAAATGAGCCCTGCCTACTCATGTCATTCAGCCTGTGATAATGCAATCCAAGAGGCCTTTTATCATGCTGTGTGGCTTTATTGGTGTGCACAAGAGTGTCATCATCTTTCATAATATTGTCGCGGTGCATTTATTTCTTTGGTTCCTGGCCTTGTCTCGACGTTAACAGCAGGCAGGGAGGTCAGAGGAATAGGCGTGCGGTTTTTAGGCAGAAGAAAGGTGTCATTCTGCTGCCAGTTGGTTCAACATATCGACGTTGATAGGGGGTCTGTCACATAAATAAAAGTTGAGGATGCCATAAAAAAACATGATCCCTGTGTACCCTCTAGGTTTGGGCCTACCTTCTGCAAGATAGAAAACAAAAGTAAAGCACGACTTCCGAGGCGCCGTGCGTTTCCTATACCGTGTTTTCTTTTGAATGTAATCAGGGTTGTTGTGAGAAATGGGTGCTTTACGAGTGACAGAAGTAATTTGAATGACAAACGGCTAAAACTTCTATTTGGGAGGCTTTCGGGTTGCTGCGTGCACTGTGCCAGATGTCAACTGTATGAAAGAAATGCTGAAAAAATGAAACCCACTCACCAAGAATCCATCTTGTCTGCAGACATAATGTACCTCAGCCTTCAAGGTGTGAGAACAGTACCAGAGGCAAGAGAGTTAAACTGTCACTGTTTCAGCTGGGTTGGAGAGGGGGTGAGAATATAAAACATGAAATATAGTAGTATGCAGTGGATATAAACCGTAATTTTTGTAACAAATGTGTTCAGTGCTGGCTTGAACATTCAGGTCAAGGTTTGCCTCATATCAGTAATGAGAGCGAGAAACTTTTTGTCCAGCTCTCCAGGCCTGGTGCTTATTTCATAGGGGTAGGAATCATGAATGGGAATTAGAGTTCAGTGTTTTGAACCAGTAGATTGATGTCTTCAAAGAAGACATCATTACAACAAAGAAGAATTTTCACAAGAAGTCCATCAGTATGTGCTTTTTAACAAGCAGACTTTCCAGGGGGTCATCAACACTTGTATGGTTTGTTACTGTGAAACAGTATCTGCACGGTCTGGCAATATCACACATACATTAGCAGTTTTCTGCTGATAGAGTTTTAACATGACAAAAAATGCCCATAGAAAAAAGGTGACGGAAAAAGTAAAATACATCCTATGCTGGATCTGAACTAGTGACATGTTGGTAACAAATTGGAACTCACTATATGCCACATCACCTGCTCACCTCTGTATATAGCAGCTCTCCTAGTCACTCATATATGATGTTTGTTCTGACTGCTATCTGCCACCCTTACTGTCTTGTCAAAGGCTACTGTTTCCAAGTATGGGTCCCAGTTCCGGGGAAACTCACAACAGGATGCCCTGGAATTCCTGCTCTGGCTGCTTGACCGCCTGCATGAGGACGTCAGCTCCTCCCCCTGTGCTAATAGCAGCGGGACCAAGGGGACTGGAAAGGTAAATGATCACTACATCTGTATGGCAGAAAGGCCTAAATCACAGGGTAAGTGAATATGGAATGAAAAATAATGCAAAAACATTCTCCAGGTAAATAAAATAGTGAACGAGACATGGAAAGCAATTCACTTTGCTGTTGTTTATCTGCAAGGCACCAGGTATTGTGATGGTTAAGGTGAAGAATATGTGATGCAGAAAGCTTGCAGGGTGTAAATCTGATGTTTTTGCATGCCTTTGTTGTGTGAAAATAAATTTTAGTTTACAGAGTGCTTTTGCCTATGAACTATCCACACACAGACCACAAATTATGAATGAGGTTCGTGATTTTATTGGGCCATTTTTTTTTTCCTCAAAGCTTAAATCTGTAACTGGCAGTGCTACGTTCTGTTAGTTCCAGTCAGTTTCACTGCTCTTTCTCCAACAAAGAGCTGTCATCCTTCTGAGCAGTGCTGGCTTCCCTGTTTATAGCAGGGGATTGTGGGAAGATGTGAGAAGAGGTTCATCAAGCTGTATGGTAACTGCTGCAAGCATATTCCCTGAGCTTACCTCCTATCTGCTACGGTAACATGATTCAAAGGAATGGACAAGACCCAGGATTATTTCAGCACAGTACTGTGCCAAACTCCTTTTCACACTGCGATGGCAAAGTCCCTTGTCATGCCCTACAGCCCAGCCTTTTGAAAAAAGAAAAATCGCAGTGTTGGATTCGCACAGTTGTTAGTTTTCAAAGAAAATCTTTCTTCTTTTCAAAATGTAGTTTTAGGAAAATTTCCTTCAGAATCAGTTTGTTTCTGTGTTACGTAACACACGCTGTCCTCAAGATGCGGCGTGTACAACTTATGAGAATCTGCAATTATTAACAGACGTCTCATTACCTGGTTATGTTTGAGACCCAACGTTTGGTCGTAAAGTCGAACGATGACACTGGCTGGCCGCACTGCCGCGAGACACCCATACTTGTCATCTTCTGGGTCTCTGTCGGTGTTTCATTATCGAACAGCAGTAGCGTTTTGATTACGAAATGTTCCAATTGCGATTCCCTTCAAGTTACATTTTATTTAAAATGAAGTGAACTTTTCGGGTGTCCTGAAAAAAAAAAGTACAAGACAACAGTTGTAGAAATAAATTGGAAAATAACAAGTGTAGTATGAAAGTGTATCCCTATATCATTGTTCTATAATAGTGTTATTGGTAATAATATGACAAAGCTCTATTATAGAAAGTAGTATTTATGCATGTTGTTTATTTATCATTATAGTTCATGCACCATAAGGAGATTTCACACTTAACTGGGTTGTTGGAACGAAACCCTGTTATAAGCTGTTGACCAAGTTGTACTACAGCGAGTTAGAACCTCAGCCCATTCCTAGAGGCTTATGAAATTACCTTTTGTGTATGTTTGGAACACTTGGGCTCTGACATTCTGAACAAGATGTAACCACATGGGGTGTTTTCCACACCTCACCTTGGTTATAGCCTGCAATGAGGCCCAAGCACTGCTGAAGTCAGTCCAAGTGTAGGATGGGAACTGACGTCAGAGTGTAGCCTGTATCCTTCATACCATGACTGGGATTTCTCTAGGGTTCATTGTAATTGGCTCCATTCAGCTTGGGGGTTGAGTTTTTGTGAGCCAGGGTATTTTGGGTAGGTGTTGTCCATATCTCAGATGCTGGCTTCCTGCACTGACAATTGCACCTCTCCAAACCAGTATTTGCCTCTTTCTTTTTCAATGTGAGCATCACTTCCTTGTCTGCCATTTAAATACCCAAGATAATATTTTCTTACTCATTTTGTCTCCTTCTCTATTGTATGTTTTCTAATACTTGCTGTGTTTGTTCGGTGTCACATGGATACCCCTTTGGTTTGAAGTGGACTGACCTTTAAGTGTGATGAGGGGTAAAGAGGTGGGGGCATTCTTAACATGGGGATTTGGGTGCAAGAGCCTGTTCGATTATGTTTTTCATTACGTTAATATAGCACAGCTGTCAGGTGATAGTGGAGCGCTGCAGGAGTGGCATCCCTTGATAGAACGCACACCATTAAGTGCTTCTAATGGTACAGCTTGGGGGTCCTTAAACCACGGGGGAATATCCCCCTACCCTTATACACAAAAAATGGAGTCTTGCTCTAGTTATCCTCAGTTTACTTGTGAAAGATACCCATCTGCCCCACTGGGGGGGAAACTGAAGTGTGTGGTTTAGATAAAAGCATCTGATGAATAAATAAATAATATGCTGTGAAGTTGTACGCCACAGGGCTCCCAGGCCAGGATTACAGGTGCATTATTCTAGCCTAAATACCAGAGATGGCTGAACTGTTCTATTGGCTTCCGAGTGTTGAGAAAAAACATCTGTTTGAAGGGAGCAGCTCAGTCCACCAAGGTACAGCCTTTGGTTTGATGGAGGAGCTCTGCACGAGATTCATTAAAAAACATAGTGCCGGTTCTGGTTGTGTGTACACACGTAGGTGTTATAAGCAGATATTTCATAACTGACAGCTGTCAGTGGGCCCCCCACTGAGATCAAGCTGTCAATCAATTTATGGAGCTTTTTTTTGTGTAACTTCAGGCATTTACTGGGGTCACTAGTTGCATTAGCAACTTTTAAGGAAAACGTACAGAACAACTATATATAAAGTGACATGTACTGTAATGTAATTGCATACTTAGTGTAACAACCTGAGGTATTTTGTAGCTCTCATCTGGATTAATCCATATTCCTGTGCACGATTTTATTGTGTTAACTCATTGATATTTGTGTAATTTTTAGCCTGCACTATAAAATGTTAGTTGTATAGGAAGTGGAAAATAACAGCTCAGGAAAATTTAATTATACACTGCAATAATAACAAACAGAGGAGTGTGATTGATAAGTACATTGTACCTCCCTGCAGACATATCTGTCAGCATCTTGGCCAGTGTCGGTCCGCACCAGTCCTTGAGGGTTTGCCTGCTTCACTTAATTTTCTGGTAGTGGATCACCTGGTACAGTAGAGAAAATGAGTTAGTCTGACACTTATGCCTTCACACAACAAATTAGAAGCAGAGGCAGAACGGACAGCGGATCACCACGATCACCCACCTTGGTGCGTATTAGCCAGAAGAATGGGCCTGAAGCTGACTGGAGGTGCGTTAGTTCAGCTCCACTGATTGCTTACGGGTTACATCAGTGGCACTGGCCTTCCAGCCCCCAGGATGCCTGGACCCCACACTCTGAAAGTCACTATGGTTTCATAAATGGAGAGTGAAAAAGACAGAATGAGATTTAGAGAGAGACAGAAAGAGAAAAGAAAAAGTGACGCAGTCACATGAATACCATCACGACCTGCTCCCTTTTGGAATCACAGCACCTCACTGTCACCGGGAAAGACAAGTCTCTCAGGGGGTTTTGGAAGACATGGCTTGTCAGAGCCTGTCAGGTTCTTACTTCCTTATCGGAGGTGACTTATACAAATAAGACAATGGGGGACTGTCCAGTGTATTGTCATGAAGTTCCCAAGCAAATGTTGCACATCTACCAGCATTCATACAAGGGATATTTTTTTATTTTTTAAGTTTGTCTTAGGAAACATTTTTCTGCGTACCTCAGGCATTCGTCGTGTAGGATCGTTTAGCCGTAGTCGTAAAGCCGGTCCCGAGTGATGACCTCGTCCTCTTTCCGAGACAATGAGAAATCAACGAGCTTCTGATTATTCAGCGGTCCACCAGGCATCTTCATCAACACAAGATGTACATAGGTATGATTTCCATGTTTTCCCCAAGTGAACACGCTCTCAAGAGAACATCTGCAACACTGTTGGGCCTAGAATCCATAAAGGTTTTGACCAAATCCTAAACTACTGCTCTGCCTCTAATGCATCCATATCGTGATTTATAATTCGCTTTGGACTTTGGTGTTCCAGAGTAAAATGTGTCAGTGCCACTTTGCCAGCACACAGGTTTTTAGGCACCCTACGCAAGGTTGTTTGCCCTCCCAATTTGAAGATGGAGTTCACAACACATCCATTAGCAGCTGGCATTAATCACTTGTTTGCTTACAGCTTAACAGGACGTGGCATTAAAATGCTGGGAGTGACTTGTTTATTGCTCCTCTTCATTATAGATAGATTACTCTGAAATGATGCTTCTGGGTGTGTGAGTTTTTATTTATTTTTTACTTTGTCTGTGCTTAGCTTAGTTGTCAATTTTACTTAAAGGATAAAGTTTTACTTTTTAATAGAGGGTTTACCATATGCCTGAAATGGGATTTTTAATGGTGTGTAGCAGACTCTGCACCAATGAGCTTAAACTGTGTGGAAAAACTCTGCTTGAACTATGGAATACTAACTGAATAGTAAAGGACGCTTAAAGAACCTGCCACTTAGTTTGTTCAACTGTGGGTGCCTTGGGATCTTTAAGGAACTTACATTGTGAGATGCTGCAGAATACCAGGAAATCTGGTCTTGGAAGTACAGAAGGAGAATAAATTTAGATTTCGCTTTTAGAGAATGGGGACGCCTTTTATTTAACACAGCCCACACAGCCTGGACAGAGGATAAGAAACCCTCACCACTGAGTGAAATTTGATATTTAGTGAGGGTTCCTTGATACTACATTTATGGGCCATCTTGTGCAGCTCTTCAATCTGTTATGGGCTTTTTACTTTAACAGAAGTTTATGTTTGAAGATATAAAAGTTCCATTGTGTGTTCTTCTCATTATACTCCGTGAAGATTCCATTTTTAACACAACCTGCCTTGGCACTGGCCTGTGGAGCACATTGACAGGGCAGGAGACAGAGAGGATACAGACAGACTGGTCTCTCTGGACTAGCAAGTAGAATTGTCAGACACAATCAAATTTCTCATTCGTTTCCCATCCAGGTTCACCAGCAAGTACAGGCAAAACAAGCCTATCTCCATGGAAAGCAAACTTGTTTGTTTTTATGGGCCTTTTCTTAACAGCTGTGCTCCATGTTTGCTATCAAGTGTACTGGGTGTATCACCTTCCTCTCCTTACCTGATTTAGAACTTTTCTCTATTAATCCATAGTGAGATGACCAGTCAGACGGATTAAGGTTAGTGCACTGCCATGCCGTTTCGTCCCAGTGTGCAGTTCTTTGACCACGTAGCACTTACTGCCTTAATGATTTTGATGTCCCTCTCTGTTGACGTGCCGGATTGTCTTGCGAGCTGTTTTTGCAAGACTGTCCGGTTTCTCTCCTTTTCTTTTCTTTATTGCAGAAAGAAGGCTCTATGCGACTAACATGATAAAGGGTTGAGGGAATGAAATTAATTCCTAATTCCCCATAGCGTTCGGTTTCTCTCCAAACACAATTAGTTCCTGTCCTCTACACTGTGAGGTTCAGTCAAAAATGATATGTTGGTATTAAAAATGGTGAAAGAATGCTGACTGTAAAGGCATTTTAATACTTCTTGGCAGAGGATACTAGATTGCCTGCAAAGGAGGCATTACTTAAAGTGGATTAAACTCCTCCTTTGCTTCATATACAGCCTTGTGTTCTGTCATATTTTAAAGAGATGCTGTATGTTTTATTTTCTCCATGTCAAAGTCTTTTTTCCCCACTCTGCCTGTACACAGCAGAGGCCAGATATTAATACTGGAGTCAAAAAGGTCGAGACACTGATCAAGATCAGCTTACTTTCTCAGAGAAGATCCCCACAAGCTATATCACTAAGGCTTGAAGCTGATAGAATAAAACTTGCAGGCAAATTCACTGTCTTTGTAGAATTCCAAATTAAAATTTTCTTCACTTGAACAATTCAGGTCATAAAAACTAAGGCTAAAATGTCAATAGCATAGAAACGGTTTACTGCACGTTTTGTGGGGCACTCTGTAGACCATCCGTCACTACCGTGTTGTAGCTGTTAAATTATTTATTGTGTAGCCGTTACACCCACCGTCCTCGCTGACAGTACATTTGGTCCCGGATTCTCTACAGTACTAGGTGGTGTGGCCTGATTTATTTGTAGAATTTTCTCAGTTTTGGTGCAAATGCGTCAACATCCTGGCAGGGTGATTGGGACCAAGTTACGGGGGCGTAATGACTCACGGAAGAGAAAGTACTGCAAGTGGCCAGCCGTACCTTGTATGTTGGTCCTGCTGAGGACCTGGGTGAGAGTTTTCTCTTTCCACAAGCTCCACAGGGCCTGAACACACTCCTCGCAGTGCTTTGGCTTTTCGTACTTTTAACCGCTCACTGTAGTTTGCGTGTTCTTATTCAGAAGTGCTATTTTTGGCAGACTGATAATGGAAGACTTGGAACATCGCTGGAATTTTTTTCTCCCCTAACAAGATAGCGTGCGTGAAACATGTACTTCCTCAATGTTATCCTCTGCGTGGAGTCCTGCTGAGTGCACTTTGACCTGCTTCTAAGCGAGACCGTTTTGGAGGAATCGCTGTGACGTTGCAAACTGGAAGATCTATTATTAATATGCGGGGGGAAAAGTAAGCCTACTGAGTACCTACTTGGTTACGACTTCCCGTGACCAGAATTTGTGCTCCAGTTCCTGTAAAGTGAAATGTAATAAATATTTCAAGAAATCTATATCGACGCAGGACCACTCATATGTCACAAATTTCCCAGAAGTGACTAAATTGTGCAAAGTGTTTCTTTTCATAAAAACAAGCCATAAAATAATGAACTGTAGGTTTGATGTGTTTACAGAATTTAGTGCTTAACAGACACTTTTGTCACAGCATCTCATGAAAAGTAAGATACTTATTGCTCTTACATGTTTTGCCGGAGAGCTTCTCTGGCGTATGTACAACGGTGGGACCACTCCGTGGAAATAAATTTGAAAATATCAGTCACAGATCTTTAGCCTTTCCACCTTCTCCATCTGCAGATTTCAGAAGGATACTGTTTTACCCTAGAGAAATTACTTTGATGCAATTTATGTAGAATTATATTTTGCTGTATATATACTGGCTAAGTGAAGATAATATTATAAGAAAGTTGTTTTAATTCTGTAAGGATACCCCCAAAATTCACAAATGCCCCAGTATATGGGAATGTCTGTGTACGTGTGGTAGAGGCAGTGAAAGTAGAGCCACAGCCCCTGGTCGACAGGGTGAATTCCACATTCCTACGACTGAGGTCAGTTAAGACTGAGACACAGACGGGTGGCTTAAGAGGGAGACTTCAGATCCCAAGAAATGAGCCTCATTCTTGCTCAGTCAATTGCAAATGGGAAGACCCCATGATCAGGCCTCATCCCCATGCATTTTCAAAACCCTCAACAAATGGGTTTTGTTCTTCATTTCTGGAAACTCATCATTCTTCAGCTGGCTGCCTGCCAATGCTTTCATCCACTTCCAGTGGAGGAAAGTCGAATAGAAATACACATTATGGCACAGAGGCCTGTAGCATCTTATTTTTAGCTTTTCAAGCCTTCTCTCTCCGAAAGTAAATGCCACACTTTGTAGTACTGATTGAACAATGAACTCACCCGCGCCGCTGTGTGTGTTAGACTTGGACCCGAGAAGCTTGGAATAGATTTTAGGCATTAGCACAGTGGTTAGTTCCAAGTGTTTTTTGCTGTCATTAGTTAAGTCAAGACTATAAACTGTTCTCCTTTGTATGGTTCTCATTTGCATATACAGTATACCCACCCCAGAGCAGTAACTTATCCTTCAATTAAAGTGTTGTTATTCACGGTACACATTTCTTTTTTTCTTCCCAGTGCAGTGCACTGTTTTAACTTAAATTACTTTTGAAGTCACTGAGGAACTAATCCGAGAAACTTTATTGAAGGTCCTGCACAGAGACATGTTATGAATCAAGGGTTCTTATGAAAAACCGCTTTGGCTTTCTTAAGAGGCTACTATTAAGTGTTGAAGAAATGTGGTGAATACAATGTGATGTACCTCACACTATTATTTTTATATTCTATTCTATTTTATTTTATTTTATGATTTATACATTTATTATTTATTTATATGTTACTCCAATTTCTGATTTCAGTCTCAGCTTTATGTGTCGTATTTTTCTTTTCGCCCTTATGTAAAATGAGAATACAGACAGAATGCAATAAGTGGAATGCCAGTGCCTTGGGTGGGTAGTGTTAGCTTGGAGCAGACCAGCTGGGCAGGGTCCCAATGGGGAGGATCTTTACGTTCATGTCCTCCTGCCGTTTCAGGGTCCTACTGGAGCAGAAGAGACCCCGGCTGCAGGGTCAGAGACCTCACAGAGACAGGATGAGCCCCCCAGCTTCATCCAAGAGCATTTCCAGGCTCTGTACAAGTAGGTCCAAGGTCTGCCAGCTGATGCCATCACGTCTTCTGAACTTTCGCAGTTTTGTACTCTTTGTTTGTAATATTACTGTTTTATAGAGGTAGATATTTACAGAAGCTGTGTAAAGGTAGCCCCTGCTCATAGGTTCAATATCATTTTCCCTGCTGGGATTTAAGTCTGCAACTCTTCACTTAAGTTTGTGTTCTCCATTAATATTGCCACCACCAATGGAAAAGAAACTCTTAAACTAAAAAAAGAAAGGCAACAAATGTCTCCTGTAAAGATTTAATTCAGATCGCTATATGACAAACTAACTGCCAAACATAAATAGTTCTCAGGTGACTACTTAGTTTTGTCATTTTTATTTTAATGAATCATTTAATTGTAAACCGTGATTCAGGTATATTGTTTTCTTGTTTTCCGTACTGGGTAACAGGATTACTTTGGAACTCTGGGTTGTTCAGAGATTGTCAAAAAGTGCTGTTCCTCATGGTGATTGGCTGCTATTGTTATCTGTGTGTTATCGGTCGTGGTTTCATAGCCGGTGGTGACCTTGTCCTCTTCACTCCTGCCTTTGCACTGTCTCAGGTCCATACAGTCAGCCCATTGTTTAATCCTTCCCCCAGCCAACCTCCACCTTAATGCACATAAGGCAAACTACATATCTACTGTGTTCTGGCTTACTGATGATTAACAAACCACACTCACCTTTTCTACCCCTCTGCCTGCTCCTCAGTTGTGGGGGGGTGGAGATCAGGTATCATTAAAATGCTTTCTGTTTGTGCCACTTTCTCGTACTTTCCCACAACACTGAACTGTGGGCTGTACTCAACGTTAGACTCATCCCAGGATTTGCACAAAGCAGACAGGATTTCTGTTACTGAGAACTGCAAACTTTATTTAGACAGACCTGAATTGGCAGCTTGCCTTCCCAGGTATGATTTCAGATATTTTAATACCCTCTCCGTTTTGGCTGAATAAAAATAACAATAGCTAGATACCTACATGCACGCAATGGAAACTCGATTGTTTATTTTGGAATGGAGGGCTTCATCTGCAGTAGACTACATTTACAGGGGAGACAGTGCTCCAATTATTTCGCCGTAGACACCCCAGTAATTGCCAAGCAAAGACGTCAGTAATGACAGGGTCTGACTTGATTGCCCCCTTTGGCTGCCTGGTATTTCTTTCAAATTAATAGGTTCCTCCAAAGGGGCCAGGGATTGTGCTCGGTACACCGGCCTGGGGAACATTTACCCAGGAGCACAGTATACACTCATGGCAAACTGCTTTACAATTACAGAGAAAACTCTGGCAGGGGAGAACAAGTGATACATCACAGTTGCTGTCTTCACCTTCACCCCCATCATCATCGTCGACATCGTGGTCGTCGTCATCACCTTCACAGATGTGTTCTGTCATCCCCTTTGCCCAGTTTAATCATGGTTAGCATCAGCATAATAACTAGCTTGAATGAACACCAGTAACCTAAGCAAAACATTGACAAGGGTTATGAGGAAATCTTGCAATTACAGGGTTCTGTCTCACAGAAGTCCGGTTGGGAATGTTTAACTTCCAAGCTGTAAATTTCTGATGGGATTCGGCAGTTTGAACTACTTTCACCTTTTTCCTTATTCATGGGCACAATTTAGATGGATGAATATCTTTTCCATGTGAATTAAATTTTTAGACTCACTTCTGACAGACTTAGGAAATTCAACACGCTGGATGTTGTCGCGTGATAGTTATTTATAAGCCCACATTTGACTGACATACACGAGTTGACAACTTATGGCATCATGTTAAAAATGGTGACCGTCTGTGTTCTTCCTCAACATCTCCGAAACTAAATCTGCCTCTTCCTATCTGCACTACTCGGAGCGTTTGAATTGCTTGTAACAGTCACTAGTCAGGATTTAGTCAGCTTTTAATTTCCTTGTTTTCTCCCCAGTGGCCAAAGCTGTCGGAACAGGCTGTGTGCATCTCTAATTGCCATCCACTTGCCGCTGTTGTTTCTCTGCTGTGACTTGGGACAGGTGGGTGGGTGTGGACACGGCAGGCACATTCTGTAGCGCAGACGCTTCGTGGGCTCACTCAGTGTGTTGATGCTGGATTTGTGTCAAGCCTGATGGGAGATTGCATGCAAGATTCCAGAATATTGTTTGGCAAAAATGCCACTGACTTGCCTGAAAGCTCACGGTGTTACTTTTTTTTTTTGTAATTGTTTTTGTTAATCAGACCCATTTATCAAACCCCGCTGAAACAATGGATAAAAGAGTTTTTACAGCTGTCCCCCTGGGATCAGCCCTGGAAATCTGATGGTCATAAGTTTAGTTTGTTATTCACTAGACCACCTACTGGCCTAAGAGCAATTGCTGTAGTAGGTTTTATTTCCCTTTTAGAAATAAACAGTTTTTTTTCCTTGCTTTGACCATTTTGTATGTATATTTTTTAAACAAAATCTATAGTGTGCCTTTCTCCAATTATTTTGCTGCTATGATCACTTGTGCTACATCCTCAACCCTCCCCCTTGGCTTTTTTCCCCGATTCCTTTCCCTTCCTCTTGGCCTGTCCACTTTAATTCACCTTTGGCCTTCCCCTTCGCACCTGCCCACACTGCCTCCCCAACACTGCTATGAATAATGTGTTGGCTTCACACCGATAAGCGTAGATCAGTGGTGTCGCCATTTGTCGTAAGACCTAAGTAAAGAGTGTCTGTGCATGTCAGTGTCCAGCCTGCACTAGCATTTCAGTCCTTTATCATTTAAAATAAAGTTCTAAAACTTACAGAGATTCTTTGCAGAGATTAGTTTTTGAGCCAGTCGCTCAGTAAACATGGCAAGCGATAACTGCTTTTAGTGGCATTTTTACGCTTTGCTTACAGAGCCATATCAGTGATTAATGTCTCCATCTGTTATTTCATGCTATTGGCATGAGCTAAAACTTGAGTTATCTTGTCTCTTCCAGGGAAAATATTGATTGATGGCTGATGAATTGCACATTAATTATAGGTCCATGGCACATATCTTATGGATTCCGCTTTTATCGAGCACCAGCGCCCAGCTCAGTGTTGCAGAAATGAGGTGCTGACGTTGAAGTTTGTTCAGTCCATCCACGCTCCCCATTGTGACTCGCAGGACACGGCAGTGAAAGGAGCGATCAGGCCTGATGAGGTCAGTTGGACATAGAACTTTTAGAACATATTCCTGGAATGTTATCAGGCGTGACCCACCAAGGGATCGAGTTGACAGGGCAGCTCATCCTCAAGACAAGAGAATCAGTTAACCAAAGGTAAAGAGTTTGCAGCTGCCAGAATCATCTGCAGTCTTGATTTGACCCCAGCGATGACATCGCCATCATAGTTGATGTCACTATCATAGATCCTTGAGCTCTGCTGTGTCTTGAGGATGTGCCTTTTTTAATTGCATCCTTCAAGTCATAGTCAAGACAGCTGAAGCCTTCTAAAAGTACTTGGTAACCATGTAGATGCTCAGCATTTTTCACACCACATTGTGGTATTGTGACGGTTCCGTTTTTATTGGCAGCGAAAACGCTTAATTGGCTCCCAGTAAATATCTCCTTATCCGTGCTGACCCTGTTTTGCATCAGAGCATCAGTTGAGCTGGAGATTGGGGAAACTTTTCAGCAGCAAGACATTAGTTTAATTTCCCAGGGAAATGAGTCTTGTAATACATTTCTTTGAGAGTCAAGACTGTATTCTCTGATGCGATGAATGAGCAAAGTGAATGACAAGGCAAGGGTTACATTTCTGTCTCACTTCAGTTATTTAGGTAAAACCAAGGAAAATAAGTTTGTTTCAATAAATATCTTCCCCACCTAGTTCCACTGGATTCTCTAATCTTTCTGGTTCAAATAGACCCTCAACCCCTCCAGAGATCTGCATGGGAATGAAATTGAAGCCTATACCCCGCCAGTATGCGAGACCTTGAGACCTGACCTTAGACGACCCAAATGGTGCTGCCAAATTTGGAACCGAAATTCGGTCTCACCCCTCTCAGAGCGAGGAAACGCATGCACGTACTGAGATGTATTCTTACACACGTGTTTTTGTAGGGCTTTGTTTGGATGCTGTGTACTTGAATCAATAGTCAGAAAATGCTGTGCACAGAAAAACAGGAATTTTATAAATGTAATACAATTGAAAGTGGGCAATGTTTGATAACCTTAATAGGTCTTGTTTTGGACTCCATTTGACTTGACATGATGCTCTTCATCCATAGGAGTTATGGAGGAAGGGAACTGCGATCTAAGCTGTACATGACCAGTGAGCTTTTTACCTGTTATTGCCATTAGGTTGAAATGTTTCCATAAAGAAACATTTTGAGTACTTCTTACTGTGTGACTTTGTGTTTTCCTTCCATTGCAAACAGTCAGCTATTTGGACACTGATACACAAACAATGGCAAGCAAACAAGTGGACAAAATGAGTTGCTCATTTCTTGTTATACAAACAAACATAGTGCTAAATAATTATTTTGTTTATTAGGAAACAAACCCAAATCAAAGCCAAAGGTGTACATGAAAAACTGACCCGAACCTGTTCCAAAAGCCAGTAGTTTGTCAGACCCCTGTTGGATTTGGATCGGGTAGAAGATCTCTACTCCGGACCCAATTCACCAATTTAGGGCATCTACTCCCTTTATCTAGACCATCTAGTCATGTTTGAACTTCATCTGAATTTAACAAATAGTTTTTAACTCACTTATACAGAGAAAATGAGAAATCTTTTTATCTTTATCTTTTATCTTTTTATCTTTAGCTTAACATTTAGGTTTGTATTTTGAAATATTTGTTGTATATACAGTTCAACAAATTTGAATATAATGTGGTTGGGGATTGGCTCCCGTCCTGCTGGGGGAGGTGTGAGGTTAGGAAGTGCCTCATTATTCGGGACTTTCTCGGTTCAGTACGTGGTCAGATGTACACTTTTCGTTAGCTTTCCTTTTTTTTTTGTGACAGCACAGTATTTTTCCTCACCACGGGTATATCACTGATTTAATTGAAATTTTTTGCATACAACATTAACTAAAATAGTAAATTTTAATACAGTCAACATTTGACTTATGATAGTGTTCCGTTGGCCTGGACGAAAGTCAGATTTCACCGTATACACAGTGTCTTGAGTCAAAAAGGCTTCTTGCCTTGGCCTGGATGGTGGGCAAGCTAAATGACAAGTGTTTCTGCACTTGGTCTTTGATCCACGTCACCAAGAGCTTCTCCATTTTATGTATCAGACCTTCTCTCTACTTCGTCCAAATCGTTGATTTCATAGGCGCAGACTCTTTTACAGCCTCCTGAATTTGTCCTTTGTGGTTTAGAATGGTTCATATTGTTGAATGTGATAATCCTAACTCACGTGACTGCAGTAATACCGGTTTCAACTCATTCATGCTGATTTATGATTTTCATCTTTAACTTCATCACACTTAATCAATAGCCTTTCTCTTTTTGCTTTCACTCAGTTTCTTTCAAGCCTAACTGAAACCCATATTTAAAGAAAACTGGGTGTTTTAAGTCATTTAAACTGCATGCTGCACCTTCTTGGTAGTGTTGCATACAGGTTGCGTAGCACTGTGCTGTCATCCCACGATGATACAGACCATTGGGACTTGAAAGTTTATATACATCGGCCGACTCTCTTAAGTACGGACGGTGGTAAGATGAATCGTGACTGTACAGTTTGTAAATATGGATAACTCAGCTGACAAACTGAAGTCTTTGACTGTTCAAATAATAATATTAGTTTCTGTATTATTACTATTACTAGTATTAAAATGTTGCATTTGTCACATTTGTCACAAGCACATTTTGTTTGTATTAATCATTCTGTTTCCTGCACCTCTAACAAATGAAACCAAATAAATTTAAACTTTTTTTTTCCTTTTTCTTTCCCACAGCAACTGAGACCGAATGTAAAATATTGTTTTTCGTTAACCTTGCAATAACACAACCCCACATATACAAGGCTCAATTTTTTGGACCCCACTTATCGTGTTATGGAGGGGTTTTTTCTGTACCTACATGCAGTACATACATAGATAAACTAACATCGTTTAGTTATATAGTTCTATATGTTATAACCAAACATTGTGACCTTTATTTCAGGAACATTGTGGTTTTCTGTATGATCAGATACAGATTTCACGTGACACGTGACAGAAACTCCAG
Source organism: Arapaima gigas (assembly GCA_900497675.1). Taxonomy (NCBI): domain Eukaryota; kingdom Metazoa; phylum Chordata; class Actinopteri; order Osteoglossiformes; family Osteoglossidae; genus Arapaima; species Arapaima gigas. The sequence goes on along the minus strand of UFQX01000041.1, from coordinate 414,581 downwards.
GGTTGAATATGGAACTTACAGTTTTATGAAAACCAAGAAAGGCTTATCCTGTTTTTTTGGGGAACCTTAGCGATTAAAAAATGACTTACCTTGCCTCTGCAGCCAATAACAGCAAAAAAAAAAAAATCTAAGCTTATGAAAGTCAGCTGAAGCAAAATGACTTTTTATTGCGATTTCAACTGAAATATTAGCTAAAATCTTATATTAATCATTGGCACACTTGTATGTGGCTGTTTCTCCACAGGTCCTGCCTGACGTGTCCTCATTGCCATAAGCAGAGCAGCACCTTTGACCCCTTTCTGTGCATCTCTCTGCCCATCCCGCTCCGACAGACTAGGTATGCATTTGGCTACAACACAACCACACGACTGCAGGTATAGTGGAATATGTAGCGTGTTGCTATGGGTTGTAAGTTACAGCAACTTAGTGAAAATATTGCAGCTGCAGTGCAGCAAAGTTAAGTTCATACTTCTGTTTTTTTTAACAGAGCAGAACTGGACCACAGCAAGACAGACACAGAATTTGTGTACTAAGGAAATGCAAATACGCTGCAATACAGATAGAGGAAGATTGCACATAGCACAAGGTTAATGATTTAGCAGGGCTGGTTTCATAGCCTTATCTAAGTTTACAAAGGTTGCCATATCTTACAGAATTCAGTGTAAAAGAATTAGAATTCAGAATTATTCGTAGCAGAACATTTACAGTGCAAACGTGAGCTATGCACAGCAGTAATGCTTTAGAATAGTTATATTAACAGAGTTGCATTGGTGAGATTATAGTCTGGCAGTTGCACTATAGTTAGAACGGGGATCTTCCAGCACAGCAAGACTGACACAGTCAGTGATACAGCTGTTTGAGGCCTAAAGAGAGGTATGAACTGGCGGGTGGTACGACCATGGCAGGGAGAGAGATCGACCTAATGGACAGCTCCTCTCTGCCTGCCCCTTCCTAGGCTGGACAGCCAGCTACATGTCATCAGGGAGAGCTTTTAAGCAGCTGGTCTGAGAACTGAGGGACTGGTGGGTACAGGGAGTAGGAGGGCACCCTGGAAATGGGCCCAGACTTAAGGTTTGGGAGGCATTTTTTGTAGGTTGTTAGAATTTGTTTTGTGCTTGTTTGTCTTGCTCAAGGGGCCATGTTCCTGGTTTTGTCTAAGAAATAGAGCCCTCGCTGTTTGATGAAATCTGCAGTCCTATCCATGTGGCCACCACTGCCCCTCATCCCAGTCACAAACCCTTGAATGAATCACGGTTAAGTTGGTGGCTGGTAGCCAGGCAATTCCCAGCAATAGAAAACACCAGTGAGGTGGATAAGGATCTGCTGTTGCCTGTGGACACAATGGGGTAACAGTGAATGGGGGGAATTCAGGGGCACCACCTCACCCTGGTGACACAATGCCACATTCATACTCGAGGCACGTAGCACGTTCCTCCCCACTTCAGCTGGAGCTCGCTGCCGGAGGAAATCCCGGCCGCTCAGAGGTGCTGCTCCCTTGTGCTTTCCTTTGTGTGGACATTACAGTGCCATGCGATTTGGTGTTTCAATAGAGCCAAACATTTCATCTGAGTTGTGAATGGTCAAAAGAGGTTTTTGCTTTAGGAAGGAGGAAAGCTCCCTCATAAATGATAGACATATAGGTGAGATCCAAGGTGTTTTCTGTATTGTGTGGTGCTTTACCAGGTAGAACTGCTTATAGTTTTAAGCCACAATGTACTGTCTGCAGCCACAACTATATCACAGGTCTGGATTTGCTTGAATATCTCACCAGTGCTGGTCCTTTACCAAGTCCTTTACTTAATGAACATTAGTTGCTTTAAATTTGACAGTTACAAGTAGTATATGAAGTAGCTGGCCAGAGACTGCCAGGAGAAAGTGGGATGAAATGAAAGATGAGAGATCACAGCTCCCTGTTAAAGTTTCTCTATGTCTTTGGGTGTTTCTTTGTTTCATTGACTTCCTGTTAAGAGTCCACATTCCCATTTTTGTGTGCTGCTGGTTTAACAAAGTGTGTTTTAACCCTTTCTGCCCTGCTGCTTAGTCCTGCACTTATGACGTCCCCCCCACAAGCTATATGCGTGTGTGTGTGTGTGTGTGTGTGTGTGTGTGTGTATGTAATTCTTGTAATTCTGGTAAACACCCTTTGGTAAGGAGAGAACAGATTTGTGGAATTTGAACATGCAGCCTTTAAGATGCAAGTGTAGCCCTTTTCCGCTGTGCCACATGCTGTCATGTGCAACCTTATGTAGAGCATAAAAGGTTCTGCATTCTTGAGCACTGATGTCAATGAGATCTTTGGTGTCTCCCTGTATGAGGTACTGGGGCATGCCAGGTGGACCCCACCCCCCTTCAGGCCTGATGAAGACTGAAATACAGGATCCCAAATAGACAACTACCTTTTACGAATGTTCCCTTTGGTGTCTTCTGCAGGATCGTGCCTCTTACTCTTTATCCCCATCATAGATCTGGCATCATTTATGCACGCAGAGGAGTTAAGATATTTTGCTGTGCTCTAGAAAACCAATAGGTCACTGTGGCTGTGGATGACAGTTTGCCATGGAAACAGCACTAGGACGGCACATCCACCTTCATAGATGTATATTTATTTGCTTAGCGGACACATTTATTAAAGGCATCTCGCAGTCTTTTGTCCACTTCACTGTTTGCCAGTGGATTGTTTACTCAAGCAGCTCAGGCTAAAAGCCCACAACAGAGGTCCCCCTTGTGATATTTTTATTTGCATTTAACAATATGACCTTCTGCGTATTAAAAACCAAGAGAGATTGTTGCAGGTTTTGTAAACTTCTCCTGAAGAAGTCGAGGGAAGGAAAGAAAAACAGAACTATTATTATGAATTATGAGCTTTCTTCAATAGCTACAGCCTAATTCGTGGCTGTAGTCTCCACCATTGGTCTCTCTCTGCCTGGCTAGAGCCTCTCACGAACAGGTGCAATCTGGCCGTCTGCTTTTGCTGGTGTCTGGCGACAAGGAGAGGAGGAGAACCGTCTTAGTGCCATACCGATTATATCCTGATCAACCAACGTAAGGAGAAATAGGGTGGGATTGTTTGTGATTTGCTTCTGACTGAGCTCCTACACACACCTCCAGCCACAAGTTATTACACATGTACCTAATCTTAGGAACACAACTGGAACGGAAGTGTGTTTGTAGTTTGTTTATAAGTCTGCCTGCTATTCAGTCGTGAAAATGCTCATATGGATTAGTCTATTGATTCATGCAGTTAGGTCCTATCTAAAACATTAGATATAGCCAAAATTACTTAAAAATCACTAACACTTGATTTATTTTCACCAGCTTGAACACTCCAGGTCACATTGAGAAAATGGAGTGTGAGGCAGGAACAAGGCGCCCGTCTTTTATTGTTTGGCATGAAGCAACATTAAGTTGTCAACATTTAAATGACAGAAAATTAAGGATGCACAACGTCAACACCTCCTTGCCGTCGTGTTTTGCTCAACACACCCAGCTGAGTGCCGTGTTACTACTCCCGTGCTTCAGGGAGAATAAACAATGTAGTACAGAAAGGCCAGTGAATTGCCGATAGCATCAAAAAGTGTTTTACCTTAAAATACAGATTGAATTTAAGCGGGGCATAAGGAAGCAACCAATTCATCGTGTTTTTATTTTTGTCAAACTGGTCACCTAGATGTTTCCGTCAAAAAAGTATAATAGGCACGTGCCTGTATTTATTAGTTGGGCAGGTTCCATTAAAGTTTTGGCGATTGCAGTAACAATTAAAAATAACCGTTAAAAACCATAAGATGCTGTAAAGCACCACCTTCCTTGTGCATCCAACCCCCCCTTTTTACCCAACGGCCTTACGAACCCCCTGCTCCTGCCTCCCCTCTAGGTGTGTTTTCCTCACAACTCCTGAAAGAAAACAGAAGTGCAGGCCATTCTCCCTCTGCAACAGATAAAATTTAGTAGATGCAATGCTGAACGCAATAAAAAATAAATTCACACACAAATGTGTGTATCTCCAAAAATTTGTCACATGAATTTTCATGAGATGTAGCTGTATAAGCTTCCAGATTTTTACAGCTTATAGACCCTTCTCATCAGAACAGTTACAGTCTTTAAAATTATGCGGCTATTTTGTTTTTTTTCATTAGTTCCTTTCCCAGCGGTGCAGTAATAAGATGTCTCAATTTGGTCTTAACATTAGAGAAGATGTTAGTGAAGCAGAGGACAGCCTCTCTAGTGAGCTCATGCTGGAACCAGTACAGGGAACAGGATTCCGATTTAATGGCCGCTGATTTATTCCGCAATGATGCGCAACCACATAAAGAACTGAATGCCAGCACAGTGTCTGTTTGTGCCAAGTAGGGACGTCAGCTTGGAGTCGCACTGTCTCACTCTGTGTTTAGAGAGCTTTTTCTTGCCCTTAAAAACCAAGTCACCTCCATAAAACAGCCTTAAAAGGGGCATAAAGAAAAGGTGACTGCTTTGTCTTTAATCACCATGGTGACTGAGGATCACGGTGAGGAGAGAATGTACTGCAGCCTGATTTTTGCCGCGGTCACTGAGCCTGTTTCAGTGCTGATAGGGTTGAATGTCACAATGAATCCCAAAAACTTTGAAGACAGGGCCATGGGAAATAAAATGGCATTAAAAGCAAAGGAGTCAAAGTGCATTTTTGCTATGGGTTGTGTTCAAGGTATAAGCTCTTCCCTGCGGTGTCTTTGCAGGCCTTTGTACATCACGCTGGTGTTCAGCACCAAAGCACAGCGGTTCCTGCGCATTGGGCTGGCGGTCCCTCTTTCTGGCCCACTGGCCTGTCTGCGCAGGATGGTGGCCGATGAGGGGAAGCTTTCCCCAGATCAGGTGAGCAGCACTAGGTTGGTCTTTCTTACATTTTTACCGCCAAATAGTTTACTTTTAATGTGTTCGCTTGTTAAGCAGTAAGTAGCACTAGCTGAGGCTGTTATAAAAGCCAAATATTGTGGGGAACAGACAATAGTGGCCTAACTTGTGTGTTAAAAGCTTGTGCTGTGGCCATCTAGTGGACAGAATTGGCTGTATTTCTAATTGTGACCATTCAGGGACACAGTACTTGATGATGCACATCGTGTCAGTGAAGCTTAGGGTTGGTAATGAGTTTGCTTTTTCATGCTTTTGCACAGTGAGGCTGTTTGTGTCCAGGATGGGGTTTTGATTTCTACCTCTCTTCCAAACACTGTCTCACTGACCCCCCCCCCCCCTGCACACACACACACACCACATTTACCCAACTAGGTGATCCTTGCAGAGATCTACACCACAGGTTTCCAGCGCTCCTTTTCAGATGATGAGGACCTAGCCAGCATAGCAGAGACTGACAACATTTATGCCTTCCAGGCCCCACCCCTGTACTGGAAAGGATACTCAACCCAATTCTCAGGTAACTCAAGTGTTCAAAAGATCTGTACCCCATCCTTGTAGTTTTTGTTTTCTTCTTTTTATGTGGTATTTCATGAAAGCACATAATTAAATAACACTGCAAGAAGACTGGATGGACTTTGCAAGTCCTCTGTTGTGGTTTGGATGAAAAGATTGGAGTAAAAAAAAAAAAAAAAAATCAGTAATGATATTTTCCTAGCAGAGCAGCAGCAAGTAGCTCTGCTGGACGTGAGTTCAGATTCAGCTCAGTCTGTGTGAAGTTTGCATGTTCTCCTCATGTCTGTGTGGGCTTCCTCTGGGTGCCCCTGTTTCTGCCCACAATCCAAAGAAATGCGTTTTAGGTTAATTTGTTTCTCTAAATTGCCCTTAGTGTGTATATGTGTGTGGCATCCAGTGTGTTGTTTCATAACGTAGCACCCAGTGATTCTGGAATAGGCTTTGGGCCTCCGCAACCGTGACCACGATAAAGAAGTTAAGGATAATAGATGGACGTATGAATATTTTCCCAAAAATAAGACCTACAAAGTAGATGAAGGCAGGCGTCTCATTACTCTGAGCCATGTTTTGTAGACAATTAATGAGATATGGGTAGTATATAGTATATAATATATTAGGAATAGAGTTGGCAGACGCTGTGTAGTATATAATGTATTAGGAATAGAATGTCATTTGGTTGTGCAGGATGACTTTCATAACCAGACTGCTGTCTGTAACACACCGGTATTTTTTCCTTCAAGCAGGCTCGCACGCTCACGAGAATCATGGGCTATTTTAAATTAATACCATAATGTCATCCCCACTCTGAAATCGGTGCTTCTACATGATGATGTGAAAGCACTGTTATCTTCTGCAGAGAATAGTGCTTGGATGTGGGCTTTCAGGAACTGCACATTTCACATCAAAGCCATCAAATACATGTTCCCACTGGCTGCTTCTGCTGTTTCAGCACTGTCCAGAGGCTTTGAACATTTTGGTGTGTGTGTGTGTGTGTGTGTGTCTATGAGAGGAAGAGAGAATTTGTTCATCACAACCCCCGTGTGCATGTTTAATTCCCCTGGTGCACTGTGGACATTACACTTGGTAGCTTTGGGTTTCCGTGCATGAGGCTGTGACCGGTGCTCTGCTCATCCGTTTCCAGTCAAAAGTGTAGTCCTGCAACAAAGTGAGCCAAACTGAGCATGATTTTTAGCTTTGACAGCACTGTGTGTTGCAGCTGATAGCAGCGTCTGCGAAACAAATAATAAATGAGAATGTTATGTAAAATAAATCAGTGGAAAAGATTTGAGTCTGGCTGAAATCAGCAGTTCATTCCTAAAAGCCAAGCTTGGGTGCAAAGTTAGAATTGAGCGTTTCTACTCTAAGTTTCTCATGAAGGCACATGTATGAGAGCAGGGAGTTGCCATGAAAATATCTGAAAGCTGGCTTCACTCTCCCGTTGTTATTAAAAACAAGTCCATGCTCAGTATATGTAACAAAGAAAAACCCAAAGTTCTGTTTAAGTTTAAACACTTGTCCACTTGAATGTAGACACCTAATAGCAAAATATTTCATGCTGAGTTTAACTAATAGATCCTCCCAACAGAAATGCATATTTGGAGTTTCCCAGATTAGGTTTTTTTTTTTTTTGCTCAGAAATGTTCCCTGTAGATAACTTCTCTGTCAGCTGTCAGCCACAGTTTTAAAAAGGGACCACAAAGGGGAAGAGAAACTAGTTCTGTTTGTTGAAAAAGATGACAGACCTAGGTTTTCCTGTGTTACTTGCAGGGTGGGACTGAAAGTAGACTAGGTGTTTTCTGTGCTCATCATAAGGACATTACGTAACTGAATCATATGAATCACACTGTGCCTGTGTCCTGTAGATAATATTCTGAACATTGGTCCAAAGACAAAGACATGTTAAGGGCGGTCTGCTTGATTTTTCGTACACAATGGTGGTAATTTTTTCACGTACCGTGCACCTTTTTATGAGCATTGGGTGATTGAATGAAGTGACTTCTCGAATGTTCTGGAAAAACATGTGGTGTGGACCATGATAAGCAGGACCGTTTTACTCCCCAGGAACCAACCCCACCCATTTTTATGAATCATTTTTATGAAAGATTTTGCATAGTCAAACAGTGTTGATCAAGGCGCCCAATATCGTCACTCTGCGACTCACCAAAATCCTCTGTTTTCTGCTCAAAACAGAATGCAGCAGAACGCAGTTTTGTATGTTGGAGCTTTTGTGTCTTTGCTTTAGGGTACCATCACAGCCTACCCTCGTCACCGTACTCCACCAGTCCTGGCGGTCAAAGATTGCCGCCCTGTGGCACCCTGTCGTCCGAATTCCTGAACCACGGCTTCTCAGTGAAGATCATCCTGCTGATCTGTAACACGGCAGGGATGGGTCAGCAAACTGCGAGGTAGTTTGAACTGGCGATGCTTTTATCTGGGACTTCAGAGGGAGCCCTTGTATATTTACTGAAATGAGGTGCTGGCTTTGTTGTTGTGGGTGGCTGGAATCCATGGGCTGCCATTGTTTCCTTTTCTCCCTTAAAACGAAATTCGGGACTCTGGTTATGTGTTTATATTTCATTTAGTAAGATAGCATCAGCAAGTCTGTTTAAGTAAGATTTTGTATCAAATGTGACCCAGATTGATTTTAAGACTCACTTCCATACTAGAAAGCAAAGCCTGAAGCAAATGGTTCTGCGCTCATTATTCCTACCACCTTTTTGTGTGATCTTATCATTTTTATTAAATAGTCCCTTAGGACAACATTACAGGATGTTTTTTTTTTTTTTTAGATCTGGCTCTCATTTTCATTTTATTTTTCTTAATATAAGAAATAAAACTAGGAAAAATATTAAAACACTCAAGTATAAAATAGCACTAACTGTGAAACTGATTGTAAACTGAACCAAAATAAATCTGTATTAGTTGTTTTAAAGTGTGAAAATCACCTATCGTTTCAGCCAATGGGAAAGGGGGCTAGTATTAAGGCATTCGTGGTTTTATAAAGAATAAGGGGCGATGATGGTTGGGTAGCTGCTTTCCACTGCAGCTTGATAACAGATCTTGATAATAGGCATTTCCTCACCTGTCATATGTACACGGTATACATTTTGTTTGTGGAACTGAGTTTCATTCACGTCCAAGTGTACCCCGTTTCTTGGCTTAGGTTTGGACCCCCCTTTGTCATGCGCGAGGACAGAGCCATCTCCTGGGAACAGCTGCAGCAGAGCATCCTCAGCAGACTGTCCTACCTGATGATCCATGGTGCCCAGCCACAGGTAGGGGTTCTGTGGCGTGCTGTTACTCTTACCAGACGGATATTGTCACTGCAGCTTAGTGGCTAGGAACACAAACTGAACATCTTCACTGTGTTGCTTAACAAGGGCTCTATTTACAGCTGTCATTCACATCACTGTGGCATTTACAAGTGCGTGTGTGGGTATGTGTGTCCATTTTGCAGGCTACAGCACCGTTGTTTCGGGTCCGTGTAGTGGGAGTCTCCGCCTGTTACAGCTACCTGTCTCCCCTGGACAGACGGCCCCTGTTCCATCCAGCTGTCGAAAGGTGAGAGTTAGCACCATCACTTGCGTCTTCCATAGCTGGATTGGGTTCTGTCCCTCATTTCTTTACCTTCTCCGCTATTTTTTACGAACTTAAGCGTGTCATTGTTTATTTGTGTTACAGATGCCTTTCTCCAAGGTCAAATGTATCCCCTTACGCTTACATTGTTCACAACTGGCTGTTTCTACAGACACACATTGTGCTCAAAAACCCAAGTCTGGCTCTTCTGCTCCAGCATTTGACACATAAGCATAGATTAGAAAATCATGTGATGTTGATCTTGAAGATATGGGCAGTTATTCTTCGGTGGCATCAAGGACAACATCTGTGGCTAAGCGGAGTTGTTTGCTTTATCCTGCAGCCCATGGCAGGTGGATGCTGGTAAGAGGAGATGAACATCAGCACAGTGTCTTTGCAGAGAGAAACTAAAGGAAGAGCAGCCGTTTCTGCTTTCTTACAGTTGCTGCCTTTTCAAAAATAATTAGGCATTCATGTGTTTTCGGTGCAATCAAAGTGCCATCCTGCAGCCTGTTTCTTTGGCAGATATCAAGGAGTCTCACAAGCCTCTTCTTCCTGTCTTCTCAGCACCAGTAAAATAATCAACTTACACTTATGACTCAGTGACAAGACTTTGCACGGTATCCAGGTTATACAGAGATCCTGTAAAATATTACTACGTATGTTGTATAGTGGATGAGATGGGCAGGATACGACACAAAATGAGATGGGAGGGCTGAACCTAAAGCCAGGCTGTACTGGACATGCAAACAGCCCATCTGCTTGACAGGTGTTGGCCTGAAGGTCCTTAATTTTCCAGGAGTTCCCACTTTAAAGCCTAAACAATAACCTTCATGGTGCTGCTTGTTGGTCATACTTCCAATCCTCAAGACCATCCTCATTCCTGAGAAGCACTGCTAAATTAATTTAATTATGAATGTAATTACTTCTGTCAAGAGCGAATGAAATTCTCCACATCGTGCAGTCCTCCAGGACCAGGAGTGGAGACCCTGGCTGCTACTGGCCTTGGTTCACAGCTGATCATTTCCAAGCTGCTGTGGTTCAATCTCAGTCTCAAAAAGGGCAGCACATTCACTTTGGTTCCAGCTGAACACTTAAGCAGTTTATTGGGAGAGGTAATCTGCTGGTTTCACCATTTTTATTGTGAACTCCCAGAATTTACGGAGCTGACGATTTAATGAATACAGGCAATCCTGTATGTACCATAATAATTCAGGACCAGGACTGAACGCTACATGCTGGCTCTAAAATCAACACCAAGTTGTTTCTTTGGTTTAGGGTACTTAAGTGCAGTAGATTCGCCTTCAAGAGCAACAAACATTTGATATAGTGTGTCACATTCCTCCTTGACTGAGAAAGAGCCGTTGAGTCTGTTTTAAAGCACAGACGTTCGTGGGAGAATTTATAGCACTAGGATTTTTAATTCAATTTCTTCTATCCCTCCAGTTCTTTCCTTGACATTCATAAATAACTGCAGGGCATAAATCCTGAATCCCTCCCACATCCTAGAATTATTCCATCCTGCTTTTAAATCTCCTCTGAAACAAAGGCAATTACAGTGAGGGGGGATCTTGACAGATGTAATCTGACATCAAGCCCAGGTTTTAAACCTGCATCTTAGCTCACTGTCTTTACTTTGTTTAACTTTTGCTTTTTTATATTCTGTTGTTGGCAGTAAGGTGTTGCAGATGAAAGGCGGTGGCCGGCACTTGGGGAGAAGGGGTGGGTGGCGTGGGGTGGGGGTAGCCTACGTTGTACAGCACGGTGAAAGGTGTCTGAGATGCGGTTGTGTTCCTAAGAGAATTCTGCCATCTTGTGGTCAGATTGTTGACCCAGGTATCCCAGGTACTCGTCATGTTTAACGTAGTACTGCCAGAGACGAGCTTGAAAAAGAGGAGGTATCCCATCCAGATCAGAGAAACAATTCTTGACCCGATTGTCTTGCCAGGGCCCTTCGGTTCTGTGGGCCAGGGGGACCCCCTCACGTGAAGCTCATTATTGAATGGGAGTACAAAATGAAGGACTGGTGAGTTCCAGAGATGTTCTTTAAAATGGTATTACCCGCCGTATTTGTGTTCAGAAATATGACTACAGAAAAATGTGACGTAAGGAGTCCTACTTTACTTGTATCGAAAAAGTTTTTTATTCTGGAAATAGACAAGGCCAATCTTTGCGGAGGACAAATACGTGATCCTGCTCTTTTAATACCTGAAACAAACTGTACATTAGTTTATATTTATCTTCAGAATAAGATGCAGGAAGGTGAAATGAACGTTCACGATATCCCCAACATGGATCTTGTAGTCTTTCAGTACATATCTCAGTGTATTGATTGTACATTATTAAAAAGTGGAAAGGAAGATCAAAAAAAGATTGTTTTTTTTACTCTTGTGTTACTGGTTATATGTATGTATGTGTACCTGTGTTGTGGCTCACTGTGGTTCCCTCAGCTTGTTTGGAAACATCCAGGAGGAAGTAGTGCAGGACTCTGAGAGTGTGAGGTCCCAGCAGCAGCAGCATCTGGAGCAACACAGCTGCACGTTGGACCACTGCTTCCAGCTATACACCAAAGAGGAGCAGGTGAGCTCTTCCCACGCTGGGATCCTGTCCCAGAAGCATAGGGTACGAAATGGACGCAAAGGGTAGGCGCACACAGCCCCACGCAAATGACCATTTTGAGGTAGTAATTCACTTGAAACGCACATCTTTGGACTGTGGGAAGCAAGCAGAACACTCACATAAACCCACACGAACATGGGAAGAGCAAGCAAACTCCACACTAGACCCTCGCGAGGCCCCAGTACTACCTGCTGCGCCGCTGTGCCACCCCATATATTTGAGTCAGCTGAACTTATGAGTTGCTTTGCACTCAAAAAGCAGCATTTTAGGGGAGATGTGGAGGAAATGGAAAGTATAATTCACTGGTAGAAGAAGGTCAATTTACCATGACAAGACTTGGTGTTAAAAACAACTTATATAATTGCCGACCAGGAACTGGGTTTGCAGAGTAGTTGAGAAGAGTACTTAAGTAGAGTACTTAATTAAATGGCTTAATTAGAATAATGGACCTTTTCTACAATTATTGGATACAGCGTTTAAGTGGAGTAATTGTATGAAGTAGCTAAGCTGTAAAACTGAGTGCTTAAATAGAGTGATTAAGTAAAGTACCTATGGGAATTTCTTTTGAACAAAATGATTTATTGCTTCATTTTTTTTCCACAATAATATATTGCGTCATGTTCTCCTTCCGCAACCTTGTCGTGCTTTGTCCCCTACTGTGAGCTTGAGCTCCATGTTGGTTGTTTCTCTGTCGCCAGCCTGCCCTGGAGCTCAGGCTGAGGTGTGTCAAACTGAGCCTGTGGGAAGCAGAGCAGTAATGGGACAGGGGCTCCTGCAGTCCACATCATTCTCTTTTCCAGCACCTCTGGAACTTCTAGAAACATATTCGAACCTCCATAAAGTTGAACAACTGTTTTTTATATAGTTAAAAAAAAAAACATACATTGCAGATTGCGTGTTAATAAACCGTTAATGTGCAAGACTCCACTTTAAGTGCAGCAGCTGACATGCTGGTGGCATTTTTTTAAATTAGTTTTTAAATTGAAGCTTTTATGTAAAGTGACTAAGAACATTTGAACCTTTTACGCAGGAGGCTATTTTTACAGGGGCAGTTAGATTGCTCAAGTGTTCTACAGCGGGGCCGCACCGTGGGTCGGCGAGTAGCGCTGCTGCCCAGCAGCTCCTGAGCTGGTCAGGTGTGAGTTTGGATCTGGCTCAGTTTGTGTGGAGTTTGCATGGTCTCCCTGCGTCTCTGTCGGTTTTTCACCCAAAGTGAGAAGTTTCACGTCACTTGGTCACTCTAAATTGCTTTGGGGTTTGTGGTCAACCTGCGATGGCCTGCAGTCCCATCCAGGTGCTACGGTGACTTGTGGTCTACGGGTTAAACTGGGCTGCCTTCTGCATAACAAAAAAGCGCCAGGTCCAAATCTCAGTGGTGGATCCCCCTGTTTCACCTGTGAGCTAAGATACTTTGAAGCACTTCTCTGTGAGAATGATTACTAAGCATGTCCCACACGCTGCCTGTCAGCTGGCCCCAGACGACGCCTGGCTGTGTCCGCACTGCCAACAGCTACAGCAAGGCACAGTCCAGATGGGCCTGTGGACTCTGCCCAACATCCTCATCCTGCATCTGAAGCGCTTCCGGCAGGCGGGCGAGCACCGACACAAGCTCTCCACACTGGTGCGCTTCCCTCTGGTCGGCCTGGACACCGCGCCCCACGTGGTACAGCGGAGCACCTGGGGCAGCCGTGCCCCCCGGCCCTCGGACTTCCTCTATGACCTCTATGCTGTGTGTAACCACCACGGAGGCATGCACGGCGGGCACTATACAGGTATGGTGTGATCGGTGTGTTTTCTGTGGGAATCGCACCTGAGGAACTTACAAAGTATACACTGCTGGAGAAGCTTTTTTCTGGCGTGTGTCTATGATCACAGCGTATTGTAGGAACTCAGTGGATGGCCAGTGGTACAGCTATGACGACAGTGCTGTGGACCTGGTGCCAGAGGAGGAGGTCTGCACCCGGGGTGCCTACATCCTCTTCTTCCGTAGGCGCAATGCTGTTCCACCTTGGTCAGCCAGCAGCTCTGGTAGAGGTAGGTTTGTTGGGGAACTGTTAGACGGTTAGAGCTGGAGTGACCTGTAGGTGTGGCTACACTTAGGGTAGCAGTGTGACTGATGGCAGGTACATCTTCTGGAGGGAATCATAGTTCTGGTTGAAGAGAGCAGGTGAAATTTCCAGTGAGTGTGTCATAAGACAGGTGAGGTCAGCATCGCTGCCCTCCTGCGATTGCAGGCTTCAGCAGTTCAGCCATGTCTGACCACTGGCTGACCCGCCTGGCCGGGAGCAGTAACAGGGGCAGCCTGGTGTCCAGGGTATCCAGTGTTTGCCCGCCTGCCGCAACTGACTTGCCAGAAACCCCAGTCTTCCAGAAGGAGCCTCTTCAGGCAAGAGCAGGTGAGTGGGTCACATCCCCGGTGCAACATTCATAATTTAATGGTCATGAGGATATGATCATGCAGTCATTTTAAAGATTTTTCCCAAAGTGCTCATAATCATCACACCAGTTCATCTGTTTTCAGGTTCTGGCTGTGCATGTAGATCTGAGGTTATGTTCATTGGTGTGGGACTAATGGCTGAAGGTGTGTTATTCCCCTCCCCCGCTGTACTCCAGAAGTACCGGAGTCCGAGGTGTTTGCACGGGGCGGTCAAGGTCGAAGTGCAAGCGTCAGGACTCCCACTCGTACTAGAGAAGGCCTGAGCAAAGTGATGCCGCTACGCTGGTCCCTTGGCTCCAGAGATCACCGCAGGCCACTCACAGGTCAGTTGGTGGAATACCTGGAGTCAGGCCGACGGCCACGATGCACCAGGGAACCTATTGTCCCCACGGGCCCCATGGAGGAAGATGGGAACATCCAGAGTTGTGTCCCCAAACCCAGCAGTGATGGCTTGTCAGACTCCCCTCGGGGGCCTGGAGGCCAGGGCATGGGGCAAGTGGGCAGCAAGCAAGGAGATGGGAGTGTGCAGGTCAGTGGGATGTCCCAAAAAGCCGAAGAAGAGCAGAGCTGGACCTCAGTCCGCACATCCAGTACTGCAGGTTGCTCCCCTCCAGTGTGGGACTCCCCAGTGAGCAGTGCCAACAGCCAGTCAGGGCAAGAGTCCAGTGCTACCAGGGAGCTGGGCAAAAAGGGCAGGAAGGGGGATTCGGGGAAGAGCCCCGACAGCCTGCTGTCATTCCTCAAACCTGGATTCTTCAAGAGGGAGTCCCAAAGGAAGACACGTGGGAGAAGGGCTGGCGAGGAAGAAAGTACAGCGAGGAGGGCAGCAGCCCACTCAACTCCCCTCCCCAGCAAGCTGACCAATGGGACGGGGAACGGGGGGGCAAATGGTGCACCCATAAGCTGCAAGGAACTTTGCGGGGCCTCGGAAAATCAGTGCTCTCATAGCTGCTCCGCCATCAAGGCCTGGTCAGACCCAGAGGCAATTAGGCGGAACTCCTCCCTGCAGAAGAGCTGCCTGGTTCCAGCACCCCCTGCCCTTACTTCAGACACCTGCTCCTTTGTCACTCTGCACAGGGATCAGAGTAGCGCCCCCTTACTGCTGAGCCAAAAAAAGCAAGTTCCTGAGTCCACCTTTTAGTGAGGGAGGATCTGCCGGAGGCACACAGATTTTCCCCATTTTTCCGGCGAGTACGGCAGCGTCAGCGGTTGAAGTCAGGGAGGCATCATGGACAGATACTCCACCGTTGTGGTTACGCTGTCAAGCAGGAAAGCAGCAAGGTTTGTCTAAGACAAACATGTTCTCACCATGTTCAGGCCTATATTTGACATCAAGTGCCTCTAACACATCGCTGATAAAAATAAATGAGACAAATGAATCCTTTATGCACACTGGTGAATTGACAGATTGTTTACTGTTTAACACCATTGTTTTCACCTCTTAATTTTCATCATAGCTTGTTTACACAATTTTCAGTGTTTTAGTGGGTTCTATGCAGATATAATCTAAGCAGTACAGTGCTTTCTATGCTGTTTTATTTAGTTGTATGTCATACGACAAGTGCATTGTATTGAATATTTTTTGTACATCAATGGTTAGAGAAGACTCAATACAAACGGCTGTTTTAATTGTTGAGTGGTACACTGGATACAAACAGATTTGTATTTTTATTTTTGTACATTGTGAATAATGTCATTCTTTGCACTTTCTCAAATAGTAGAGGCACTGAATGTGTGTTCCGTCTGCACTGTGTATCTGAAAAACAAGCACCTCTACGTCTAGATCGCTGTCCGTCAGACACAAGCCACACTGTCAAAGAAAATAAAACAATATATGATTTTTTTGAAATTTATCGTTTTAATTTTTTTTAAACAGACTGTAGAACGTCTCAGCATATTAGTTTTTTTTAAGTGTTAAAACAAACAAGCTAATGGGGAATAATACTGCAAATAATAAAGCAAATAAATGTGAACTGTAGTAATGCAAATAAAAGGAATGAAAAATACTGCTGAAAAAATGGATGAGATGAGAGTAAAACGAAACCCCATGACAGCTGATGAAACCGTCTGGGACCTTGTTGACTAGGAGAGGTTTAACGGTGTGATGCTTTTGGTTGTGAACCAGATATTTTTGTACCAGTGGACAGCAGTACATCGTGAAAGGAGAAACATGTCAGATGTGTCCTATTCGTCTCAGGACCATTTGTGGGGGAGAAAATATTTCCAGGCGTTTTGATGGCTGTAAGTGCCTGTTGAAATGCAGAAGAGGTACATTGAAACACCGCTGTGGGTTATGGTGGATCATCTACTGTCAACCACACTGTAATTGTTTTTTCATCCTTTTGCACTTAATCATTTTCAAATTATGTTTTACAGATGTATGAACAGATGTGAAAAACTGGAAAGCTTTTTTCCATGTTTATGCTGAGTCTGCACAGTCGAGGCTGACAGTGTGCCCAGGTGATGGAAGAAAGCAGCCAAGATCCCTTTGCTGTTAGGAGGACCTTGTAAGTCCTCTTTTTCTCATTATTTTTTAGCCTTATTAAATAAATTTTGTTGGACAGTCATAAAATGTGAAGTGCCGCAAACCAGAAGCATCTTTAATAGTATTTAAAGTTGCAGGCATCATGTTTTTGCTAGGTGTAAAATACAGAAAAATGTCAGAAAAGGAATTGTTCTTCATAACTGTTAAAAGCATCTTACCACTGAAGCAAATAATAACTTTCCACTTTTTTATAATGATCATAGCCCGTTTTCCTAAGGTCTTTTGAAGAATCTCAGCCACCGTATTTGGCTAAGTGTGTTTTCTGCGCTTCCTCACTATCCTTAGTGTCACATATTAGTGTCACATATTAGAAGCTTATTGCTTTCTCGCAGTCTAAAAATTCTGATCAGGTGCCCAGTGAAATTAAAACAGGTCATTGAATTTGAAATTTCTTTGTCAGAAGAGAAGCAACACGTTAAGTCAGCCAATCTACAAAATTTCAAGGCATTTGAAAGTTGCTTCAAGTGCAGTTTAAAAAAATATCAAGCACTCAGAAGAAACCTGCTCTCATGAGGACCACCATGCAGAAGGTGAACCAAAACTACCTCTGCTTCAGAGGATAAGTTTATTGGAGTCACCCGTCTCGGAAATTGCCTATAAAGTGGACCTCAGACTAGACTTCAAATAAAGGCTTTGCACAGTTCAAGCAGTGCATATCTCAACATGACCAGAGGAGACTTGCTGTGGCTGTTTTTTAATCTGATGAATTCAAATTTGAGTTCATTTGGTTCCAACCTCGGTGTCTTTGTGAGACTCAGAGAGGGTGAACTAATGATGTCTGCATGTGTGGCTCCCACTGTGAATCATGGGGAAGGAGGTGTGATGGTGACTGGGTGGTTTGCCTTGGGCACTGTTGACCAGCATGGCTACTACACCATTCTGCAGTGACACACCATCCTTTCTGGCCTTTGCTAAGTTGGATCATCATTTGTTTTTCGAAAGTGTGGGGGGGAAAAAAAGACCCCAAACGTACCTCCAGGCTGCGTAAGAGATATTCGGCCGGAAAGGAGCGATGCAGTGCTGGAGAGTGAATGGAAGACAGGCACCAAGTGCTCAGCACATACGGAAACTCCTTCAAGGTCGTTGAAAAAGCACCTGGAGGTTGAAAATGTTTCATTCGATGCGCTTGACAGCCCTTATTCCTGCTTGTTTTCTTGGACTTTTGAGATGAATAGCCCTGTCTCCACTGTTGCTTTTCACAGCTAATACTTGTGTGTGTCTTAATCGCTGAGTTTATTTAATTGCTTCTACAATGAGTCATTCTTCTGTCAGATACAATATTAACAGTGAAAATCGAAATACGCAGATGTTGTGATTGCTCCTTGTTTTTCTCCTGGATTTGTCTTCCTTTGAGCTCTCAGTGACGCTCAGCACAAGTCATGAGCACCAACCTGTGACGTTGATGCACCACTTATCCGCGTAACAGGAAAACCAACCCATTAATATGTGCCTTTTGTTGATGGTGGCACCCTGGCAATATGATGCTCTCCACAGGATTCCTTCTCTGAGATGTTTCCCTCTTTGCAAGAGAAAGGAGTGTGAGGGGAAGAAGGCAGCAGAGCCGCAACACACCTCCTCTTGTATGCAGTTTTGTAATATATATATATATATTTTTATGTTGCGCAAATTTTTTTTTTCCATTTCTGAAAAGTTGTTTGGAACAATGTTTTGTCTGGAAAAGTTGATCCTGCACTTTGCAACACAGCAGAGGCTCATTTCCACTAAGACCAGAATTACTGAGCAGTTACTCTGTCACTTTGTGTGGTGCAAAATATCTCATATTCTGAATACACCCCATACTTCCTAAATACTATTTTACAAATTTTATTCATCTGATCAGACTTTGCACATCCATTTGGTTCCCTAATGCTCGAGTTCAGAAGTGCGCTTGGGGCTCTTCTAAAGTAACTGCCCTGAAGGAACTCTTAGGTATGCATGTGTGCTCCTTATGCTGCTCTTGTCTTTTTCAAGACTAATAAAATTTCTGCGTAACAGTAAAGTTTTTTTTCCTCCTCACAGCAAAAGGTAATTTCTGGACTGTCATTACATTTCCTCAAGGAACAACTTCAAATGCATTTCTTAAAGCTTTGTCTGACATAAGGTGCACCAGACAGTCACACTGTTAGATCTGTCGTTCACCTCAGGTCCCTTTGAGGGACCTTGACACATAAATCATGCTTCAGTACCGGCAGGTTGGTCAAGTTTGGGGCACTAATTGGGCAGACGGTTCTGGTTTAAAGTGTTTTTTTTTTTAAGGTGGTATTGTGTTCTTAATGCTTCTGTGTGCCATTCAGGTTTATTATTTCAGTCTCCCTGTTTATAATTTTCCTGTGAACTTTAAAGCCCTGGGTTTTGCAGTAAGAAACAAGCCGGTGTGTTTCGGTCAAATTTTTTTTCCATGCTTTTTCTGAAAGCTCCTGCCTCCCCTGAGAACCAAATTATGTGCTTTCAGATGGAGAGAAGCCCCAAATTGGGCACCTAATGTATTTGGAACATAAACCATATATTTATAACCAAATAGTTGCAACTGGTCACTGAGTTGGGTGTGAAACAAAAAGAGTGCCCGCAATTGTCTCAGAAGACCAGTGAGAGCAAACACGATGGGCTGCTGGTGACGTTGCTCGCTTCTTCTCTGAAAGATATACATTTAGATTTTTTTCTACATGGTTTTTCTGGTCCACAAATTTGTTTCGGGTGTGGCGGTTTGCACAGTTTGTTGTCTAATTCAAACTCAGACCGGCCCCACTGCGGTTAGGATGCAACACTTTTTGTATCAGCAACATGATTTTCTGTAAACTAATAGCATGTTAAGCCCCCAGTATTATCAGGGTCACTTTGGTCTTCCAATTCTGCCCTTTCGCTGTCAGCTTCTTAGGGGGGAAGATGCTAAGACGGGTCCTTTTTGACCACTCTGTAAAGAATATATTACATTACCAAACAGCCTGGGGCTGTGTTAGTTTTGATCTGCTCACTGTTGTTCATCTGAGTCTTTGTGTAGGAGCTTATTTTGTAGATAGTGGTTGTGGTCCTGCTGCTGGAAGCTTTGATTCTTGTTCATCCTCCCCCTGTTCTGTGGACGTTTTACCCAAGATTTCTACTGTTTTGACTCTGAGTTAGTTTATAGATTTTTAACACTGAAAAAGGATTTGAGTCCCTTCTTAAAATATATAATAACTACTGTTCTGGGATTTCAACCTCCTTTAGCTGCTCTGTTCATTTGCTATTCACTCTCCTAGAAAGGAGAGACAACTAGGCCATTCAGGGTTGTATCTTTCACAGCAAATGCAAAACAATATGTACTTTTTATTTTTTAAGCTGATGCTGTTAACTTAGTTTCTGAAGTATTTATACTGGAAGGAATGGACACCCAGTGGTACTTGGACTCCCATAGTTTTATTTTTCTTTCAGTTCCTTAACCTGGGCAATTTTTATTTTTCTTTCCTCAGTTGCCAAACAGAATAAGGCTGCCTTCTCTGTTTAGTTTGCTTTCTTTTATTGCATTTTTCTCTTTGATTAAAAAGTGTGTGGTCAGTATGTGTCACGTTGCTGAAAAAAGTGTTACTCATAAATAAAATTAATTTATTCTAGGTATTTCTGGCAAATCAGGTGAAATAAGGTTGAGTAAGGGAAATATCGTAGAATTAAAGCATGGAGTGGGTCTCAAACTGGACACTTTCTGGTAACAAACCTGTGTCCTTAACCACAACTTTGTTGTCCACATAGTCAGTGAATAACATACACTGTACATATGTACAACAAATCTGTAATGATGAGGAGATGATAAAAATACAACCCTTTGTTTATCCAGGCCATAAAAAGAATTAAGAAATTTTTGCAAGAAATCTGTGGATTTTGGAAATCTGTGACAAAAATGTTCTACATTATTGGTCTCGTGACATAATAATAGATAGCACAGGATATCTGTCAACTTATCCTGTATATTCGTAATTACTTGTGACATAATCCGTAGTATTAATATGCTTATGCTTTGCCTTTGAATACAGTAATAAAACGGTCTTATGGGACCTATTATTGTGACAAGACAGTAGGACTGTCTTCAAATTGAAAAAAGAGTCCTAAAAATTTGGTTAGCACAGCATCAAGAAATAGTCACCCCTGTTGCTATGCAAAGATTAGCAGCATTATCATTCTTTCTTATCATTCTGTTTTTATTAAAACCCACACTCCAGACTCCAGAGGAGGACGTTGGAGAATCCGGTTGCCTTCCACAGAAGCTATAAAATGCTACCAATTTTTTAATTGCAGTATTTTTCATAGCCATAAAAGGCCAGTTATGGAAACAACATCTGCGGGAGTCCCTGTGTAACAACATGGCTGGTTGACCTTGGACCAACTGGTTTAGTGAAAAGCCAAATTGCACAGTTGAAGCATTTTAGTTCATTCCTGCATTTTTGCTGTAAAATATGAAATATGAAAACTGTTGGTTGGGGTAAAGTATAAAAGAAGAATTCCTGCTCTTCCAACTGGACAATTGGAAATATGGGACATCATCTTGCAGTCCTTCCTCTAGAAGTTCAGACCAAGTGGGAAATGTGAAATGTCATTTTGAGTGGACGCGATTGCAAACTACCAGCATGCTGACACCCTGCCCTTTAAAAGGTTGTCACTTTAATAGATCATTTAGATTTGTGATGCGCTGACAAAAAACTCTTTAAATTTACTTTTTTATTTGGTCCTTTGCTGCCTTAGGTAAGCACTATTTTTCTCTGAAAGTCCTTGACTTCCCCTAACAAAGGGAATTAGAGAGTGGGCCTGAGCTCAAAACCCTGATAGTGTCCATCTTCACAGTATTACATCCATCTGCAACCCAGGGTTTGTGGTCTGCAGAACAATTTCATAAATTCAAATATTTATACATCCTAGAATCTGTTCCACAAAGCTTTTCCAAACAGAGATACATATAAGGCTTCTGAAGATATTCTCTACTAAATTTTTGCATGTTTTCCTTTTTTATCCTCATATTTTCCTCAGTTTATCTCAGCTACCACAGTGGATGTCTTATGAGGCAAAAAATGATTATTGTTGCTGGATAAGTTTCCCACAGTATTGGCAAATGGGGGGATAATACTGTGCTGACAGGTCGTTGAAACACTGCAGATAACTGCTGTCCTGGGGTCCTCTGTGTGCTGTTTTGATGCCCACACAGATATCCAGACAGCAGTCATATTGCTTATTCCACACACCACACCATGGTGGATTCCAGACTCAAAGCGATTCCTTCAGTCTGAAAGAAATGAGATAAAAGGATCGACCTTTACCTTTCAATTTGCCCTTTGTTATCCATTCAATTCAGACATCGATACAGGAGCTGATAAATTCAAATGGCTGCTGGGGCATCAGAGAATGCATTAGCTTTACTTCACATTTATAAAATACAGGTCAGACGGTTTTCAATGAGAGGATGACTTTATAATAACAATAAAAGTCGTCATATGCCGCACAAACTTGTCCGACATTCAAATATTGAAAAGAAGCTTCTTTTTTTTTTACTTCACTGTATTGAATTGTTGGTATTGAACTGATAACCTTGAATAAGTTGAGTAAAGGCAGCTACATATTTATGAATTACTTCAGTTACAATGAATAAGATTAATGCAAAGTTGAAAACTGAGCTGTTTTCCATTAAGAATATAGTCATACCATGGTATTCAGGGTATTCAGGTCCTAAAAATCGGACTTAAACTGGGAAAACGTAAACAGGGAGCCTATTTCCCATAATTTTAAATGACAAAAAATTATAATCTGTTCCAACCCCCCTCAAAAAAAAATCCAACCAATTTCCCTCAATGTCACTAAAATGCTGTAAAATGCCTATATAACTAATAGGTCATCACTTGCTGCCACTCTCACTCGCTCTCTTCTTGCACAGCGACGGATGTTTAGCGGTTCTGCCGTGTTGCATGAAAAACATCAAAACGTGCATCTGAGCTGCTTTGCACAACTGACTGGACACAAAGCTGAAGCAGACCCCCCTCACTCACGCTCAGCGGGCTATTCAAAATGCTTCTGTTCGTGGTTTGGATGTTATGATGGGTTTTCTGCTCAACTGGAAAAAAGCTGAACTGAAAAACGGTGCATCAAGCATTTGGAGTTTTTTTTTTTTTTTTTAATTTGGACTAAAAACATATGGGGAACTTAAACCAGATTTTTGGTATGAAAAAGAAGAGATGTTCTGTTGGATAAACTGGGGTATGACACCACTGCAAAATAAAGTTAATCCACTGCACATCATACAGCACGTTGCACTTAGCTACATCAAAATTGTGCCATTTCTTCAAGACCAGTGGCTCGTGGGGTTTCAAATTAATATGTGAATGTCACCTTGATGGTAACTTATTTGTCATGAGCTCAGAATCTACTGTTGTTTCTGTGTCCAAAACCACTTGATGACTGATATTTAATGACTTGTGTGGAATGGAGGCGACTCGGTGGACAGTCACAGGTAGCATGTGGTGGAAAAGCTCCTTGGAGGACTGGGAGTGTTGTGTAGCTTCAGGAGGAAGTCGCAGGCTCACACTGCCAACAGCAGTGCCGGGGTGCACCCTTGGGTCACGGCAGATGGACCGAGCTGCCTTCACCAGCTGTCTTTTGAATGTCTTGCTAAGGAGGATGTACAAAAAGGGGTTGATGCAGCTGCTGGCGTAGCCCAAGCTGATAGCTACATTGTAGGCGTAGAAGAAGGCATAGCCAGGCCTCTGTACACCGAGGTGGGCCAGCTGCAGGCTGTAGTAGGGTGCCCAGCAGAGGAAGAACGCCAAGCAGATGGCTACGGCTGTGCGGGTCACCTTCCTGGTGCGTGCTCGCAGGCTCCGCTGGGGCACCGGGGCCACAGCAGACGACATGCTCCGGAGGATTCTGCAGAAGGCAGCACAGATGACCCCCAGTGGCAGGGCGAACGCCAGTACAAACTGGTAGAGCGTGAACCAGTAGGTGTCCCATGCTGGGTTGGGCAGCAGCAGGCCGCAGCCTACTGAGCCATCCTGGAGGGGCATCAAACCCGCGTACATCCACACTGGGGCTATGGTGAGTGGGGACAACAGCCACACCAGGCAGATGACTGCAGCAGCGACGTGAGGTGTACGCACATAGCCAAAGCGGATGGGGTGCACAGTGGCCAGGTAGCGGTCCAATGTCATGACCGTGAGGATGTAGGTGCTGACCATCTGGCTGTTGGAGTCAAGTGCAGTGATTACAGTGCACATGGTGGCACCGAAGTGCCAAGAGCCATTACCCAGCAGCTGGTGGATGAGGAAGGGCATACCCAGCAAGAAGAGCAAGTCCACGACAGACAGGCTGAGGATGAAGACGTCCGGCACTGTGTGCTGAGGGCAGAACTTGGTCTTCTTCGCAATGCTGAAGATTACGACGGAGTTCCCAATGATACCCAGAACACAGATGATCCCAAAAATGCTTGGGAGGAGGGCGCTGTGACCGTGCACGTGATACTCTGCAGAAGAACAACCGAGGAGAAATGTGCAGGATATTAGTTACTTAATCTGGCAGTTTTCTCAAAGATAACAGGCAAATGTATCTAAAAACCAGCTAGTAGATGTTTAAAAAGAAATGTGAGCATAACCTGCCGATAAACCATCAAAATATCCCCTGTTCTTTACACTCATTTACACCGTTTACAGCAGTAAAAACTACTCTTCTCAAGGTGGAGGGGGGCAGTAAAGCGCTGTCCTGTACTGTGGTGCTGATTTCATTTTAAACACTCAGAAATCCAACTCTTGGCGAAAAGTACCGCGTCAAATTCGGTGCTTTGTGCTGAATCGGTTATTTTAAATCTCTGCTAACGTGATTTTTGCAACTTTTTCAGGAAAGGAGATGGTCCTCTGCTCAGGTTTCCTACCATTTGGCCCATTTTAATTTAATATTTATATTAATTAATTAGTAAACGAAACAATCCTGAAGATTCTGCCAGGCTTCATCTCCAAAGATAGGAACACTCACCTGACGGCTTTTCAGACGTGTTGATGGAGGAAACCGATGATCTTTCGTACGACATTCCCTCCCCAGCAGGACTGTCCCCACGTTTTAAAAAAAAAACTTCTCAAAGTCTCGCTGAAGCCCAGCTAAACGTTCCGACGACTTGAATTTGACTAACACGTCGTGTTTGCTGAGGCTGAAGACCTTGTTGACATTCCCAGCGACACGTGACTTCTTACTTTAGAAGACGTGCGCTCTGGAGCTGCACGTGTCGTCAGACTTGCGTGACATGACAGCGGACGTGTGATGCGTTTGCTCGCTCGCTCAGCCGTGAAGTGAAGTTGGGTCCAACGCCGGTGGTTAGCGGATCCGGTGGAAACAGCGGGGAAAGGCGAGAAGTGAGTGACACCTAGTTGCGGGGAAACGCACTGCAGCGAAGCCCGCAGATAACCGGTGCAGCGCGCGAGAAGCGCCTCTGTCCCCTTTCTGAACTTCACAAAGTATCTGCAAGCATTCAGCTTCGTTGAAAAAGCCCTGTTTATCGGAATCGTGTGAAAAACTGCCGCGTTTGTTCCAGAGCGCCAGAATGAATGCGAGAAGCTCGTTATTTTCGCCGTTTCTGAGTAAAACGAAAAATGATGACAATGTGACAGAAAAAAAAATCACACAAGTTCGTGCCCAGAAACTCGTTCCCCTTTCTACACGTCACCGATTCCGAGCGTGCTGTGCTTAGTGAGTTTTGTTGTTATTCAACAAAATACAAAATATATAAAATACAAGGTTGTATTTTAGAACCACGAAAACAGGGCCACGAGGTGTCGCACGTTTCAATATTTGAAAGAAACGTTTGCTTTCTTTCATATTCCGTCGTATTTCTTAAGATACACTTGATTTTACCAGTTTTCACTTTAAAAATTATTCTAATTAGCAAGTTTACATGTACGTGGAGATCGTCCTTTATCTAAAAGTTTCCACATCATTTTAGATAATCATCAAATTTAGACATCTAATAAAATCTGATAAAACAAATTTTTATTTTGTGTAAGCAGCGTTGATCGTAAGGTGGTATCAGATCACTGACGAAAACATTATTTTAACACGACACCAGACAAGTCGATTTAAAATATCGCGAGATTTCACAGGCTCGACAGACAGGGATCAGCAGCCAAGAAACCACATCTGGGCGGAAGCGGAAATAAACGTAGATGGGATTTTTTCAGAGGAAAAAAACATTGAAATATTGAGGTAACTGGTTAGTTAGTGCGGTTATTATCAGTCGGAGCTTTCGGTGTCATTTTCATATATGAAAGGACTTAAACCCGGGAGACGGGCCTGAGTTAATCCAGCACAGTTGAAGGGTGAGTTTCGCCTAGTTTGTCTCGCTCCAGCCAGCGGAGGAAAGGAAAGCGTTTGTCGCTGTTGCGCGTCCGAGGCCTCCTGCTTTGCCCTTTTCAACAAAGGATCTGTGGTGGCGAAGTGAGTCGCTAATCCTGCGTCTTTGTCATTTTTTATGAACAGATAACTGTGACGTGGGAGTGTGGCGAAGGAGTGCGGCTCCAGTAATGTGATTTCAGGCGCGCTTCACCGCTGGATATTAATAGAAAGCCGATATGCATTCAGCTCGCAGTTTTCTTAGTTTAAATCCCACATTCGTGACACTTGGTCGGAATACATGTGGGTTTTCCTTTTAAAAAAAAACAGCACAACTGGCGAATTGAATGCGGTTCTTTTAGCGGCTCTGTTGTTGCACTGAAGAACAATCTAGAAAAAAGGAAACCGCTTTTAGTCGGAGATCGGAGCGGGGACCGCTGGGCTCGGGTGTAGTCTGCCCTCATAGGTTAAAAAGTATTAAACGTTAGGTAAACTGTACGGTATATTAGACGGAAAGGATTTTATTTTTATCGTGGTTGTATGCATACCTTAATGTGGAACAGTTTGGAGATGCGAATCATGTCGGTTGTCTTTTTATGTACTACATCACACCGGTCTAGATATTCTAAAATAAGAATCGCCAATATGGGCCATGCAAAGGCTGAAAGTATTAGACGTAAATAATCTCTAAATCTACTCTGTTGTTATGCTGACGGGGGAATGTTGCGATTTTGCCATCAGATGCTACAATAATAAATTGGCTTCTAAGTAATCGGGTCGATATAAATGACGGTGGTTGAAGTAACCCGGCAATATATTGTTCATACTCTTTGGATTCGGGCGAATAAATCGCCTTATAGTAGCGATTTAAATAATTTCATTTGTTAAAGTATAACTGAAAGCAATATAAACAAGATAGCAAGATTACAACCAAGCAGCAACATGTCGCCTTCAGATTTACGCGAGCAGCTGCGGATTCGTGTGTAATAGTTGTCTTTGGATGTTGTGGACGTGTGTGTAGTGGAGCGACGTGCCACTCGGGATTTGTGATTCGGGGCGCTGTGACATGTTAGAAACGCTGCTGCCCTTGTTTCGGTGACAACAAGGCGTTGAGGGGACGCAGTCCTATTGGATGGAGGCCGTCGTTGGAACTGGACTCGCTGTGGGTCGTTACGGGCTTCTGATTGGATGTTGCTGCTCTGCCTGATCTGATAGGCCACTTTTTGCCAGCTGAAGGCGGTGATTGGCTGTGGACTACGTCAGCGTCATGGTTTCCGTCCTCTGTGCTGAGGAGGATTTGCACGTTGACACCAGTCATAGCTCAGGGTGGGGCTCCATGTAACTGGAGTGGGAGCCTCCTGTGAGTGCAGGGGGTCATTCACGTGTCTTTTCTCTCTGCAGGTACTTAGGCTGCCACTGTTTTTATGTGAGGATCGGGCCTTGGAAACGGACTCGCAGCTGGGAGGAGAGACTCGGGGCAGCCAGCCACAGGATCCTGGATTTGTGTTTAATTTTAACCAAAAATCATCAGTAGTGGAAGCGCAGTGAGACACAGGTGTCCAGTAACAGGCGCTATGGAGGCCATCGCCAAGTATGACTTCAAAGCCACTGCAGATGACGAGTTAAGTTTTAAACGTGGAGAAATTCTCAAGGTAATTATTCATTATTATTATTAACCTTTATTTAGCTTTTACCTTTGTATAATGTGAGGTATGTCGGATAAATCGGCTCTAAGACGGAGTATCAATGTGTACTGCTTTGAATCAGTTGAGGGTAAGCGCTTCGATCAACTGTGGCAGCAGCCGGTTTTGAACATTTAGGTTACAAGGGGACAGCTATTAACGCTATACTGTTTGCTGCCTAGTATTAATAACAGTGACAATGGTGGTGATTTTAGGAAGTCCAAACCCATTGTTTAGCTATCAGTGGATAAACTGTTGCAGCGTGTGCTTTCTTTTTAACTTGTGATGCACAACACTATAATGCTTTTTTCAGCAAAGTTAATTGTTTACTCTGGTCCATCACTTTCCAGGATTTACATATTTTCTCTGCATAGCATTATTGTTGGAGAACTAAGAACTAGCACTGTTTTGAATTTGTTGGGTCATAATGTAGTATTATTTCTTTTGCTTTTAACAATATTTAATGAAACTAGGACAACACACTGAGTTGTCACTGTATGCATTTATTGCAGTGTGGAAAACGTAACATGGATGTGTTTTGGCCTCAGGCCTGTACCAGTATGAATAGACATTGGTTGGATATGCAATTAAAATTTGCACCAAATTTTTGTTAACTTAAAAGCGTTTGACTAGGGATAGCAGGCTGAAATACTTTTTTTCCAGGTTTGTTCTGACCTTAAGTAGTAGGATTTGCAACGTTTTAATATCATGCTTCTACACGTTATAAAATATAGTTACAAGGAAGTTTTTGTCATTTGTTTTCAAGGAAGACTTGTTTTTTTACTGCATATCTAGCACATAAAACCGTTTCCTCTTCCCACCAGTTTTAAGTTCTTGAGATCACTTTTGTCATTTTGCTGTTATATTCACTG
The DNA here is from genome assembly GCA_900497675.1 of Arapaima gigas. Taxonomy (NCBI): domain Eukaryota; kingdom Metazoa; phylum Chordata; class Actinopteri; order Osteoglossiformes; family Osteoglossidae; genus Arapaima; species Arapaima gigas. The sequence continues at coordinate 386,132 of UFQX01000041.1, read as the reverse complement.
AGATGAACGCAGCGTGTACTGCATTGCAGTTTGATCAGCAGAAGGCAGCAAGCAAGTGCTGACAAGACATAATAATTCCCAATTATGGACCAGACCGTGTGTCTTTTTTGGATGTTTTTTGTCTTTCAGCTTCTGATTTTAACTTGCATTAGTTCAGCTGGACCTTTGTCCTCCTTCACTATAGAGTTCACAGTGTGTATGAGCCTTACTTGCTCGCTCTGTTTGCTCACTAGCAAAAAAGCTGAGCCTTGGGCTGAGTTGATATATCAAGATATTAATAAAGATGCACAGAACTGTTTTTCTGTATTTTTACACAAATTCAGCAGATTTATATGTAACCATCTTAATCATTTCTCTTGCTGCAGGTCAAACAGTCTTGACAGTCACAAAAAACAGTTGGGCGGGAGAGCTGCCAGAGCACTCTAATATGTTCAGTGCTTAGCTATAGAACAGCCTGAGGTTACAGGAAAATTCACCCTGAGATTCTCTCAAAATGTGTACTACTCTGCTTTTATGCTATGGAGTGTAGTTCTTCAGATGAAGACTAAAATATTACAAATGATTTTTATAGTGCAGCAAGGGGGTACTGCTATTAAAAAGAAAAATAAGCAGACTAAATGATGGTAGGCACAAAGGATAGGTGTAGAATATGTTGAAGGCATTCTTTGATTGGAACGGGTGGTTTTTGTCTCTGCTGCCAAGTTTTTTTTTTGTCTAAGCCTCACGTTTTATCTCTCCTGACAGCTGCAGAACTGGGTTGTCAACAGCCTTGTAGTCAGTATGCCCCTGCTGTTACTGTTGTAATGTTTTTCTCCTCACATTTCTACTCACACAGACACACTGGCACGGGGAGGGGGGCATGTTCTGTATCTTGGTGTCAGGTAGGATGTGTGATAGGTTTGCGCTAAGTGTGAAGCCCCTGAAGTGCCGTGTTGTGTAAGTAGTGAGCTAGCTTGCCACTAGTGCTCTGTGAGCCAGAAGAGACTCAGGTGGAAGCTCTGTGAGACCTGGTAAACAGTCTTCATCTGCTTTGTCTATATTCGTGTCTTGCAAACAGGTAATGCAAATGGTACAGCTATTGCAGAAATCCTCTAAGTCCCTTATTTAGAGGTGGGTGTTTGTACTATGACCAGCTGAGTACAGCCCTTTTGTTCCGTTCTCCATGTGTGTCCATTGCACTGTGTGTTTGTTACCAAGATTATAGGTTTATTTTCCATACGGGGCGTTGCCTGAAATATGACTTGTATTTTACATAATCTGTTGCTTTTGGTTGTTGGTAAAAGGAGGAAAAAGCTTTAATCTCATCTCACCAGGGTATGCCATGTCAGAGTGGAGAAAAGTCAGTAATCAGGACACAGAAGGTCTTATGCAAATATCACATTGCAAGAGGCAAGCAGACCCCCCCCCCCCCGCCTCTCTCTCTCTCTCTCTCTCTCTCTCTCTCTCTCTCTCTCTCTNGTTCAAAAATGATCTGTGTTGGAATTAGATTTCCCCCCCCCCCCCTCTCTCTCTCTCTCTCTCTCTCTCTCTCTCTCTCTCTCTCTCTCTCTCTCTCTCTCTCTCTGCCCCCCCTCCCCCCTTCTTTCTGCCCTTACAGCTTTTTTTATTTTATTTATTTATTTTTTGGCTTTGCACATTTGACAGTCTTGCAAGCTGCTGAATTTCAAAGCTTTTGTTTTTTTTTTTTTCTTTTTTCTCTAAAGTGTGTGTGGAGAAAAGAGGAAGCATGTGTCGGTGAGGAAGCAGCGTGCAGATGCGGCCTCTATACCAGCTGCAGTGTTTCTCTGCAGGTCTTTGCTTATGGGTTAGGTTGTGGATCTGGGTGCAGCAATGAAGCCGTGTGCTGCAGCTCACATCCTCCCAGAGGAGCTACGCACTCGCTTTTCTTCTGAATTGAGTGTGAACTGCACTGTTTTTTTTTTTGTCTGCACTTCAAAGTTGTTGTAGTCCTTATCTTTCTGATTGGAAGCATTGTTGTCTTGACTGTTTATCCTCATCTGTTGGAACTTGCTTGTGTGGTTTCACTGGTTTACATCCCTGCAACCAGAATCACTATCCCCCTGATGGTGTGTGTCTGTGTGTAAGAGAGATGGAGATGGTGTAGTGCACTGCTGCTGGAGGACCTTTACCTTACTGAATGTGTTTATCTAGCTGTCCCATGCTGAACAGAGTAGCTATCTGATGGGCCTTTCGTAGAATATTTGTGGAAATTTATAGTTGATAAAGGAGTTTTTTTTTTTTTTTTTTTTTTTTTTTTTTTTTTTTCTTTTTTTTTT